>JAAAKG020000008.1:812789-932197 GCA_010014905.2 Druon quercuslanigerum | reverse complement strand
TTACGGAAGGGCTACTATGTGGCTACTATATGGCTACGCTATAGAGTAGCCGTTCCGTTCATTCGGTTCGCCAGGGTGGTAACATGACAAATATTGAGTACTTCTGGTTCCCTCTTAAATTAAATCCTTTTCTGTACCCGTGGATTCAAAAAGGACAGAAACGGTCTTCTTATGGATTGAAGTTTGTAATACATCCCTGACGCTGTTTTTTTGACTTATCAGATAAATTCTCACAGCACGGCATGCCTAACTATTCCCAAGTGACGCTGACCCATCACTCTTCCCTCCGAGAAGTCGACCTCCGATTATCTTCTACTACAACCAACAATTAGCACACATAAAGTAAGGTGCACATCACTCCTCCTTCAGGTAATTCACCAGACTCATCACAAGCTCTTAACATTAAAGTACGCGCTGAGGGGAACACAGCTCCTGCAATCACTCTAATTTCATCTTACAAGCACTGCAATCACTTTGCATTTTAACAGTCCAACCATGCCATCGGTATACAACAATAGACATCATTCTCGTCAAATACCTATTTCTCTTATAAGACCTCGTTTTCCGGGTTCTGCGGCAAGGTCTGTTCCTCCTGCTAAGACTTATCTTCGTGCCAGGTTCAGGTCTCTTCCTGTCAGGGATTGTCTGTTACGTCTACTTGAATATAAGTTTGAACAAGTTACATTTGTTTGGCTCATTCCTAACGCAAATCCAAACCTATGATTCGAAATTCGAAAATACACTTTTTCTAGCGATAAATAAATTCATTTGCAATGGAGATGTCAGACCTTTAAACCCTTATCAACTGAAGAAAAAATTGTATTATCAACGCCTAATGATGACGCTTCTGCAATATTTTATAAAATAATAAAATTCTTCTTAGACTATATGTAACAAGGCCCTGGCTATCGAGGTATCTCCCTTCGGGATAGATATAGCCCAATATTGAAGAATTATAAAATAATACTTATAGACTTTCGTCCACATTAATAATTTATTTTATAAAAATTTTAAACAAAAATATAATACTGTTTATGATCCGAAGCAGCATCAAAATCTAAAATTAACTAGGAATTACAGTAAAAAGTTGATGTATTATCGTTCTCATGGCTTCAGTCTTTCGCCAATGCCCCAGACTCTTTTTTAAAAACAGATAAATAGGTTGATTTTTATTCTGTTACCAAAATATTTTAGGAGGAATATTATTATAGGCTTATTTTGATTTCTCTATAAGGAAAAGCTTAAAAATATATTTAAATAATTCAAAATCACTAGAAGATAAAATAAATGTAACGTATTCCCTGCAGTTCTCTAGGAATTTGTAAGAGCCCCCAAAATCTGTAAATACCGGGATACCATATTTAATTCATAAATCTTGTGTAATGCAATTTGTTTAAATCTCTTTGAAGTCTTTGGAATCTTTTAGAATAACTTAAGATCTTTCAAATCCTTTTCAAGTTTTAAATTTGATTTTTTCAAAGTTCTCTAGAATTTCCTTAAATTCCTTAAATTTGAGATCCTATTGGAATTGGTTAAACTGCGATACGCCCATCTAGTGACAAAAATCCGAACTAGAAGGAATAGGTAAAATTTTAAGGGTGCATTTTAATTTGTGCATAAAAGTGTTTTAGCAATTTTTTTGGTGAAGTTTAAAATATTTATTGCATAATAAAAATAAGTGTTTATCAGAAACAGAGGATTTTAAATGGAATTTACATATTATACAGTGAAAAACACATTTTTTGACAGAAAAATTTTCCTAAAAAAACAATTATTGTACTATTTATTGTGATTTTCAAAACAGTATGAACTTAAATGACTTATTTTAAAGCAAAAATAAACTACAATTAATTTTTTATTAATTTATACATGCAATATTTACTATTTACAATCTGATCTAAATGTTATGTTAGAATTTGTATTTAAATTCCAATCGTCCACTATTCGTATTCTTTGCATAATCTACATAAAATTAATCGTTACATACATTATTTAAAGTTTAATTAGGCTTACAATGCATTGAAACTTACATGAAATAGTGAAATAATTGTTTGTTTTTTGTTAAACCTATTTGACAATAATTTGTCTTTTCACTATGTAAGATAGGAATTCTATCTAAAATTATTTGTTTTTGATGAAGTCTTGTTTTTAGTATTCAATAATTGTTTTATACTTTACAAAACAAACGTAGAAATACTTTTATGTAAAAATTAAAATAATTCTTTAATATTGTACCCACTTTTTCTAGTTCCAGTTTTCGGCATCAGATGGCGAAATGGTAGACCGCCATTCCCAATACAGTTCCTTAAATTATGTGAAATTCTTTGAAATCCGTCGGAATCTTTGAAAATACTATAAGATTATTCGACTTTCCTTTAAATTTTTGAAAACCTTAAGTTTCTGTGAAATCTTTTAAAAATACACTGCAATCCTCCTATAGAAACAATTAGGGCCATAAAAGATCAATTTTTAACTAAAAATTGTACAGTAAAATATTGATTTAAACAAGTTTATTTTCCATATACTAGTGTGAAAAACGAATTATCTGCAAAATAGATGAAATTTCTGGCAATCTATTGAATTTTCAAGACAAGAAGACGAATTTTCAATGAAAAGCAGTTGAATTTTCTACCTGAAAATATTAAGTTTCAACAATTAAAGTTCATTTTCAATCAAGTAGATATATGTTTTAAGTTGGCAAATTAGTTTTAAAAAATAAAAACAATATTTTTAACAATATATATCAATGTTAAATCAAGCAGTTGAAATTCTGAACTAAAAAATCTTTTCTTAACCAAAAATCAAATGGTTAGATTTCTTTTTTAAAAAATTAATTTAAAATAAGAAAAAAATTCTTATACAAAACAGTTCAATTTCCTACCACATACTTGAATTGAACTCTCAATCCGAAAATAAGAAATTTCAACAAAAAACTGTTTATTTTTAATTAAATAGTTATATTTTAAAATGAAAAATTAGATTTTTACTCAAAAAATAAATTTCTAACAAAATAAATAAATTTATAATCAAAAAGTTAAATTTTCAAACAAGAAGATTATTTTTCTTCCAAAAAGACGAAATTTCGACAAACTTGTAAGTTTTAATTTTAAGTACAACAGTTAAATTCAGTTAAAAAATTAACTTTACCCCCAAAAACGAGAACTTCAACAAAGTTGATCAATTTTTCAACAAAGAGATAAATTTTATTTTAAAATTACAAATCTTCAACCAAAAATATTATGTTTTGAACAGTAGTTCAACTTTCAAGGAAGGTCTTAAATTTTTAAACAAAAAAGATTGATTTTATACCAAAAATGGAATAGCTAAATTTTCAGTTAAAAAATTTATATTTAAAACTGCAATTTTTAAACAAAAAGACGCATTTTTAACAAAATAATAAATTCTTAACTGGTTTAGTTGATTCTTCAACAAAAGAGACGAATCTCCAATCAAGAAGACTAATTTCCATAGAAACGGACGCATTTTCTACGACAAAAGACCAATTTTTCAACTAAATAGTTGAATAATAAACCGAAAAAGATCAACCAATAATAGAATAGTCAAATCCTTAGTTCAGAAATTAATTTTCAACCAAACTGATGAATTTTTTACAAAGTTCATGAATTCTCAACTAAAAAAGTAAATTTTTCAAGCAAAAATATTTTTATTTTATAATATTGGAAACAAAATATTATTTAAAAATCAATAACAAATTTTTTTAATATTTAGTGTTCTACCAATTTTGAACAAAATATTTGAATTTTGATTTTAAAAAAAATCGATTTTCAAATGATTTTTGTTATTTTATAATAATAAAAACAAAATTCAAAAGAGCTTAGTTACAAATTTTGTAATTTCAGAGTTCTGCAAAATTTTTAAAAGAAATCTTTGGAAATTCTTTGAAATCTTTTAAAGTAACTTAAAATCTTTTAAATCCTTTGGTCAAATTCCTTCATATACCTTGAAACGATTGAAATCTGCAAAAATCTCTTAAAATAAAATTTACATTATTTCTCAAAATTCTTTAGAAATTCATTAAATACTCTTGAAAACGTACAAATCCATTGACAAGCAGAAATCAATTTAAGTGCCTTGGATATAAATGAAATAAAAATTATTCATCATATTTCACTTGTTAAAACTGTTTAAACTAAATTCACAATTGCAAAGCTCGCCTTCACGACCCTAGACTTTTATTCTCTAATATGACAAACATAAGCTATTTAAAAATCCATAAGTTAAATAGTTTAGGAAATTATTAATTATTACTTGTATTATATGCAAAAAACGTTAATAACTTACAGGTAAAAACGAAGTAAAACTAAAGGACTTAACTATAAACATTTAGCTTAAACCCTAAGAGATAAATGAATTTTTAAAACAAAATTGGTTTAATTTTTAAATAAAGATTTTTTTGGTATCATTTTGATCTTCAAGAAAAGTTTAGGTTTCTTTATTTACGAGAAAGTAATAGAAAGAAGTAAAAATTTAAGAAATTTAAATTAAATTAAAATCAAATATAAAATCCTATTTAACGTCCAAGAATCCAGTTAATGTTCAGAATTCCTGAAAATAAAAAAAAAATCCAAAAGACTGAATTCTACACATCAGAAAGAAGTTAGTTTAAATGTTGATAAATCGTTACATAAGTAATTATTATATCGAACAAATATTTAAAGAAAAAAATATTTTACTTTAAATTTCCCGAACTGTTAAAAGCTGATTTTTGGTAGTTTTTAAAAAATATTTAAATTGACTATGAAATTATTTGCATTTTGTCCTAATCAAAACGTTTCATGTGACTAATTTTTAAATGTATTCAATATTTACTAAAAATGCCGATTTAACTGCTTAATCAGATAAAAAAAATGATTTTTGCTACTTTTTAAAAAAGTTTTGAGACACGAACTTATTTACTTTCTTGGTCGAATTTTAAAATGTTTTAAATTCCAATTGTGATCGTAAAATTAAATCATTTAAAATAATTTTCTTAATTTGGTCGATTACAATTACATTTTAAGATCGTAAAATTTAAATTTACAGAAATTGTTCAATTTTAATAGCTTAAATTTGAAATTGAACAATTAAATTTTATATTTTTCGTTTTGGAAAATTTTAAAGAAAAAATCTTTAATTTGCACACACTTCTGATTTACGATTGATAACTTACAAAATTGTTTAATTTTCAAGGTTTAAATTTGAAACTGTCCAATCACGAAAATTTTTATTTTAAATTTTTCGATTTACAAAAATTTCATTTTTTTTGCGATTGCTTTTTTGTACTAAAGAAAAAAATAAATCATTTTAAAAAACACTTTTTTTAGATAATAAACAATCAGGCAATAACTATTAAAAAATGCCAAATATAATTATAATAGCCATTCAAGTTTAAACTAAACAATCTTCAATGTTAATAGGCAAACCAACGTACTTTATTATAGTTCATTTCAAAAATATTTAATTTTTATAGATAAAAAAAAAGTATTTCAGCATCCAAGTTTTATATAAATCGTAAATACTTTAATTTGTAACATTGCAGGTAAATATCGAATTGTGCAAAAATAATAATATTTTTATGAATAATTTTTCACGAAAAGAGAGAAATATATTCTTTTAAGTAAAATAATGTGAATATATATTAAACTCAATTTAAAAAGCTGCAAATTCCTGACTTTTCAGGTAAAAATATGGCATTGTCAACAATATAGATGGACAATCAAAGAAACAATAGGATTTTTAATTTAAAATTATAGATTTTCAACCAAATAGTTCATTTTCAACCAGAGGAGTTAATTTTTCAGCAAAAAAGTTGAATTTCTAAGCAATTTGTTTAACTTTTACCCAAATAGTTAAATTTTCAACCTAACCATATGAATTTTTATCGTACAAAGATTGTTAAACCTAAAATAAAAACGAAAATTTCAACAAAATAGTTAACTTTTCAAACAAAGTTTTAACTAAAAAAGCGAATTTTCAACAAAATAGTTAGAAAATTTGTTTTAAGAAAATTATCAACCAAAAAAAAATATTTTAAAAAACAGTTGAATAAATCAATTTTCAATTAATGATGAATGTATGACTGAAATAATAAAATATTTAACTGGATTTGTTACATTTTACGCAAACAAGCAAATGTTCAACTAAAAAAACGAATTTGTAACAAAGTATTTCAATTTTCACTTAAAAAATGATTTTCAATTACAAAAAAAAATTAAGTTTCAACAAAATTATTCAATTTTCAACTAGAGATACATTTTTCAGGTGAATAGGCAGTCTATTCGCATATAGATTTGCGTAAACACTTCATCTTTTGGGCATTAAGGATGTCTACTTAAATTTTGGAAAAAATTCCCTGACAATTCCAGGTTTTTTCCAGATACCTCAAATTTTTTTAGGTATAAGTGATCGTAGAACTTACATTTAATTTAAACCGCTTCAAACTCATAACTTTTCAATCAAACAATTACACTTTCTGCTATACAGCTAAATTTTTAATTAAATAGTTGTATTTAACGAAAAAGATTAATATTAAATAAAGAAGACGATTTTTCAACCAAATAGTTGAATTTTGAAGTGAAAATGTCAGTTTTCAACAAAAAATGGAATAGTTAAATTTTAAGTTAAAAAAAAACTAAATTCCGGAAAAAAATATAACCAGTGATAAAATTTTAACTAAAATGATAAATAACCAACGAGAAAAAATTAATTTTGAAACAAAAAGATCAATTTTTGACAATAGTTTAACTTTTTTAAAAATAGATTAATTTTAAGCTCAAATGATTAATTTTGAAAAAAGAATATTAATTTTCTGAAAAAAATCAACAAAATACATGGATTTTAAACAAAATATTTTATATTCAACTAAAAACGGCAAATGCTTAGTCAAATAGTTGAATTTCAACGAAAAAGATAAATTTTCAACTAAAATGATGAATCTTGAACTGAAATACTTGAAAATTAAACGAAAAATATAAATTTTTCACCTAGATCACTTTCTACCAAAAAGATAGATTAATTTTGAACTAAAAAAAGAGACATATTCTACCAAAAATTAAATAGTTCAATTTTCAGTTAAAAAAGGTAATGTTCAACAAAAAAGATTAATTTTAAAATAAAATGATAAAATATTCCAAAAAATACGAATTTTCAGCAAAATTAATTTTCAGCCGAAGAAGAACCGAATTTTCAACCAGAAAGATGAATTTTCAATTAAAAAGATGAATTTTAAACCAAAAAAAAAAATTTTTTTTGAATAAAAGAGTTTAACTTTTGACCAAGAAATCTAATTTGTATTCCAAAAAAATAAATTCTCCACGAAAAATGTAGAAGTTGATATTACAACAAAATTGATTTTAATTTTAAATCAAAAACAGTTAAATTCAATAAAAAAAACGACTTTTCAAAATAAGTTAAATTTTCAATAAAGAAAATTTTTTTCGATAAAGACAGAGAAACAATTGCAAACTGTCAAATTTTTAAATAAAAAGATGAATTTCCAAGCAAGAAGATTTATTCCTATAAAAAAACACGCAATTTTAACTAAAATAGATAATTTTTCAACCAAAAATTGAACAGTTTAGGTTTTAGTTAAAAAATTGATATTCAACGATAGAGATGAATTTTTAAATAAAATTATGGAATACCAAATTGGAATAGTTACGTTTTCAGCTTCAAAAAGTTTCAAATAAAATTACGAATCTTTAACAGAAATAGTGTAATAATTAACCAAAAAGATGAATGTTAAACTAAAAAAGGCACATTTTTAAACAAAAATTGAGCAGTTAAATTTTCAGTTTAAAAAGTTAATTTTAAACTAAAAAGATTGACATTTAACTTAAATGATGAATCTTCAACTGAAATAGTTGAATTAAAACCCAAAATGATAAATTTTCAACAAAAGAAGATGATGAACCTTCAACCAAAAAATTAGTTTTTAATAAAAGAGTTTAACTTTCGACCAAGTAATCAAATTTGTATTCTAAAAAAGATGAATTCTCAACGAAAAAAGAAGTAGTTAATATTACAACCAAAAAAGATATTAATTTTGAATCAAAAACAGTTAAATTCAATCAGAAAAGGCGACTTTTGAAAATGAGTTGAATTTTCAATAAAGAAAATTTTTTTCGATAAAGAGAGAGAAACAATTGTAACCTAAGTGTTGAATTTTTAAGCAAAAAGATGTTTTCTCAAATAAATAATGTTGAACAGTTAAACTTTCAGTAAAAAAAATAATTAAAAAAAAAAGAATTTTCAAGAAAATTGTTAAATACGCTCATATAAAGCTACTTTTACAAATAAAGAATGATTGTTATTTAAATTTAGATTGCAATTTCTCCAGATAAAGTAGACGCCCTGACATTAAATAAAGAAATGCATAAGAAAGCAATAAATAATTCTTGTTTTTATAATAACTAAACTAATTAAGATAATAAATATGAAATAAAAAAATAAAACCATGAAGCTGTTTACGCAAAATTCGTTTCTCACAATTGCATAACGTCATTCTTATGACGTCATCTAGAAGATTCTAGAAATATAGCACGGACACGAACCACTTGAGGTGTAGAATGTTCTTGATGTCGGTACGTTAGGAACTAAGGGAACATATGTAAGATCAAGACTCAATAAGACCATGAGATTGCATATAAACGTTTTTCACATTTTATTACACTTTTATTCGATCGCCCAGCTAAAAAATATATGTATATATTTTCATATATATATATTAACAGCGATCAACGCAAATCGATGCACGACCAATAAATTACTTCTGACAACTAGGAATAATTTTTCGGTCCGATGAACGTCGAGCATATATAGTCGAATGCACAATTATGATGAGAGAAAAAAAAGAATGAACGTTCACTTTATAAAATTATTCATCATTAGAAAGCACATATCATCTACCTATCTATATGACATAACTCACACTATATATACACGCGCAGACACACACACTCATGCGCATACAAACACAATTATACGTATACATGTATGCAAATGTACATATGTTTGTATGTACACGCACATCTCCTAAGGAGCCTCTTCATGAATCAAGTCTCGCCCTTTTCTCCCGAGGGCGAGAAAAATCCCTTTCTTTGTTCAAGCGGAGGAAAATGCAGCTGAGCGGTAAAAAAAACAAACTATATTTACATTATTTCAAACGTAACGTGAAAACTTGAACGTGATCCATCCCTTCCAAAAATCACAGACAGATATCAAAACTACTTCCTTTTCGTGTTCACTCGAATTTTTCTCGCAGCTTCCTTCCTCCACAATATTCCAAGTTTCGTCTCTTATTGAAACCTTCAAAAAATCTAACTCTAAATTCGAAGCGTCGATCAGAGCTGGAGAACTTTCAAATATCAGGTTCTAGAGTTACGTGATCAAGAGTTTCCCGCGGGAAACTAAATTTCAAATTCGTATCATTAAGGCGAAGAATATTTTTTTTTATTAAGACTACCTATCTATCAACTACTGTTTTTTCTATACTGACAAAAAACTCAAAATAGTATCTGAGGAAGGAAGTTCACATCCTGATTAAATTCACATTCAAAAATCGAACTGAATTAGCAATTAAAAAATTTGTATTGCACAAATTTAACAAAATAGGTCGAAACAGCTTAATAATAATAATAATAATAATAATAATAATAATCGAGAATCGCAATTTAGTAGATACTTTGTCATTTTGTCAATGACTCGTTGGAATATTTAAAATACGACGTGGCTGTGATCAAATCAACAGACTGGCTGCGTTAAAAAAGAAAATAAAAATCTCGGCTTACAGTATCATAGATAATATAAATTTAAAAAAAAATAAAAATAATATATATTAGGTATAGATCAGTGATGTGCATGTCGAATCGAACGGACTATTTTTGGATTTGACTCAGCTGAGAATTGAGACGAAAAAATTCGAATCTACTTAATGGGTGAGTCATGAGTCGATTAATTTCTAAACACCGATTTAAAAAAAACCTACTATATATCATATCCTTTGAAATCCCTTGAAACTTTTAAAACTGCTGAAAATTTCTTGGAATTTTTTTAAATATTCTAAAATGTTCAGGAGTCGAATTTTTCGACAACGAACCAAAAAAATTAAACTATTTCAAATTCTTTGAAATCTCTTGAAACTTTTTAAAGCTCTTGAAAATTTCTTGATAGTTTTACAAATATCATAAAACTTTTAAAATAGAGTCGAAAAAATCCAAACTAAAAAATTAGTGAATTATCGACATTTTTAACTACCATGAGTTCAAATTCCCATCAAAAATGATGTTTTAGTTTATATCTTGCATACTGCGAAATTTTTTAATAAAAGAGCTTTTTTAAATTTTAAACCTTTTGGAATTTACTATTTTCGGAAATTTGTGGTTTTAAATTATGTAATAGTTTCGTTAACTTTTACTTCTGAAATATTTCAGTTTCGTTAATAAACATTTTCGGTAGTTTTTTTGTTTTGTTAATTTAAAAATTCATCATATATTTAGGAAAATTAAGTTACAAGTTTCCTAACATTACGATAATTTTAGTAAAATTCATTTATGAATTTAGTAATTTTTAGTTAAATTTATGAAATTTTCTGATACTTTGTATCTGAAAATTCCGAAACTTGTAATCAAAAAATATTACGTTTCTAGTAACGGAAGTTGTATGCATTAACATAAAATTATATTTTGTTCGTAATTTAAGATAAATTAACGAAACCTCCGTTAAACTTTCGCAATTTTAATTTTTTGATTAATTTTTAATTAATTAACTTAATAAACTTGATTTAGTACATTTTTTAATTATTTCAATTCACCTAAATATTCAAGTAGCAAAGAAATTTGGTAACATGCAATATAAAGATATATTATTTATTTCTTAACTTTCTCAGAAATAAAGTATTTAAATCACATATTTATTCACCAATCTCAAGAGCATAGATATATTATTTAAAAATTATACAATACACATCATATAACAACCCTATTCAATAAATAAAAGTTTTATTTAATTTTAATAAACAATGGTTTCTTTTATTCTGTAAAACATTCTCTACAATTATACTTGATGAATTTTAATAAAAATAAGTGGTTTATCATTTGCATTTTAACCGTGAACCCAAAACTAATTTATTTATTTTTAATTTAACGTCTGGGAAGCAAGCAATTGGAATTTATAAGAAACCTTATTTTTTCGACTGCTTCCCAACTATTTATTATTACTCAATTCTTTAAATAGCTTGGAAGAAGTCGAAAAAAAATTTTCCCTTTAAATTCCAATTTATTATTTCTCTTATGTGTCGATTAAATATAACTCGACTCATTTCTCCCGCGATGAGTCGATTCGCATGACTCATTAGTTGGTTCAGATTTGTTCGATTCGATCACAGCTGAGTCGTTTCGGGAAATTCGACTCGTGACTCACGCGATAAGTTGATTCAGATTTGTTCGATTCGATCACAGCTGAGACGGTTCAGAATATTCGACTCAATTCTCAGCTGAGTTGAGTAGAATTATTATGCACACCACTTTAGAGCGAAGACTTGGTTACATTCTCGAGCGAAGTCTTCGTTATATTCTCGAGCGAAGTCTTCCTCACATTCCGTCTTTAAAAACTAAACCGAAATGCGTTTTAACAAAATGGAAAGTTTGAAAACAAGCCGAAATGGAAATCAACTCAGACGTGCATTTTCGTCCGACCTTCGGTCGAAGCCGGTAAAATTCGAAAAGAGAAAATTATGTGTACACGTACACGTATATATTATAATGTTTATATCTCTCTAATGAAAAGTTTTCTCATTCGTGTAACAACGGTATGTCGTTTAGAAGTAATTTAGTGTGCATCTAAGATCTGAAAAAGAGAATTACCGAGCTATGCAAAATAGAAGGTCGATTTCTTTTTCTTCCATACACGAATATATACATTTTGTTGCGCAGGGTTGTCCAAAAAATACTTCATATCGGAATTCCTCGTGTTCGAGGTTAACGTTTTCGCGAGCGTCGGCTCTGAAATCCGAGACAATCAAAGTAAGAAAATAAAAGAAAATAAAAGAACGATGGTCGTCGGTGTCTAGAAAAAAAACAACAAAATTCCTTTCTTTTGAACGAAAACACTAGCTTGAAAGCTCGACCACCGAAACACAGCCACATGCAAAACCCGTAAACCGACGTAAGGGAAAATGAAGCTTTCATCGAGAAGAGATCCTGAAAAGCTGAAAAATCACGAAGAGGCGGCGAGGTTGTTTTGCTCCCTTAGAATTTTGTCGCCGGTGATTTTTTAGACCACCCTGCTCAAAGGTACCCTTACTGTCGAATAGAAATATGCATACGCCAAGTGTTTCACAATATTAATATTAAGATAATAATTAATATAATATAATAATAATAAAATAATAAACCTTACTATTATAATAATATTGTAGTTGTAACAATAATATTGGTAATAATGATAATGATGATGTCAATAAAATAATAGTAATAATCGTTATTATAATCATATTAACAACAACAAGTATTCTTTGTCACATTTTGGTTGCAGATTCGTCTTACAATCACAAATATATTATTCATAATATAATAGTCAAAAAGATGTTAAATTAAGGGAAAACATGATAGTGCTCTATTTTTTTCTGTGTACAATAATTAACCCTATTAATAGTTCTATGTTCAACAGCCAGTGGTATAATTTTTTAACTTACTTGAGGTACCTACGTAGTTTCTTTTAGTGGTACCAAATACAACGCCAACAAAAATGCCTTAACTCTTTCACATCATTCCCTGCAAACCTAAAATCCAATCCTTCTCTTAACACATCCTTCGACAAAGCTTTTTGCGTTTCCAGTCGAGTTACAAGAATAACTACTGCATCTACTATAAGCATTTTGTACACCTTGAATAAATTCGCTCGAATCTGAACGCCTCTTTCCCTGAAAATATCATTTCTCAAGAAATACTGCTCCTGAAAATATGTAATGCTCTTTCAAGAGACTTTTTTTCGCCGAGAAGACACATTTTATCAGAAAAAAATTAAGGTTCTTTCCAATAAAAATGCTCTTTGTCGTATCCATTGCTCGCGTGATTGTTCGCATTGTACTTGGGGATATTCTGCAGTATCCGTTACGTATAGTGTTTATGTATGTAGGTGTTTATGTATTTTATCCTTTCGATCACTCAAATATATATTACATATATTTTTTCCCGTCGCAATATGCTAGCCAGCAGTCACTCGGATAAAAGTTTCTGCAACAGTGACGCTTTTGGATCACCTTGGGCCACTTCTTCGATAGTAGTCTGAAATCAAAACCAAAAACCACTCAATTCAACAATTCCATTTTTATTAATCAATTCAGTTTTCTGAATTTCGAGAGAAGCTCGAAACAGAAAAAGGAATTCTATAGCTCTCTAATTGCTAATGCGAAACTATTGATGAAAAATTCATTGCTTTGCAAAGCTAAAAGAAATATTAGCAGTGTTTCAAGCAACACAAACTTGAAATTGATGAATCTGATACTATTCGTATTTGCATTTGTAACAGAAATTAGTTCATTAGTTTTATTATCATGTTAAGTTATTTAATAAAATATTCTAGAAACGAATTAATGAAAAGAAGCAGAAAAAATATCAAAAAACAAAATATTATTGTTGATAAGAAAGCGTTTCCATTTTTTTATTTAATTTTTTTTATTTAGTTTTCAAATAATCTTTGAGCTTACTCAAGAAACTTTTTTCTACATAAAAAATACTTCAAATACATCTTTTTTTTTTAGAAACTCTACATTCTTTAGTTTTTATACAATTCTTTAAAATAAATCTAAGCATTTTCTCCATTCCTGCAATTTAATCAAGTTGCAAGGTGTGAGAAAATTTCTTAGATCTATTCACTGTTATAAAATTCTGGAGAATTCCAACACTTTTAAATTAGAAATTTAACTTCTATTTTAAGTACTATAAAAATAAATGTATTATATTTAACGAAATTTGAAATTATCAGATATTTCATTAATATTAAAAAATATTAATTTTGAATTAATTTTATGGTTTTCACTAATTGATAATCTTGATACTCAACAGTCTATTTTTTCACATATTAGAATACTTAAAATAAAAAATTTCTATGATTACTAACATTACAAACATTATAATATACTCAATAAATTGTATTTAATAAATTATAAATGTTTATAAAAAACATTTGATTTAAAATTGTAATTTTTCGAGCTGAAAAAAGGAATATTATTGTCCAAAACTACAACAAAATTTGTTTAATAACTGATTTTTATTAACGTTTGGTTTTTTCACGGAATTCTAATTACTTTATACTAACTTTTATAAATATGTGTATTTTTCTGAAAAACGCAAAAACCAATCATTTTTCAAAATTAATTTTAGAAAAAAACAATTTAAAAAGAAATGTATTAAATTCATCGAAATATTTTTTTTAAAGTATAAAAATATCCATTAAAAATTGATATAGAATAAACATTAAAATTTTAATATGTTCCATAAATAATGTTTCATTAATAAATCATAAATGTTTAAAAATTTTAAATGGCAATTTTTCAAGCTGGAAAAGGGAAGATTTTTGTAAAAAAATACACACTAATTGTTGATTCATTTTAATATTAAAAAGCTGCTTTTTAAATATTAGAATAATAAAAAGTACTGAATTATTATAATTAACATTAAGTTTATAATATGCTAAATAATATTTGTTTTATTGATAAATTATAAATGGTTATACATTTTTTTCAAATTTGAAATGGTAATTTTTTCCGCGAGAAAAGAGAATGATTTTTGTTCAAAAATGCAAAAAGGAGTAAACAGTTTTTTAAATTTTCCTTTAATTAAATTTTAAAACGAAACAATATATAAAAAAATGTATTATATTTAAAGAATTTTAAATCGACCAAAGACTTCATTAACTGTGAATATTAATAAATTTGAATTATTTTAATAACAATAAAGTAAATTACTAGAATCTCGACTAGCCTGTTTAAATATCGTTTTATTTTTATGTTTATAAATTAGCATTTTTATTTAATTGAAATTGAAGTTTTTGAAGTGACTTTTAGATTTGAATTTTTTAAATTTTTTGGAGTAAAATATTAAAATTTTTAGGTGTCTCCCGAATGATATTTTACTTTTGCACCAGAAAAAAGATTTTTCAAAAAACTTCAAATCAATACTTCCAATACATTAAAATCTAGTAATTTTTCTAACAGTAAAGTGATTCTGGAAACTTTTTTCTATAAAAATCCTCATTTATAAATTCGATTTTAGTTTTTCGAGTCTGATCGACACCCATTTTATAATAAAAACCACTGCTTCAATAAATTTATTTATAAAACTCAAATATCACATTCTTCTAAACTGTGCTAAATGATGCTAAATTATATAAATTAAATTCTAAAGAAAATTAAAAAGAAAGAGTTCCTCTTCTACTTAAATCTACTTTTCAAAAACTGCTTACCTGTATGCAAAATTTACTTTCATGCATTTAGAGAACTTACATTAGAAAAATTGACTAGAAATGAAGAATAATAAGCACTAATTGTAAGATTTTTCGTCAACTGTGAAGAAGTGTTACGCTCTTGAATAAAAATTACTCAAAAGTTGCATTACTTTAATGATGAAATATGTTAAAGCATTCGGAACCATCACCAATTTTAATCTAGAAATTTCATTGCAGAAAGAATGTATTAAAAAATAGTGATATAATCAGAGTATAGAATTTGGAAATATTAAGGCATTTGTAACTCATGCCTTGTGTTGAGGGCTAATTAAATGTTTTAATTTTTAATCTATTGTAGTTAAGATATTTTCACCAAAGGTGTCATTTCTATAGTTAAGTATAGTTTAAATAAATCCCACGACCTTTAACCCACGTCCTACACAAGCAAAAATGTTTCTAGCTGAAGACGAATGCACGTTTCACCTAGAATCAAAGTCAGTCTGAAAATCAACCTGAAAAATCTGGCTTTCCCCATAAATCTAAACGAACTTCAGTTGCTAAAAAAACGTCTTTTTTAAACGAAAAAAAACCTTGCTAGATTGAAATAATCAAAAACTGACTAATACAAATGTACACTCCTTCCTGACTATAAAATGAACCACAAGATTGCACGCTGATCTCGACAAGACATCTTTCCTCTTCATGAAATTTGAAATCTAGCGATTGTTCGTGAAAAAATGAATTTAGCTCGTGTCGCGAATAAAATTAGTATTTTTTAAAGCTGTTACGTGAAGAAGATTGGCTTTATTGAATCTTAGAATAAAGACTGAGTGTAAAGCTTGTTCCGAAATAAATCGTATATAGAATCGCAAAAACTTTCATGGCATTCCAAAATTTTCGATAGAAACTTTCAAACTCGACCCTGATGAAAGAAATATATACAGGGTGGCCACATATTCCTTTTCAAAATTCACATCTTGACTTTTCCCTAATTTTTATATTTAACTGAACCTTAAATTAATATTTAAATTTTTTCTCGATTTCAATCAATATTTGAGAAGCTCAAAATTCTAATCTTCAAACATTTTTAATATTTATTATTTTATAAGTGCACCAATAACTTTAATTTTTGAAATCTATTAAAAATACTCCTACATATTTCAAATCCTTCAAAAAAATTTGAAATCCCCAGCAATTTTTTTCCTCTGAAATATTTCCATGGAGTTTTCCGAAATTCCTGACATATTAAAGAATCCCTTGATATCTTTTAAAATCTCCTAAAACCTTACGGGTACTATATCATCGTTCCAAATCTTGTAAAATTCTAGAAAATATTTTTAAGCTCCATTGAAAAAATATTTAAATCCTTTAAAATCATTCAGATCCCTGGAAATTCCTTAACAATGTTTTAGTATCTTAAAAATCCGTTGCAACTCTTTAAAAATACTCTAAAATATTTTAAATCATTTGAAACATTACGAAATCTCTTATATATTTTTAAAGCTTCTTAAAATTGCTTGGAAATTTTGAAAATATCCTAAAATCTATCAAAATCCTTTGGAATACATTCTAATTATTGAAATCCACTAAAAATTCTAAAAAATCTTTTAAAATACCCTAAATTATTTTTAAAAAATTTAAAACTTTTTAAAGCTCTTGAAAATTACTTAGAATTTTTGAAAATACCCAACATTTTTTAAATACTTTAAAATTTCTTGGAAATTATTGAAAAATTTTAAAGGTCTAGAAAGTTCTTTGGAATTTTTTAGAATACCCTAAAATCTTTAAAATCCTTTGAAATCACTTCCAATTATTGAAATATATTTAAAATACTCTAAAATATTTCAAATTATTTTAAAATAGTTTTACAATCCCTTGAATTTTTTTGCCTAAAATCTTTTTGAAACATTCAAAATCTCTTAAGATTTCTTAAATCAAAAGCAAACTCTTTGGTATCTTTAAAGAAATCCTATAGTCTTTAAAATTATTGAAAATCTTTAAAATCTTGTAAATCTTGCAAATCCCTTAATACTTGTAAATAAATTCTTTGAGAATTATGAATATATAAAATATGTATGAATATTATGAAAGCCCTTGAAATTACATTAAATCTGGTATTTTCTAATATCATATAAAATCTATTAGAATCTTTTAAAATATCTTAAATCCTTATAGGTTGTATAAAATCATTCCTAATATTCCTAAATTCATTTTAAATTAGTTAAAACCCAATTAAAATTGTCTTTAAATCCCTTAAAATGATTGAAATCCTTAAAAATTCCTTGAAAACTTTTTAAGACCTTGAAGGCGCCTTGGAAATCTTTTAAAATGGTCAAAAATATTTAAAATCCTTTGAAACATTTTAAAATCCCTCAAAAATTTTTAAAGCTTTTTAAACTCCTTCGAAGTTTTGAAAATATTTTCAAATCTATCAAATCTTTTGGAATACATTCAAATTATTAAAATATATTTAAAATTATGTGGAATCTTTTAAAATATCCTAAAATATTTAAACTCCTTTGAAACTTTTTAAACCTTTTAAAGCTCTTGAAAATTACTTGAGAATTTTGAAAGTACCCCAAAATTTGTTAAATCCTTTAAAATTTCTTGGAAATTAGTGAAACTTTTTAAAGTTCTTGAAAATTTTTTTAAATACTTAAAAATGTCCTAAAATTTTTTTAATCCTTTGGAATTACTTCAAGTTATTAAAATATATTTTAAATGTTCTGAAATATTTCAAACCATTCAAAAATATTTAAAAATTCCTCGCTCTATAAAATCTTTAAAAAAATTCAAAATCTCTTACAATTAATTTCTGACACTATAAAATCCCTTGGAATCCTTTAAAACATTCTAAAACCTTATATGTCCTCAAAATCCTTCAAAATTTTCCGAAATTCTATGAATATCATCAAAGCCCAATTAAAATTTTCTTTTAATCTCTTAAAAACTCATTAGAATCTTTTAAAATACCCTACGATATTTAAAATCCTTCGAAACTGTTTGATCATTTTAAAGGTCTTGAAAATTACTTAAACTTTTTGAAAATACCCTACAATTGTTTAAATTGTTTAAATTGTTTAAACCATAACATATTTTAAATCCTTTAAAGCATTTTTAAATCCCTTGAAACTTCTTAAGGATCATTCAAATTTCTTGGAAGTTTGGAAAATATCCTAAAATCTATCAAAATCCTTTGTAATACATGCAAATTATTGGAGTGTATTGTAAATTCTTCGGAATCTTTTAAAATACCCTAAACTACTATAAATTCTTTATAACTTTTTGAAGCTCTTGAAAATTCCTTGGAGTTTTTAAAAATACCCCCTAAAAGATTTGAAAAGATATCAAAAATTAAACTTCAAAAAGAAGTATGGACCTGAATTCAATAGTGTTTAACCCATTGATGAATATAGTGAAATTATCTTTAAAAAATGACTAAAAAGTGATTTGGGTGAGGAGAGAGACCAAAATTGACAGTATGAAAACCCTGATCTTGCAAATTCTTCTTACCAAAATTACCTGAGTTTTGCCATTTATTTTTAAACTCTGAGTTTACCCTAAATTCCATTTTTCCCATGATTTCCAGATTTTCCCTGAGCTGCGGCCACCCTGTACATGAAATAAAATAAAAAGTATCTCTTAAATACTACTTAAAACTCAAGCATGCAGAATAATGAGTCAACTACCCTCTACAAGTTTTACGCTCAGTATCTGAAGAAATAATTAACATGTCGTGCACAATGAGTTCTAAAGCCAAGCAAAGAGGGAAGACAGAGCATACAAAATCAAAAAATACGTAAAGTAATTGTCGGACGGGTCTTACCCTGGAGGAAGAGGGGGCGCTTCCGGCACTCCCAATGGCCCAGCTCTTTGCAGGGCCATCGCTACCCACAGGCTCACCTGGTTGGGACATTGTAACAATACGTGTTACCACAGTCTTTCAAAGAAACTATTTTTTTTTCTTACAAAATGCACGCATCCTAACGCTTTTATCAATTTGATCGTTTTTATCGCTCATATTTTTTTTATTACTGCTGTCGCCCTTAATCACGTTACACTCTCATCGGGCAGAGCCCATTTCATCTCGGTCTACCTATTTGAGCCACCTCCACTACCCAACTTCCCCGCACGCAGCTGAGGGACCGTGTTGAACATTAAAAGAAATTGTTTCGTAATTAGTAATTTAGAAATATTATATTCGAAATATGTTACTTGCCTTAATAAGTCTTCATAGGTTGAAAACACGAAGTTTTTTTCAAGAATAATAGTGATATTTCGAATTTCTAAAAGATTTTATTATTTAAATTATAAGCCTAATTTATAGTAGTGCTATTTTGATATTTTGTCATCATTTCACAAAACAGAAATTTCTAACACTGCACCTCATCTAATTTTAAAATTAATAAGGCAATTAACATATCGTTGGAATCACCAAAAAAACGTAGCTTTCAAATATCATACTTCTAAATTACTAATCGAAAAATTAAAAAAATTAGGTTTCGTATTTTATTCCTTGTTAAGTTTCCCGGTCCCTCAGCTGCGTGAGGGGAAGTTGGGAAATGGGAGTTGAGCAAACATTTAGAAGGCGATAAAATGGGCATCGCCCTTTTCATCAATATTGTGGTATCACTGTGAGTGTCAGAACGGTTGTACTTCTTTCCATTTTATGTAAAATTTATTATATTTTCATTTATAGATACTTGGAAACCTGCCATTAACTAAATATTATAGAATCGAAATAATAAATTCAACGCCCTTGGTGAAAAAACTTTCTTGCTCTACGAAACTTTAAAACATTTCTGGATTTCAAAGTGATTTCTGAAAAATGTGTATATTGTTTTTAAAATTTGCAAGGATAACCTTTTTTTTTAAATTTAAAAATGAGAAAGGTTTTAATATGGGGTGTCTACTCAAACTGAAAACCTGGAAAAAAATTCTGATATTTCCAGGGGTTTTTTCAGGTGTCTCAAGATTTTTCCAAGTATCTTTCTTCATAAAAAAATAATTTATAACCAGAAAAAAATAATTTTTTGTAACAAAACGAATCATTAACTGTAACAGTTGAATTTTAAAACAACATAAATTTTCAAATAAGAAGTTTAGTTTTTCACCAAATAAAGACAAGATAAATTTTGAACCTACCATTAAAGAGTTAAATTTTTAATTTCAATATTCAACCAAAGAGATTTTTTTCTTCCAAAAAAAGAAGTTGAATTTTAAACTAAAAAAGATAATTTTTTAACCAAAAATGGAATAATTACATTTTTAAAGCAACAAAAACAACCACAACCACAAAATAGTAAAATTTTAAACTAAAATAACGAATCTTTAACTCTACTAGTTAAATTTTCAAGAAAAAAATAAACAAACATGAATTTTTAACACAATAGATAACTTTCAACCACGCAGTTGAATTTTAAACCAAAAACATAAATTTTCAACTAAAATGATGAATCTTTAAATGGAATAGCCCACCCAATAGTTGAGTTTTCAACTAAGAAAGATAAATTTTTATCCAAAAATTGAATAGGAGAATTTTAACTAAAAAACTCCATGTTTAAACAACAAAAAATTGTCAACAACATAATCAAAGTTTCAAATGAAATAATTAATTTTTCAGTAACCAAAATTAATTTACCATGAAAAAGTAAAGAATTTTTAATTAATATAAGAATTTTCTATTAAAATAAATCTTCAACAAAATTTAATTTTTAACGAAATAGTTTAACTTTGAAGAAAATACTTGAATTTTCATCCAAAAAAGATGAATTCTCAACTAAGGAAGATTCTTCGGTCAAAAGGAAAAAAATGTCAACCAAAGTGTTGAATTTTCAACTTGAAAAATTAATTTACAACCTAAAAATGAATTTTCATAAAACTAGTTAACTCCAGTGATATAATTAAATTCTGATGTTAAATTTTGTTGATTAATGGTCAAACCATTTCCTGAAGATATATAATAATTCCAGTGATATAGAACTACTTTTTCGAATAAAAAATCATTGCCATTCAATTTTATAATAAAATTCGAAAAAAATGTAAGCATCTCACAAAAATTCACTGGCATTTACAAATTTTCCCGGGTATATAAAAATTCCCTGATAATTCCAGGTTTTCCAAGTTTTTTAGGTGAGTAGACACCCTATAATAAGTCTTACTGCAAGAAATCATTAAAACTTTAAGAGGATTCTAAACTCTGATAGAATAAATCCAATCAGATTCGTCAATATTCTGGACCATATTTTCAATATTTTTTAACTCCAGTCGGACAATTAATTCGATTAAATACTTTTTTTATCTGTTAAAATTCACACTTGAAGAAAATCCAGTAAACTCAAAACTTACTTTATTTAACGAGAAAAATAAATGAAACTCTTACGTAATTTTTTTAAAATTTCAATTTATTATAAAAAAAACTGATTCAACTAAAAATTCGAAACTTAAAATAGAAAGAAAAAAAATTTAAATAATTGGGAGCAACTCCGCTTAGAAAAAAACGAATGGATTTATCAGGAAGCACATAACTAACAGTTAGGTACTATTAAATATTTCTTTATTTAAATTTTACTTTTTATGTAATAATTAATCCTTAACTCCTTATTGTTTTTTCTCTCCTTTCAAACAAGTACAAAAGAAAAAATAAATTTCTCAGGGTTTTAGAATTGGGAGAAATAACCATTTTTTTATTGGATTTATTTTCCTCGGATATTAAAAATGTCATACATTTAATTTCTTCTCCATATAGTCTGGTAACGTTGATCCTATTTTAAATAAAAGTTCTGCAAGTTTAGCAGAATTCATTTCTGCATGTTGTTTAAAAAAAAAATAAATAAAAAAGAATTCATAATAAAAAAATTGTATCTAAAATAATAGGAGAAAATACGATACGTATAAATAATTTAATTTGATTGAAGTTGGACAAAAAAATCTTCAAAAGTTTATTATAAGAAGAAACTTTATATTCCAAAATCGATTCAATTGCCTTAAAATACTATCTTTTCTATCAAAATTTGTCTACGCCCATTCTTTGACAACTAATATTTAAAAAAGTATCAAGTGTTGTCTAAAGGCAGCAAATAAAAATAAAAAATAGTAACTTTCGTAATAAATAAAACAACTTTGAAATTAATTATCAGCTTGAATTTCTAGAATAATCTGAAAAATTCGAAAAGAATTTTCAGTTTAAAAAATCTTTCTAGCAGTAAAAATGTAATAACAACAATATTCTCGTTCCCTGCTTATGTTTATTATGTAATATTATACTAATTGTGTAATATTCACTGCTTATGTTTATCACCATGGAAAGTGAAAAATAATCATAAAAAATATCACATAGCATATAGAAAATATTTACTAAAGTATATGATTTAATAAACATTTTTTTTCTCAATTCTGACGACTAAATTCAGTTAGTGAATACTTTCCTATAAAATAAACGTGCAAAGAATCGAAGATAATAATCTACTTTAGGCAATGCAAAATATTTGATAAATTATGAAAATATCAAAAACTGAATCTTAATAATCTTATTCGCTTTTCGCGAATCCCATTTTCCATAAAAACAATATCCCTGAATTAAAACTAGTTTAAAAATGTCAATACCATTCATGCAAATATCCTAATATATCCGACCTTACTTTTCAACGAACGTCAGTTTTAATATCTCCAATTTCAGGATGGCCGCAAAACTTGATAATTTAAAAATTCCCTAACTTTTACCTAAATAATTTTTCATTTTCTCTGAATATTAATAATTACAGAAACAAATTTTAATCGTTTAGCATTCTTAACATGTAATTATTTATAAATAGAATTCAACCATTTCTAATTTTAATCAATAAATTTTTAATTTATTACTCTCAGGGCATACATATTTGTAAATTTCTTAAAATCTTTAAAACCATTACATTATTATAAATTCCCGTAAAATTATATAAATTCTGACATTTCCAGAAATCCTGGGAAGTGTATGTCCCTTGAAAGCTTTTAAAATTCTTTAAAATCATTGAAATGTTCGGAAATCTTTAGAAGTATCTGTAAAATCTTTCCATATCTTCAAAAATTATAGAAAATTCTTTATAGTCGCATTTTTTGTATTCCCTACAATATTTCAAATTCTTTCATATCTTTTGAAATCCCCAAAAACTTTTTAAAGCTCTTGAAAATACCTTGGAAGCTTCTAAAATACCTAAAATGTTTGAAATGCTTTGAAATCCCATTGGACTCCTTGGTATCTCTTAAATTAACTCTAAAATTTCAACTCATTTGAAAAAGTTTGTAATCTTTTAAAATTCCCTACAATATTGACGAAACTTTGAAATAGTTTGAAATTCCTTGAAAATTGACCTTGGTATCTTTTAAATATCCTAAACTCCTTTAAATCCTGTGCATTTCCTTGAAATTAAAAAATATATTCAAAACTTCTCGGCGCTTCTTCAAATACCCTAAAATATTTTTAATGTTTAAAACCCCATGATTCTTTTTAAAGCTTTTGAAAATGCATTTCGATATCTTAAAATAGTAGAAAATATTTCAAATCCCTGAAAATCACATTAAACTACTAAAAATCAATTAAAAATTTTAAGATCTTCTTAAAAACACCCTGGAATTATTCAAATCGTTTTTAAATACTTTAATACCCTTTGAAATGATTTAACGTTCCTAAAAATTACTTTAAAATTTCTAAAATACCCTTAAATATTTTATAATCCTTTGAAATCCCTTCAATTCATTGAAATTTCTTCAAATTTTTTTAATATATTACAAATTTCTTGGTATCTTTTAAAATCACCTAAAATCTTTTAAAGCTCTTGAAGTCCAATTAAATGACTGAAATCAATGGAAAAATCTGTTACAACTTTTTAAAAAATACTAAAATATTTTAAATCCTTTAAAGCTTTTTGAAATCCTTCGAAACTATTTAAAGCCCTTTAAAATTCCTTGGCATTTTTAAAAATACACTTAAATCTGTAAAAAAAACAATTGAAACATCTTCAAATTACTGAAATTATTAAAAATTTCTTGACATGTTTATAAACACAATAAAATATTTAAAGTTCTTGAAAATTTCTTGGAATTTTTTTAAATGCTTTAAAAAATTGCGAATCTTTCGAAATCTCGTGAAATTTCTTGAAACTTTTTGAAGCCCTCGAAAATACCTTGGAATCTTCTAAAATATGAAAAAATATTTCAAATACTTTAAAATTCATTAAATTACTGAAATCTATAAAGCTCTCGAAAATGCCTTGGAAACTTAACAAAAATATCCTAAAATTTTACAAATGCTTTGAAATCCCATTAAATTACTGAAATAAATTGAAAATCCTTTGAAATAATTTTAAATCCCGTGGAACTTATTAAAGTTCTTGAAAACTGCTTGGCATTTTAAAAAATACCCAAAAAACTTTGAAAACACTTTAAAATCCCTTCAAACGATTGAAATCTATTACAAATTTCTTGGCATCTTCTAAAATATCTTCAAATTTTTTTTAAAGAATTTAAGACTTTAATGACTTAATCTTATAAAACTAAAAAGTGATTCGAAAAAAAGAAAGTTACTAAAAGTAATTGCGGGGCAGCTCTAATTATTCTAGAGCTTTTTTTTGTGTGCAAAATCCCTGACTTTTTTCTGAACAACGCAATTTTTCCTAACTTTTCTCTGATTTACACATTTTTCCTGACCTGCGGCCACCCTGCAATTTTTTCTTACATCCATCCCCAAACACTGTATAATTATAAATCCCAAGAGCAGAGAATATATATTATTAATCTTTAATCTAATAATAACTTTCACACCAAATTTCCTACAAATCAATCAGATTTTTTCAATAGATGCAATATTATCCCTAAGAGCGTCATTCCTCTCCATATTTCCCACGTGTCACATTTTGAAGAAACTTATCTTGCAAAATTCATAGTAAAATTGAAAAAGTCATAAAATAAAAAACTAAGTAGTAAAAAAAAAGTAATGTGAATTGAACCTACCTGCGGTAGACATCTCGAACGTAAGTCCGAGAGCATCGAGATCGTCCTGAGAAACTTGACCTGTCAAGCTATTTTGAAGATTATTAGGCACCCTCTGCTGCTGTTGCTGCTGCTGCTGCTGCGTCCTGGCTCCAACAATCGCTCTCAGCTCTTGCCGAACAAATTCCGAGGTCATACTGCCAGTACTGCTGGCGTTTCCTGAAAAAACCATTTTCAAACCTTTAAACATCCATGTCAAATATAACAGGCTGACCCCCAGTAAAGATTAAATTACTGGTCTTTATTTACACGGTCCATGAATATTTTTTTCTACAAATATTATTAGAAATCTCCCACTATGAAAGTTGAATTGAGAAAATACTCTAGACTAATTCAAAATGAAAGATAATAATTATAAATAGAAGATAATAAAAATAAATAAAAAACACATCTACAAATTATAATTAAAATCGACTAAAGGGCAGTTCAAAAACTCCGTTACAATTAAAAAATTTTCAGTTAGAGGGGTCAAAACTTAAAATTAATTAATCTAAAGTTGCTTTTCTTTGAGAAATGAAGAATAAAAGTTTATTGTTCATTGTTAGAATAAATAAAATAGTTTAATTTTCAGTTAAAAAAATAATTTTCAACAAAAAAAGGAGGTTCAAACCATATACTTAAATTTTCAACCAAAAATAATACATTTTCAACCAAAGAAGATGAATTTTTAAACAAGAAAATTAATTTTCTACTTAAATGTCGAGTTTTTAACTAAAAAAATTAGTTTTTGACCAGAAAATTTTTTTCTAAACAAAGTAGTTAAATTTTTAACCAACAAAAATAGTTTTTAACCAAAATTAATTCATTTGCAAACGCGAAGAAGAATTTTTGCAATAAAGTCGTTTTTCAAATACATAGTTGAATTTTCAACTAAAAAGATTAATTTTTAAGAAAAGAAAAAAGAATATAAAAAATTAGTTAAATTTTCAACCTAGAAATGATTTTTCAACCGAAAATATTAAGTTTCAACCAAAAGAGACGAATTTTCAATAAAATACATGAATTTTCATCCAATAGGTTTATTTTTAAACTAAAAGATGCTAATTTTTAACCAAAAACAGAAGAGTTAAATTTTAAAATAATCAATTTTTAACGAAAAAAAAACAACTGATTTTCTTCAAATTATTTCATTTTAAATCGTTGATATTTTCATCAAAAAATATTTTCAAATTAAAGCCGTTGAAATAAACCTAAAAGGACAAAATTTTAACTAATCATGTAATTTTTTAAACAAAAAATATAAGTTTTTAATCGAAAATAAAACAAAAACAAGTTTAAGAAAAAATTTCAAACAAAGAGAAGAAAATTCAGTCTATAAAATTTTAATAAACTACCGTTGAATTAAAAGAACAAAAGAATACGACTTTTCGCTAAAGCGGATGGTTTTTGATTTTAAAATGTGGTTGTTTTTGGGGTTTCGATATAATCAAATATAAAATATTTTGAAAACATATACCATGAAACGATCTTTCAGTATATAATAATGTTATATTTCGTGAAATTCAGAACTATATGCAAGAAAAACCGACCGTACTTGAAATATGAAATTTTTTACTAAAAATTTAAATATTCCATAAATGGCTAGTGACTAACATTTTTTCGTTCGAAATTCAATAATTGGATTCAAAATGTGTGTAGTTTGTTGTAGATTTGCCTTTATTGGTAGAAAATTAATCTTATTCAATAAAAATCCAACTACTTTCTTAAAAATTTTATTTTATTAGTTAAAGATCCACCTCTTTCATTGAAAATTTAACTTTTTTGTTGAAAATTTATTAAAATATTTTGTTGCAACTTTGTTTTCTTTGTTTGCTTGAAAGTTAATTTTTTTAACTCAATATTAAACTATTCGAATTTTTGATGGAAACTAATAGTCATTGATTAAAAATTCAATCATTAAATTTTTCATTAAGAAATTATGTCTCTTGCTTGAAAAATAAACTACTTGGTTGAAAGTTGAACTACTTTGTTACATATTCATTCTATTGGCTGAAGATTTAAATATTTTGCTGAAAATTCGTATTTTTTTGTTGAAAATTATTCTTTTTACTGACAATTCATTTCTTCAATAATGAGTCGTTAAAAATATATCGTGTTTAGTTGAAACTTTAACAATTTGGTCGAAAATTAACCTTAGTGATTGAAAAATCAAGATTTATCTCTTCGGTTAAAATTTTTTACTATTTTGTGGAAAATTTACTTTTTGTTTGATAAAAATTAATTATTTCAGCTGAAAACTGATGTTTTTAATTTAAAATTTAATTTTTTGATGAAAAATGTACTTCATTTTAATTATTGAACTATATTAATTTTTTTTATTTTCTCTGACCTGAAGAATCTTTCTAGGTTGAATCTTGAAATTTCAATTATTTTTTGCAAATTAGATTGCTTTGTTGAACAATTATTTGAATTATTTATTTAAAAAATTGAAATTTTTTGTTGAAAATTCGTCTTTTAGGATTGAAAAATCATCTTTTTGGTAGAAAAGTTCTGGATAGAAAATTCTTACTTTTGGATTGAAATTTTTTGTTGTTAGAAAAGTAGGTGTTTTTTATTTTGGCTGAAAAATCGATTATTTGGTTAAAAATGCCACTGATTTTGTGGTTGAAGTTAGTTTTTGTTTAAAAATTCAACTATTTGATTTAACAATTTAAAAGTTTAGTATCTGTGGTGAAGAAAGGGAGGGGCGGCAAATTTTTTCAAATGACGTGACGTAGTTTTTGAACGACCCCTAAGCGACGAACTGTAAATATCAAAAGAATTGTATTAAAAACAGATTGCAGGTGCAAATTATTCTACGTTTCTAAAAATTGTATAAAGCTCTACAAAAATGGTAAAAGTTTCTATAAAAAGTGAATAAAATTCTAAGATAGTTCTAGAAAATTCTACAAATTTAAATATGTGCTTAAAGTATCTGATAAAATTACTCTTCCGCCCAATGGAAAAGTTAGCCTGCAATTATCTAAAAATGAAATATTACATGGATATAATTAGGACTAAATATGGTTTTATATATATGCGATGATATATTTTGGACACTGATGACACTGAGGAATTGCTGGTTACATTGCAGTTAATATCACATAATGAGAAAAACGAATGAAGGTGAATTTGGTAAATGACGAAGCTGTAAATTTCTGATAGTGGTGCACTGGCTCTTTGACTATTTTCCATAATACAAATATATACAACCAGGTCTTTTCTCAAAAACGCATGAACAATTTTTTTAAATAGAGAAAATTGATAGAAAACCGGAATTCTCCATTGTGATGTTTTATAACAAAAGTTTTCAATTTATTTCAGCTCACGTGTTTTTGATAAAAAAAACCTTTTACTGCTGTAATGATTTCAATGCAGAAATGTAGAAAATTTAGAGTGGCCACTTCAACCTTGAAAAAGAACATTTTTTAATTTTAATAGCACGTAACTGAAATTACCCAAAATGGGAATTTAGAAAATCCCATGACTTTTCCCTGATTTTCCCCAGACTGATTTTTTGTTTTCAATGATCATTATATTTACAAAACCAAATTCTAATCTTGTAAAATTTTAAACATAGAATATTTTATAAACGGATCCAAAACTTGACAAGATCAATTTATATATTTTTCATTTAATAATCTCAAGGCTGTCTCAGCTTAATTTACTTGAAAAAGTGAATAATTTCCAACCAAAAAAGCGAATAAAAGTGACTAATGTGCAGCAACAATGTGACTAATATCCTTCTAAATTTAAAAGAATTTAAAAGAATTCGATTCTTAAGACTGCAAATCAATTCAAGAGAAATTCAAATGATTTTCCAAAATCTACAAATCTCATTTATTTCAATAAAATTAGAGTATATTTCGAAGAATTTAAGTCGAATAAGCAAAATCTAGTAAGATTCAAAAAATTCAAGGTGAGTTAAAAGAAATAAAACAATTGAAAATAATTTTAAAATATGAAAAAATTCATTGAATTCTTTAGGTTCGAACGAATTTAGAAATTTTTTAAAGAATTTGCTGAAATGTCTAATAATTTAAGTGACTTAAAAATACATTAAGATTAATTAGGTCAATTCTTAAAAAAATTCCCAACAAAAATCTATTGGATTGAGCAGAATTGAGTAAATTAAAAAGAATTCAAAAGAACTGTAAAAAGTACTCAAAAAACCTCTTCCAATTCTTGAAACTCTACGGCATCACCTCGGAAATCTTATAAGATCTACTAGAATCTTTTAAAATAGTTTTAAAAGATTATAGCTCCTGTAAAACCGTTCCATATCTTCCGAAATTCTATTCATGCAATTTTGAATTTCACCGCATGCAATTTTTTTTTACTCAAAATCATTAAAGTCCTTAGAAATCGTTGAAATTTTTTTAGTCTGTTGAAAATTCCATGGAATTTTTTTAAATACCCTAAAATATTTCATGTACTTTTAATAAATCTTTTGAAATACCTTCAAATTTTTTAAGCGCTTGAAAATTCTTTGGATTTTTAAAACACTATAAAAACTTTTAAATACTTTAAATTTTTTTAAACAATTCAAAATTCTTTAACAATTTTTTCATATTTTTAAGATTTTTTAGAAGTTTTGAAACTTCCCGGAAAAATTTAAAAACCTTTGGAATACCTTCAAATTACTAAAACCTATAAAAATTCAATGGAATCAATAAAAATATCCTCAAATATTTTAAATCCTTTGAATACTTTTGAAATCCTTGAAAGCTTATTAAAACTCTTTATTATTTCTTGAAATTTTAAAAAGTACCCTAAACTTCTTCAAATCCTTTGAAATCCCTTGAAATCATTGAAATCTATTAAAAATTCATTGAAATCTGTAAAAATATCCTCAAATATTTCCTTTGAAATCCCTTGAAATTATCGAAATATATTAAAAATTCCTTAGGATTTTTGAAAATACCTTTAAATATTTCGAAATCCTTTGGAACATTTTAAAGCTCTTGCAAATTTATTGGAGTTTTTCAAAATACTATAAAATTTGTTAAATCTTTTAAAACACCTTCAAATAATTGAAAGCGGTCAAAAAAATTCTTGGAACATTTTGAAATACCACAAAACATTTCAAAAGAATTCAAGAAAATGTACAAATAAGTAGAGATACCAATTTTTACAATGGTTAACGCGTATGTTGAAAGAAACGTGAATAAAGTGATCTTTTCATTTAAAAAAAAAGTTAAAATAGTGACCTTAAATGAAAAAGTGACTTTTTCCTGATTTCCAGGCTTCTTTGACCTGCGGCCACTCTGTAATTATGTTATTTTTCAAAGTTTTAGAACACAGAAGTATATATAAAAAAATTTAAAAAAAAAGACACAAACACCCAGTGACTTTCTGATATTTCCATTTCCCAGTCCAGTGGTCACCCTTTGAAATACAATATAAAAAAAAGACAAACAAGACATTTCAATGTGGTTAAAAAGCCTATACATTGTTATTAACACAAATAAACAGATATCTAGCCTTTAAGTATGGATGTGCAGTCTCCCAGACCGCACCATTTTATGTGGTCTGTGGCTATTTTCACGGAGATTTCAGTACGAATAGCCGAATTTTTTCGGTACAAACACTTCGTTTAAATTATGAGAAATCATTTTAAATGTTTTTGATTAATTTTGAATCTTTTCAAAATTTCTAAATATTTCTTAAATTGACTGAAATTTTCTGTACAAATAATTCATTTTCAAATTTTCTACTTTTAAATATTTTGATTCAATTTACTCGTCTTAAATTGATAGTCAAATATTGCTAAATATTAAATAAGTATCCTTGGTCTTAATTAAAAAATTTAATTGGTTAAAAATTGAATATTTTAGACTAAAATAATGTTTTTTAAACTAATGCAAGGCTTTGATTACGAATATACTATTATGAAGTTATTTTTAAGTTAAAAATAGTTTATAAAGCTCCAATCGCAAGTTCACATTTCTTTTAATGACTATAACTTTTGAATTGAAACAGTTTAATTATTAAAGTTAAAATCTGGAAGCTCATAAATTTTTGAACGGATTCAGAAGAATTTTTTCAAATCAATTATTGTTCACATTTTAATGCATAAAGTACAGATCCATTTTTTAAATATTTTATTTATTATATATATAGTTGATACAATAAAAATGTTTTTTATCAAAAAGTTTCAACTTTAAACGTTTTTACTTTTTACTCGCTTAAGTCTCCAGGACTGCATTTTAAATTCCTTTAAATTAAACATGTATGCTTAACAATAAAAATCTAAAATGAAAAATTTTTGAAATAAAAGATTTTCTAATTACGCATTTCGAACTAAATGATATCATAATTGAAACAAAGTATTCAACTAATTGCTTTAAAAAACTTATGAAATCGAACTTGGCCAAATTTTTCTTTTAAAGATTTGTCAAGTTTCCGGTGAAAAAAAATCACTGTCATTTCACGATTTTTTCCGTTCTCATCAAATCTCCAGGTCATTTACCAGTTTTCTGGGGAAATGATTGAAATCACGCCCATACTTAAAGCTTAGGGATCATCTATAAACTACTTTACCACTTTAGGAGAGGGGGGGGGGGTCTTACAAAACCTACGGCAGGTAACATAATGTAAATAGTACATATGTTAAATTTTTTAGTACGTTTCCGGATGATGAACGTTTTTGGTAGAGAATGAATCTGTTTGTTTGAAAATTGATGTTTTTAGTTGAAAATTAAACTTTTTATTTCAGAATTCTCGAATTTTATTAAAAATTCGTCTTTATTGGTATTAAATTAATCTGTTTGTTTAAAAATTCGTATTTTTAGTTAAAACCTTAACTTTATGGTTGAGAACTCTTGAATTTGATCAAAACTGTTACTTTTACTAGTAAATTAATCTTTCTGCTTAAAAATTTGAGTTTTTTATTAGAAAATTCGACTTTTTGGTACAGAATGCATTCTTTTTCAATCATTTTCTTTAGTGGAAAATTCAACTTTTTAGTTTGGAAATCTTGAATTGTATTGAAAATCTGCGTTTTTGGTCGTAAATTAATCTTTTTTTTTAAAAACTCTTCTTTTTTCATTAAAAATTTAACTTTTGGTTGAGAATTCTTGGATTCGGTTGAGAAATTAATTTTTTGGTTGAGAATTCTTTACTTTTTTTAAAAAAGTCGTCTTTTTGTGTAGTAAATTAATCTTTCTGTTAAAAAATGTATCTTTTTAAGTTTGAAATTAATCTTTTTGGTTGAGAATTTTCGAGTTCTGTTAAATATTCGTTTTCTTCGGTAGAAAATTAATCTGTAAACTATAACTGTAAAACTGTATTTTTTAGTTGAAGATTCGCTTTTTTAAATATAAAATTAACTTGTTTATGATAATTTCATATTTTTGACTTGATAATTCAACTCTTTTGTATAGAAAAAAATGCGTCATTTTGTCTTGAAATTTCAATAATTTAGTAACAAAAATTAACTAGATGGTAAAAAATTAGTTTTTGTATTACAAGTGTAATTATTCCATTTTAGTTTCAAGGAAGGGGGGGGGGGGTCAAAAATTGTCCAAATTTGGTAACGTAGTTTATGGATTAAGCAGTCGTATGAATATCAGACGCGTAGACAGCGCATCCAGTGGGCATGGTTATGACACATGTGCTGAAAAACTGTGAATAAAGCGCCATGCAACACGTAATAATAAATTTGAAGAAGTGCGATTGCAGTTCTGGTAGTTTGGCGTAGTTTTCATTCGTCGACGATACTGCAAAACAAAGGAAATGCGTAGAAAAACAACAATTTCTCTGGCTTGCTGTATCACTCGCAAGAAACTCGGTTCTTTTCCAGAAAACGCCTTTCAAATGAGAGGCGTCTCAAAGTTTGCTGAAGACGAAATGAAACTTTTCCTTCGTTATTTCCTGCTTCCCAAGAATATCCATACATTGCAGGATGCGCAGAATTTTAGGCGAGGGTGAATTATGGTGATAAAAGTAAAGCGCTGAGAGAGGTTTTCGTTAGGAAGAAATGACTGCGTGAAGAAGAATGAGAGACACAATTTCGGCTGATGGATTTGCTTAGCAACATCAGAAATTATGAAGTTAGGGTTGATGATGAGTGACGCAGAATGATAATGTACGAATGAAATGCCATTGAGTTGTGATTAAAACATTTGCGAAAACATGTGGGACGATGAAAAATATATAGGAAACGAGAGACAGATAGACATAGAGTCACCAAGAAGATATTTCGCCAGTCAAGTTAGTCATATAGAGGCTGTATCTTTTTCTTTTTTCAAAAAGAGTGGCTTTCCAAAAATTGAAACAGCTATCTAAAATTATTTACATGAGAGAAATGTAGATTTGTGGCAACAAAAAGAATTTTAAACTTAAGATTTTCATTAAAGATTCATTTACGTTCAAAGTGAACTGCATTTGGTAATCGAAAATAGTCTAAACTTTAATCTTTTTCAGGGTTGCTATAAAAGTCTGGTTTCAAAATTCCAGTGGTCTATTTTTGAACTAATTTACCAAACATTCCTTTTACAATTATTTATTAATTAAAAATTCATGCTCAATGTTCTCAAGTCAAAATTTCTGAATAGTCTGGGATTATTTTAATTATCTTATTTTTATTAATGAACAAATAAATAGATACAAATTCTACAATTAAAAATTCTCCTTAAAGCTATAAAAAAATAATGTAAGCTTTAAAATAAGAGTGACTACAAAAATTTTAATTAGTTTTTCACAATTCAATCCTGGTCTGGTAGCAATCCTGGTTTTAGTTTGCAGAATACAATCTAAATTATTTTCGATAAGCACTTTCAGAGTGTCTACCTGAGGGATGATTTTAAATTCCCGCTCATTTCCCGTTCAATTTTTCATTTTTCCGGTCTGGTAATTATAATTCGTTTGAAAAATTCACTGTTTCAATTGAGAACAATAACTCGTATCGAAAATTACATTTTCCAAGTAACAATTCTAATTCTTTTGAAAAAATCCCTTGTTCAGATCTGAATTATATTTATTTTTCGAAAATATATAAGCCCTGTTCCAAATCAGAATCAGAATTCTTTTCGAAAATTCCACGTTTCAAATCAAAATTGTAATTTTTCTGGTAAATTAACTGTTCCAAATCAGAATTATACATCATTAAATTTCTTTTTTAAATCCAGGTTCAAATCAGAATGATAATTCTTTTGGAAAATTCTCTGAACCAGCTCAAAATTATCATTCTTTTAAAAAAGCCCTATTCCAAATCAGTATAATATTCAGAATGGCATATATTTTTTCGGAAAATTTCAAATTAGTCTGAATTATATTTCTTTTAAAATCTAGCTATAACTCAGAATGATAATAATTTTGGAAAATTCTCTGAACCAACTTGAAATTATCATTCTTTTCAAAAATGCCCTATTCAATCATAATTAACAACTACACATAATTTTTTTGGAACATTTACCCTTCCAACTTAAAATTAGTATTTTTCTAGAAAATGCACTATTTAAAGTCTGAATATTAAATTAATTTTTTTTTAAATTTTAAATCCAGGTATAGCTAATAGAAACATAATTCTTCTATAAAATTCCCTAAAACAACTCGAAATTATCATTCTATTCAAAAATACATTGTTCCAAATCTAAATCATACTTTTCGAAAATTCCCTATAACAAGTCAAAATTGTAATTAATTAATGCTTTTGGAGAATTACTTTTTTAAAGCCAGAATTATACTTCATCATATTTCTTTATTAAATAAATACAAGCACAAATCAGAGAAATAATTATTTTGAAAAAATTCACTGAAACAACCAAAAATAACTAATCTTTTCAAAAATGCTCTGTTTCAAATCAGAATTAAATATAATTTCTTCAGAACTTTTTCCATTTGAATTAAAATTTAGCATTTCTCTAGAAAATGAACTATTCCAAGTCAGAACGAATAAAAAATTATTACTATTTTCAAGCATTATCTGGTGAAACTCAAACTATAATAATTCTTTTCTTAAATTCTGAATGAGAAACATTTCTTTCAAAAGCCCGCGTTCAAAATAATAATTTGTTCGTTTCGTGATTGAACAAACTGAGAATAATTTTCCCAGTCAGATAGACACCCTGTTTTCTTCAGGGAATAATTTACAAGAGTCACCCCAGGTTAGAAACGCCAGACAATCATGCGATCTGGTACAAGAATTATTCAAGAGTTGAGTGCAGAGCGACAATAAATAGATTGTCCAATGATTATTATTAGCACGTTATTTAAACAGGTTCGAAACGAATAACGGGCAAGAAAGACATCGATGAGACGATAACACAGGGCGACATATGATTACAGAATGAATGGTCCCCCAACAAATAAAAGATGACTATCACGATGAACGTCTCAATCGGTTAGGTGGTTAAGACTGGTAAGAGAGAAATATAGAGTGAGAGGTGTACGATAGAGCTGTGTGCGATAGAGTGATGTACGATATGTAAATGGAAGTTCCATGCCTGAAATATGCGTAAATCAGTAATCAGTGATCAGGTAAGGTGAGTTGAGGTGAGGTAAGGTGAGGTAAGTGTGTTTTTAAGTGAAAGACGAGTGTGTGGGAATGATGACATAGCGATGGTCACATGACATGAAGAGGTCACATGACTTACCACCCATTTGGTGACTAGCAGGATTACTGGGAGGCAGAGGCCTAGTGTCCTGCGCATCCCCAGGCCCCATTTGATAGAGTGGAACGGACGTCCGATCGTAACAGTACTGATTTTGATTCTGTACGTCAGCAGTGTTGATAGTATTGGCGGTGTTGTGATATATCATAGATGAGTGTTGCTGATTGGAGAAGTGTTGGGTATTGGTGACGTTATGCTGATTATGGGTCGGTGTTGCGGGGCAACCCGAGTGGGGATGACTAGGTGATAAAAGAGCCTGCTCCTTATTTACTCCACCGTAATGACGCGGTGAACCGATTCCACCTGTAACATGAACAATGTCTACCTCCTTGCTTCCAATCTTACATATTTCGTTAACGCTAACGATATCATCGAACAGATCTAACTCTTTTTCGGCCCGACTCCTCGACGAATTGATCTTATTAATCTGCAGACTGCAAATATCATGAAAGAGAAAGGAAAGAAAGAAAAAAAGAAAGAAAAAAAAAGATTCGCAAACTGTAGACATCATTAATATCAACTAGAGAAACATCAAACACACAAGTCCTAATTTTTTTTCTACGGCTATCGCGAAAGCACAAGATTATTTTTCTTAGGCTACATTTATAGTAATAACGTTAAATTGATAACTTAATGCTAATTGTAAGTGTAGAAGATATTTAAAATGTAATATTCTGAGAAGAGTTTTGTGTCGATTTTGGTTTCAAGTTTATAAACTTACCAGTTTTCAAAATTTAATAGAACGTGCTGAAGTCGACACACATCAAGAGTAAGAAAAATATGGAAAAATCACACAAAAATCTAGAGGATTGCAACGGAATTCGGAATTTAGAATTTTCAGCAATGTAACTATTACAGACTTCACATTGTTTCCCCTATTAACCTCGCCTCCCCTCCTTTTTTTTAAATTCCTCTTGTTTTCATGTTTTCGAGAAACTCCCTTTTTCTCATTTTTTCGCTATATATTATTTTGTTGAATATTCGTTTCTTCTGGTTGATATACTTTGTTAAAGATTCATTTCTTTATCTGAAATTTATCTTTTTGGTTACAAATTGAACCATTTTGTTGAAAATTCATCTATACTGTCAAAAATTTCTCTTTTTTGGTACAATTTAACGGTTTTTCATGTAAAATAACCATGAAAATATTCTTTGAAATATCAACTAGTATACAGGGTTTTTTCTTTAAAATTTCATCTTTTTCGATTGAAAATAAACTTTTTCTAAAAATTCAACTTACTTGTTTAAAAATTCGAATAACTTCTAAAAAATTCGTATTTTTCACTTGAAAATTAAACTATTTTTAGCTCATTTTTAGCTTGAGAACTTAACTCCTTGTAAAAAATGTATTTTTTATGTTCAAAATTCAGCTATATCTTTCAAAATCAAATATATTTCAACATGATATCTAAGGAATTTAAATAGTTTCATACTGAATTCAATATGTTAAATAAATTAGTGGTTCGCTCAATGAATTTACTCCCCCATTATCGTGAAAAACCACCCTATTTCCCCGGCTTTGAGACAATTTCAAGTTGTAAAGTCTGATAATAAATCGTTTCTAAAAAATATTACCTGAATATAATCAGAAATTCATTACTCATATGTTATGTTAATGTTTTATTTAAATTTCAAATTGTTTCCCAATAGTTCCAAGTTAACGGCGCTGTTGTTACTAGACTTGAGGTAAATATACGAAAATTTACAGGTTGTCTACTCAAATCATAGGAATAAATGCCCTCGCAATTCCAGGTTTTCTCCAGATATCTCAGATTTTTTCAGGTATAATTTTTCATAGTACTATAATAAATTCAATTTAAACTGCTTCATATTCCTAATTTTTGAAATATAATAATTGAATTTTTAAGAAGATAGATAAATTTTTTGCCAAATAGTTTAATTCTTGATCAAAAAAGACAATTTTTCAACAAATTGTATGAAATATCAACCAAACAGTTGAATTCTCGAAGAAAGAAGATCAATTTTAAAGCAAATAGAACTGAAAAATATCACTTAAAAAAATGGAAGTTTAATTTTCAGTTAAAAAATTAATTTTCCACACAAAAAACACAAATTTTAAATCAAAGTGATGAAATATTGAACTGAAATCGATTTTATTTTAAAACAAAAACATTAATTTTTGACATGAGTTTAACTTTCAACAAAGACAATTAATTTTCAGCTAAAATATTAAATTATATTAAAATTTTATTTAATATAATGTATTAATAAATATCGAAGTCTAAATATAGAATATTTAATCTAAATACTTGAATTTTAATTTAAAAATATGAATTTTCAACTGAAAAAGACAAATTTACAACCAAATAATTGAATTTCAACCAAAAAGATCCACTTGCCAACAAACTGATGAATTTTTCAAATAAAATTATGAAAGTTCAACCGAAATAGTTGAATATTAAACCAAGAAGATAAATTTTCAACTAAAAAAGATACATGTGCAACCAAAAATTGAACTGGAACAGATTAATTTTAAAACAAAAACATGAATTTTTGACAAAACAAAATTTTTATTCCAAAAAAAGATGAATTCTCAAAGAAAAATGTAACCGTTGATATTACAAAAAATTTTTTTTTAAATTTAATCAAAAACTGTTAAAATCAATAAAAAACACGACTTTTCAACATGAGTTGAATTTTCAATTAAGAAACATTTTTTTCGTCCTGACTTATTAAAAAAATCCCTAATAATTCCAGGATTTTCAAAGCATATGAAAATTCCCCGACAATTCCAGCTTTTCCAGGCAGGGCAGACGCCCTCTGATTTATTCTAAAATCTCTCGAGACTTTATTAAAAATTCCATATTCCGTAACAAACCTCATCTATATAACACTATGAAACCTCTAACATCAAATTAGCCTTTCAGAAAATAATAATAAATAATAATAATAATAATAAATCGCATCCTAAAAGTTGGCAGCAGAAGAATAATGAAAAAAAAAGAGAAAAAAAAGTTACCTGGCAACTGAGTAGTAGCGGAGGGTGTCGATGTGGTTCGCTGGAGCCGATACTGAGTGGAAGGATTATTAGCATTGGGAATTGGAACAGGGGGAAACTGGCTAGCAGTGGGACTCGCAGGGGGAGGGAAAGTTTCGGCGGGAAATGGAGACTGTCTCGCCGATGCCGGAGTACCAGGCGACGGCATCGACCTCTGTTGCTGCTGGAGTTGCTGTTGCTGAGTGTTCGACTGTTGCTGCTGTTGCTGCTGCTGTCTAACCTGATTAACATTGAACATTCTCGGACTGTTACCATAATTTCCCTGAAGCACAAAATGCACCTTGCGATTAAAAAACAAAACCAATTATCGTCGTAGTTCGGATAATCCTAATTCTTCAGCGAGATCGATACTTACTTGCGAAACTCGAGGCGAGAGCGGTTGAGGATGAGAGAAGGAGAGAATACCAGCAGGAGAATGCGGCGAGAGCCTCGCCGGCGCGGAACCTTGCTGCCCACTATTGAAGTTATTATTTACGGGACTGAAATTTCAAAAAATGATGTTATTCCTGGGGGTTGCGTTATGCGTTCTTTAATTTTGCATCAAGTTTCAGAACCTTTTAATTTCATAACAATTTCAGAAGATTTCAAACGATTTTATGAGATTTCACGAAAACTTCAGGCAAAATTTATGAAAAATTTCAGCAAATGTTTGAAACATTTCAGAAAATTTCACAAGATTTTACAAAAATTTTAGAAAGATTTCACAGATTTCATAAGGATTTCGAAAGTTTGGTAAAATCTTCTGATATCTTTGTGAATTCTTTATAACATTTTAGAGAAATAATTAAAATATTAAAAATATTAGTAAAATATTTCTAAAGTATTTCCGATTACATTTAAATCTTTGGAATCTTTAGGAAACTTTTCTTAAATTTTAGGCTTAATCTTTGTGAATTTTTGTAAAATCATTTCTAATCTTCAGAAATCATTAAAATCATTGTGAAATCTTTCTAAAGTTTCGGCGAAATCTTTGAAATATTGTTTTAAATCTCATGAAATCTCAATTATTTCATGGAATCTTTGAAAAATCTGTAAAATGTGTCCTAAATCTGTTGAAGTTATATCTTTTTTATATCTTTAGAAATTTTTGAAATTTTGGCAAAAACTTTTGAAATCTTTGAAGTCTTGATAACAACTTTTCAGAATTTTGGCGAAATCTTTGAAATATTCGTAAAATCTTATGAAATCTTCTGAAATCTCAAGCAATTTCATGAAATCTTGGTGGATTCTTTGCGAAATATTTGTGAAACATTCTAAAATATTTTTAAAATTTTTGCGAATTCTTGATCATTTTTGTGAGATCTTTGAAATTGAAAATTTTCGGGAAATCTTTAAAGCCTTTGTGAAATTTTGTAAGGAAACATTATTTGAAATGTTTGTAAAATACTCTCAAATTTTGGCAAAATCTTTGAAATTTTTGTGAAACCTTTTTAAATTGTTTTAATTATTCTAAAATCTTAGAAGTCTTTGTGAAATCTTTCTAAAATTTTGGCGAAATTTTTCTGAGACCTTCTGAAGTGTTGTTCAAAATTTTATTGATCTTCATTTTTGTGAAATCTTTTATATCTTTGCACAACCTTCCTAAAATGTTAGAGAATTTTTCTGAAATTTTCTGATATATTTGCGAAATCTTTCTAAAATTTTGGCGAAATCTTTGAAGCCTTTGTGAATTTTTTCTATCATTTTTGGCTAAATATTTGAAATGTTTGTAAAATCTTCAATAGCTTTGGGAAATCTTTCTAAAGTTTTGGAGAAATTTTAGTTTTTCAAATTTTGGCAAATTCTTGGAAATGTTTGTGAAACCTTTATAAAAATTGGGTCGAAATCTTTGAAATTTTGGTGAAATCCAAAAATCTTTTGATATTTTGTCAAGTATTATAAGCATTTAATGAAATCTTTCTAAAACTTTGTCGAAATCTGAAATTTTTGTGAAGTTTTTTGAAGTGTTTGAAATATTCTATGAAATCTTTTTAAAAATTTGATAAAATCTTTTATATATTTTTGAAAACTTTCTAAAATTTTTGCACAATTTTTTTGAAATCTGTATTTCTTAAATTTTGGCGAAATTGTTGAAATTTTGGTGAAATCTTTCTACATCGTTTTGGAAATCTTTGAAATGCACGTGTAATCTTGAAAATGTTCTTAGACCTTTGATATTTTAGCGAAATATTTTTACTCTTTGAGATATCTTTCTAAAACAACCTAGAGGAAAGATATTTTCACAGTAAATCATAGTAAATCACAGTAATCCAATTCTTGCAGTTTCTATTTAAATTATTTTTGCAATTTTCTATTGCAATACAAAAACGTTTAAAACCCGTCAGAATTGTTAAGAACCTAAATTTTTATTTAGAAAAGAGTTTCTTGCTATCTTGGAATTTTTTAAAGAAAAATTCAAAGTTCGGGCTTCAAGCTTCATTTTCAAAATTTACTTATTCTTCTCTAATTTATTAACATTAGCCATAAAAACATAGATTTTTCTTGACGGTTTTTTATATTTCCACTTATAGTATCGCAGAGATTCTTGGAATTTACACGTTTTTCCCAAAATCCCTGAATTCTCTTTGATGTTTCCTGACCAACAAAGTACCCTGATTTTCGATGAGATTTCACAAGAATTTTAAAGATCTTAGAGGCTTGAAAGATTTTAATATTTATTAATATTAGAATTGATGTTGAAGGGGCTTGACTTACTGCTGAGGTAACGTGGAAGGATGAGAATAGGAGTGAGCAAGCCGGTGCCCAGAAGGCATTTGGACGGATCCCCCATATCCTGGAGACACTTGCGAATCCGATACACTTGACCGCTGAAACAGAAAATAGTTCATATTTAAGTCAGGATACCTGTTCCGTGTGTCTACTCAAGTCCTAAAAAAAATCCCCTGACAAATTCCAGGTTTTTTCTCGGTATCTCAAGTTTTTTTCAGGTAAATTTTTCATAGCATGGAGCTATTCAAATATTTCGCACATTTTCGCGAGTTTATCATTAATAATGTTTTTTTTCAGTTTCTAGGAAGAATTCAATTAATGTTACAAGACATTCTTAAACATTTCAACACGATCAATTGTGTAAATAAATAAATGATACTAAAAACATAATTAATCATTTCTTGAATTTGTCTCTGAAGTCCATGAATTTCAATAATAATTCGAACAAATTTTTATTTTATCTACTTATACTTAAAACTCAGTGCATATTTAGGTAACATTAATGTGGATGATACATTAAATTAAATTTAAACCCCTTAAAATGACTTCAACCAACAATATTAATTTGTAACCACGAATTCAATAAAATACATGACTTTTCAATTAAAACAATAAATTTTCAACCAACCATTAAATATTTAAATCTTCAGTTAAAAATTTATGTTGAAGCAAAGAGATGAATTTTCAATTGAAGGATGTAATTTTCAATTAGAATAGTTGCATTTTCCGATAAAGAAAGAACTGACAACAAACACAATACTAATTTTTGAAACAATAGTTACGTTTTCAAACAAAGTGATGAATTTTTAACAAAAAGATTAATTTCAACTTAGAAGACAAATTTCTACCAAAAAAAGTGATCATCTTGAACTAAGAAAGATAATTTTTCAACCAAATATTGAATAGTTATATTTTCGATAAAAAATCAATTAAAAACAAAATTAACAAAATAGTTAAAGCCTAAATTGGCGTAGTTAAATTTTCAACGAAAATTCATTTTCAGATCACGAAAAAACGAATTTTCAACAAAATTGATCATTTTTCACCCAATGCGATAAATTTTTATGAATCTTTAATAAAAAAATAAATTTCAACCACGGCCTTAAATTTTCTACTAAAACCGATCAATTTTCGACCAAAACAGAATCTTTTAATTTTCTGATAAAAAATTGATTTCAAACAAAAAATAAAACGAATTTTCGAAAAAATAGTCCAATACAGTAACATAAAGCTACTTTTACAAATGAAGAATCATTGTTATTCAATTTGATATTGCAATTCAAAATAAATTAAGCACGCTCTCGAAAAACTTTGCTAACTAAAAAAATCCCTGACATTTCCACGTTTTTCCAGGTATATAAAAATTCCCTGAATTTTCAAGGGTTTCTTTTTAAAAGAGAGTAACTATCCATGACGTAATTAAATCTTCATTTACAAAAGATGAATTCGGAACGAAAAATGTAGTAGTTGCTTTCAATCAAAAAAGATTTGCATTTTTTTATAAAAAAAAAACAATAGAATTCAACCATAAAGAATTAATTTTCAATGAGGGCCTTGAATTTTCTACTAAAACCGATCAATATTCAACCAAAAACCGAATATTTTAATTTTCAGAAGAAAAAATTGATTTCAAACAAAAAATAAAACGAATTTTCGAAAAAATAGTTCAATAAAATAACATAAAGCTACTTTTACAATGAAGAATCATTGTTATTCAATTTAATATTGGAATTTAAAAAAATTAAGCACGCTCTTGAAAAACTTTGCTGACTAAAAAAAGATCCCTGACATTTCCAGATAATAAATTTACCTGCAGAGATACATTTGGTGCAACAGTATTGTTCAAAAGACTGTCAATGTTGTGAATTCCCGTGTTTATTTGGTCCGTAGCTGTAGCATTGGAAGGTATAAGTAATTGTTGCTGTTGCTGCTGCTGCAGAAGTCGCTGCTTCATTTGCTGTTGCTGAAGCAGTTTACTTCTCTGCTGTTGCATCGCTAACTGTTGCTGAGTGAACTGGGCAGCGGTTTGTCGAATTCCTTGTTGCGTGTTGAATCTCATTCTTGGCTGTTGCTGCTGTTGTTGCTGTTGTTGTTGTTGTTGTTGCTGCTGTTGTTGTTGCTGCTGTTGCTGATACAAAGCGGCTGCTTGATAGTGTTGGCTCGTTGTCACAACCGGGGAGTTGTTCAGCTGAAATAAAAAAAAAAACAAGAGTCAGAATTCAGGGACGTGCGTAAGGCGGAAGAATTTCCCATTTAAAAAGATTGACCCGTAAGTGAATTTCATGCCTCACCAGTCCCTATGGGATAAAATACCGGGACCAAAGGGTACTTTTTCTGACGCTCATTGGGTATGTGTTTCGAGCTCAACAGGAAACAAATTCAGGATAAATTCGTAAGACTTTAAATTAATTTTAAGTAAATTAAAAAGAATTTTAATTAATTTGATGAAACTCATTAAAATTCAAGGTAAATAAAAAAACTGAAATGAATTAAAAAACTTCAGGATCAACAAAATAATAATTTTTAAAAATTCCAAAAAATCCACTGAATTAAGGAGAATTTAGAAGAGTTGAAGTGAATTAAAAAAAATAATTACAAATTTCATAAAATCTTAGAAAGTCTACTAACTTTTAACTAAAAAAGTGACTAATATCGACAGAACAATTCAAAAGAATTTGATGAATTGTCTACAAATTTGAAGTGAGTTTAAAATACTTCAAGATGAATTAAAGAAAAACTTTGAATAAATCCATAACATTGAGTACAATTGAGTTAATTTGAAAGAATTAAAAAGGATTTAAAAGAATCCAGAACAAATTTTAAAGGAATTACAAAAAATATACAAAAATGTCTTGAAATCTTTGAAACCCTACGAAATTCCTCACGTTTTGTGAATAAATTCTTTGAAATCCATTAAAATATTGAATTTCCTTAAACTGATTAAAACTCCTGGAAATCCCTTTAAATTGTTTAAATTTTTACAAAATTTCGAAATCCTTTCGAACTATTGAAATAAATTTAAAAATCTTGGAATCTATTACTATTTCCTAAAATATTTAAAATCCTTGGATATATCTTATAATCTCTTGAAGGTTTTTAATGCTTTCAAAAATTTCATGGAATTTACAAAAATGATTTTAAATATTTCAAATCCTTTAACCGATTTATTAATTGATCCTCAGATCCCATTAAATAAAAACTTTTAAAAAAATTTAATCAATTGATTTAAGTAGGTTTAAGTAAATTTAGAAGAATTCAAGTAAATTGCACAAATTCAAAATAATTACAAAGAATTTAAAAGAATTCAGGACAGAGTGAAATTCTTGGAAATCTGGATTGGGTTGAAGTTTCAGACGTCATGGCGAATTTTTTTTATTTTTGGCTTCTATCTGGTCCATAACAATAGAAAAATTGCCCAGAAACCGTTTCGGTATTCATTAAAGCGACTGCAGCGATAAAAAACCCGTAAAACCATACTTTCAAAGATATAGGGTAAATTCTACCCCAAAACGAAAACTCTTCTATTTCAATTGCTTCGAGATCCCTTAAAAGTATAGAAATCAATTAAAAACTTCTAGGAATCTTTTTAGATTCCCAAAAATATTTAAAATATTTTGAAATCCTACAAAATGCTTCACTTCTCGGGAATAAATTCTTTATAAACCACTAAAATATGATAAAATCCCGTCAATTTCTGTGATATTCCCTGAAATTTTTTAAAATATCTTAAAACGTCAAATCGTTCCATATCTTCCAAAATTCTAGAAAATTCACGATCTTTAAATATTTTAAACGCTGTGAAATTCCTTAAAAAATGTTTAAATTAATCAAAAATTCGTTAGAATCTTTTTAAATTCTCGGAAATATTTAAAAGCTCTTGAAATGCCATAGAAGTTTTTAAAATACTCTAAAATCTTAAAAATTTCTTAAATTTATCGGAATCTTTAAAAATAATCTGAAATATTTCAAAAGAATTCATGACAATTTAGAAACAGTTATAGACCTGAAATGAACAGTGACTAATGTGACCTTTTTACTGAAAAAAGTGACTAAGAGTGACTGTGTGGCAGCCCGGATTGTTTTTTAGTTACTTCTTACAGCAGAGTGAATTCCAAAAAATAATTTCAAATCTCTTCAAATCTTGGAAACCCACAATACCTCATTTTTCATTAATAAATTCTTTAAAATCCACTAAAATATGACAAAATCCCGTGAAATTCTGTGATATTTTCTGAAATCCTGGAAAATGTATCAAAATATAATGAGAACTTTAAAATCACTTAAAATCGTTCCGCATCTTCCAAAATTCCAAATAATTCTTTATTCTAAAATATTTCAAGTGCTTCGAAATCTCTTAAAATTATTGAAATCAATTAAAAACTCCTAGGAATCTTTTAAGATTCCCAAAGATATTAAAAATATTTTGAAATCCTAAAAAATACTTCACTTCTCGGGAATAAATTCTTGATAATCCACTAAAATATGTTAAAATCCAGTGAATTTCTGTGATATTTCCTGAAATCCTCGGGAATCTGATAAAATCCTATGAAATCCTTTAAAATATCTTCAAACGTAAAATCGTTCAAAATATTCCGAAATTCTAGAAAACTTTTGCAACTTTTTTAATGAAGCACACTCTCGAAAAAATTCCCTGAATAAAACAAATCCCTGACATTTCCAGGATTTCCCAGGTTTTCTTTTAACGAAAGAGTAACTCTCGACAACGTAATTAAATTTTCATTAAAAAAAGATGAATTCGAAACGAAAAATGTATTACTTGCTTTTAAACAAAAAATATTAAAAATGTTAATAAAAAAACAATTAACTGCAACCAAAAAGAACGCAAACAGAATAGTAAAAATTCTGCATTTAAGAAAATGATTTTAAATCAAAAAGAAAACGAATTTTCGAAAAAAAGTTCAATACAGTAATATAAAGCTACTTTAACAAATGAATAATCATTGTTATCTAGGTTTTTTAAGGTATATAAAAATTTCCTGACATTTTCAAGTTTTCTCGGTTTTCCAGGTAGGTTAAATACCTTAATCTTACGAAGCTACAAAAAATTCAGATAATAAATTTACCTACAGAGGTACATTTGGTGCAACAGTATTGTTCCAAAGACTGTGACTGCATGACAGCCCTGATTGTTTTGTTTTTTTAGTTACTTCTTACAGGCATTCCCTGATATTTGGTATTTTTTCAAAATGCTCATGGTAGCTTTGATCGTTTAAAATTTTTTTTAACTTCCATTCTGGGCTGGAAATAGGGTACCATAAGGGAGAAAATCTTCAAAATAAGTGCACTTTAGGGACCTTGACTGAATATAGGGAACAATAGGGGATATAGGACCGGGGGGTGAGGCCTGTAAATTCCGTTTTGAAAAAAAAAAATGTTCTAACTTACTAAATACTTCAAATTGAAAGTGGGTATCATCTGCGTTGACAGTATAGAACATACCGCTGTGGAATAAGCTGGCGGTGTACCAGGCATCGTGATGCTGGAAGACGTGGAATTGACTTCAGCCTCGATTAGCATTAGTGACTTCTGTATAGCGTTTATAGCCATTGTCTCATTAACGACATTGTTCGGTTGAACTTCAGCAACGCTCAGCAAATCGCTTGCGGTTTCAGACGAATCTGGAATGGTAATTTCAGCATTATCTTGTCAGACCAATTTCAAATTCATGTGGAAAATTCTCCAGTTTCGAAGATTTTCTTAGTCTACTAAAGAGTTTAAGTGCTCAGAGAAACTCTCACGAGCACGAGAATATGCTCAAACTTTATGTGCTTTGAGAATTTAATGGGAATTTATGAGCATCTTGAATTTGGATTTAAAAAATGGCATTTTCTATCAGGCTGTCTACTTAAATCCTGGAGAAAAATTCCCTGATAATTCCAGGTATAATTTTTGGTAAGTTTATTATAAATAATGTCTTTTCTTGGTTTCTAGGAATTTAATTAATATTACAAGATGTTCTTGAATATTTTAGCAAGATAGATCAAATAAATAATTAAATCATGGTTATTTTATCTACTTATACGTAAAATTTCGTTCATATTTAGGTAAAATAATGCGGGTACTATATTAAATTCAATTTAAACCGCTTTAAATTCATACTGTTTCAAGTAGAAATTTAGATTTTCAAAAACACAGATGAATTAATTTTCTACCAAAAAAAAGATTTTCAACAAAATACATTAATTCTCAAACAAAGAGTTTGATTTGCAAAAGAAAAAGATAAATTTTTAAACAAATAGGTGAATTTTGAACTAAAAAATATCGGCTTTCAACCAAAACTTGAATAGGTAAATTCTCAGCTTAAAACATTATTTTTCAACACAAAAAACAAAAACAAAAATTATTTTTAAAACTAATTTAATTCAAATTTTAACCGAACAGTTTTTTTCAACCAAAAAAATTAATTAATTGCTAAAATAATTAACATTTAATTTCAATACTTGAATTTTTAAGCAAAAAAAAAAAAAGAATTTTCAAACAAGACGATTAATTTTCAAACAGGAAGGATAGTTTTTTACCAAAAAAGACGATTTTTCAAATAGTATATGAACGTTTAACGAAAAAGCTGAATTTTCAATCTTTATCTGCAATAGATGCATTTTAAACAAAAAGATACATTTTAAAAGAAATAGTTGTGTTTTAAACAAAACAAAAAATGAATTTTCAACCAAGAAGATGGATTTTATAGAAAATACAGAAATTTTAAATTAAAAAGATAAATTGTCAACCAACAATTGAATAGTTAAATTTTCAGTCAAAAATTATTGTTTAACCAAAGAGATGAATTTTCAACTAAAAGGATGTAATTTTAAATTGGAATACATGCATTTTTCGATTAAGAAAAATTATTTACAGCGAAAACGAAACTAATTTTCACAAAAAGTGATCAATTTTCAACTAAAATGATGAATTTTCAACTGAAATAGTTGAATAAAAAATAAAAAACATGAATTCTCAACTAAAATTATGAGTCTTCAACTGGAGTCATTAAATTTCCAACAAAACGATTAATTTTCAACCCAGAAGATTAATTTCTACCAAAAAAGTCAAATTTTTTAACTAAAAGAGTTATTTTTTCACACAAATAGTTAAAGTTGCAACTGAAAGCTAATTTTTCAACCCAGGAAAATAATTTTAAATTAAAATCATGAATCTTTAACAAACAATTAATTTTAAAACGATTACATGAATTTTCAAACAAAAAAGAATCGAATTATCAACAAAATATTTAAATTTTTAACTGAAGAAATGAATTTTTACCAAAAAGATGAAGTTGAATTTTCATTTAAAACAGATAAATTTCCAACTAAACCAACCAAGGCGATAACTTTGTACAGAAAAAGATACATTTTCGACAAAAAAAAACAAACAGTTACATATTCAGTTTAAAAAATTAGTTCTAAAGAAGAAAAAAACAAATTCAAAAAGATAAATTTTCAACCAAAAAGATGAATCTTCTACCAAAATATATGAATTTTTAACAAAATACATTAATTTTTAAACAAATATTTGATTTTTAAAGAAATTTACAACTAAAAAGTTGAATTTCTCACCAAGAACATTAAATATCTTCCTACTAAATTCAAATTTTCAATAAACTACAGGAACTTTAACCAAAATATTTTACTTTTAATATATTTTGAACTAAACCTGTACGTTAAAACAATTAATTTTCATCTAGAGAACATAATTTTCAACTAATTAATTAAATTTTGAACAAAAAAACAAGTTGACTGTAGAATTTTTTCGTATAAATATATGTATTATTTATTTGTTTCAACAATAAATGCTTGAAATTCTTTTAAATGCTCTAAGCTTGTTGAATAAAAAAATGAGGCCCGAAAAATTAAAATGTATTGTATACTATTATTTATTTTTATTACTATCATTATTACTTAATACTGTAAAGCTTGGAAACTGTGATTCTCTTCTTCGCACCAACTGTCGTTTTCACATAAAATATTTTAAACGACGAACTTTACGAACTTTACAAAATGTTTAATAACATATAAATGGAAGCATAAAAAAATAAATGTAATGCAGTATTATATACCTTCAGGGTTCTGGTTGGAGGTCATATCGACAAACTGGTCTAAGATATCATTGAGATCTAGATCCGATGTCTGGTTGTTCCACATGCCGGGATCTACATTAGGTTGCCGGTAATCTCCGCTACTTACGAAATCCGGATCTATTTGCTCGACTTGAGGCCTTTGTTGCTGCGTCTATAAAATATTAAAACATCAATTAGTACCGTGGGGATAATGTTTCAGATTTTTTATGTACAATAGATGGTAACATTGCATGGGAAAGGGCCTAAACTTTTTCAAAATTCGACCAAAATGGTTTAAGACAGGTAAAATACGGAAAATTTTCACAAAAATTAAGGAAATTCTTTTGGATACAATTAATATGGGTAATATACATTTAATTTAATTTAAAACACTTTAAATTACTATATTTTAAGTAAGAATATTGAATTTCAAACAAGACGAAATTTTCAACCAAGAAGATTAATTTTCTACGACATAGAACAATTTTTAAATAATGGTTAACATTTTAGTTAAAAACTTCAATTGTAACAGCAAACATAATGCGAATTTCTAACAAAATTTCAATTAAACTGCAATAGTTGATAATATATCCCAAAAAGAATGAATTCTCAATAAAAAGTATAATAGTTGATATTGTACCGAATAAGGTTTTTAATTATATATAAAAAAAGTTTAATTTATAACCAAAAAAAATTAAACTTCTACTAAAAGAGATGTATTTTCGAACCAAAAATACTAATTAAAAAAAAAAAGAGTTGAATTTTCAACCAAGAAAGATTATGCAGTGAAGAAAGAAAATTTTAACCCAACACATTGAAACACGCTTTTTTAAAATTTGGATTATTGAACTTTTCAGTGATTGAGTTGCTGAACCTATACAACAAAAAATGGAATAGAAACTCGGAAAATTTAAAAGTACCCTAAAATATTTCAAAAAATAATTCCAGGTAATTCAGAAATAGATATAGAATATATATAATGAACAGTGATTAATCAATTTGTTATTTATTTAAAGCAAAGAGACTATGTGAATTAATCTTAAAAAAGTAACTAAAAAGTGATTTGAGAGAAAAGGACGGATTTTTTCAATAAAAAAGTATGACTTTTTAACTAAATAGTTTAATTTTTAACCAAAAAGGTTGAATTTTTATCTAAGAAAGATTAAATTATTCTTAAAATAGATGAATTTTTTATTTTTAAAAAAAATTGTTTCAATATAGTGGAATTTTCATCCAGAAAGGATTTTAGTTCTCCTTTCAATACCAAAATATTAGATTTAAAAAATGTAATTTTTCTACGAAATAGTTAAATTTTTAACAAAACGGCAGAGCTTTTAATAAAAAAGTATAGCTTTTCAAAAAAATTGTTGAATCTTCAAGCAAATAGTTGTTTTTTGATCCAAGAAAGATTAAATTTCTGCTAAAGAACGTAAATTTAAAAATGAGAAAAACAATCTTTCAAAAAAGAGTTGAATTTTCAAACGAACATTTGAATTTTTACTCAAAAAAGATTAAATTTCTTTTGCAAACAAAAAACCTTTAAAAAAATAATTAAATTTTCATCCAAAGAAAATTCCAGTTCACTTTCCAACACCAAAATAAGAATTGTAAACAATAAGTTAATTTTCTGCTAAATAGTCGAATTTTTAACCAAAAAGTATGCATTGAAAGATTGTTGAAGAAGATTGTTTTCAACCCAAAAAACCCCCAAAAAATAAAAATTCTACTAAAACAGGTGCATTTTGAAATCAAAAAGACAAACTTTTAAAAAAGATTTGAATTTTCAAACGAGCAGTTGCATTTTTATTATGGAAAGATGAAATTTCTTTTGAAACAGACGGATTTAAAACAAAAAAACCTTTTAAAAAATAGTTAAATTTTCATCCAAAGAAAATGTCAGTTCACTTTCCAACACAAAAATAAGAATTGTAAACAATAAGTTAATTTTCTGCTAAATAGTCGAATTTTTCACAAAAAAGTATGACTTTTTAACAAGATTGTTACATTTTCAACCGAACAGTTGCATTTTTGCCCAAGAAAAATAAAATTTTTACTAAAACAAGTGAATTTATAAATAAATTTCAGCACAAAAATCCGAACTTTAAATGAAGAGTACATTTACTAAGAAATAGTTGACTTTTCAAAAATATAGTCGCTTTTTCATCTAGGTGAGACGCAATGCTTCTACTAAAAAAATTGAATTTTTAAATCAAAAAGACAAATGTTTAGATAAAAAAATATTGTTCATCCAAAAAAGATTTCAGTTGACTTATCAGCAACAATATATGAATTTTAAACAAAAAGTTAATGTTCTACGAAAAACGGATTTACAAAAATTACGAATGTAGCAATGTTAGTTTTAGTTAATTTTTCCATTTTTCAAATAACTTACTTGACTAAGCATGTGATTGAGGTAGAGATCGGTTGCTTGGCGAGGTAGCTGTTGTCTAGGTAGATTTTGGAGAGGAGTACGGGCCGAAGTGGCAGTTGTGGTAATAGTGTTGCTAACAACTGGCTGCATTCTACTACTAGCCCATGGCGACTGTTGTGGCGCATGTTGCTTTAAGCGATCCGTCACGCGGGGGAGTTTATCCTGTAAAAAATAATTCTAAATTGAATTTTTTGATGAAAATGAGATTGAGAGAGAGTGGGGGGGAGGGAGGGAGGGAGAGAGCTGCTCTTTGGAAAAAGAAAGATTTAATTACCTGTGGGGTTCCTGATATCACAGATTGAGGAATCGGTGGGATAGTGGTTGGCTGCTCAGGTTCTTTAGCCAAAAGCGAAGCTAGCATTTTGTTCTTTTGCCACAGATCTTTGTTCATAGAGTTTGTACCAGACACAGAAGGGTGCGATCCATCGCGAGGACGTTTCATTGAAGAATTCATATTCAAATCGTCGCCTGATCTCTTGCGCGAACCTTGAGAATTTTCGTTTGACTGAGACGGGGACGAAGACGATGTTTGAAAGCCAAGACTTTTTAGGAGATGATCATCACCCTGTTTTTTTTTGTTTAACACAGACAAAATCATTATATTTAATATTCGTAGAGAAAGAAATAATTAGATAAAAAAAAAGAATAGGAAAGACGCTTAATTACCGATGGTTCTTTTTGCTTCTTTTCTTCGTCTTGGTTTTTCAACAGCTTTTGAAGAAGTTCGTTACTCTTCTTCAACCCAATCCTTGCTTCCTCGTCATCGTCATCATTTTTCTCATTTAATAACTTAAAATGTAAAGGTTTTAGTATAGTTTGAACTAGCAATATTGAATTGGAATATGTAGATATGCAAAATATTAACAAAAGTCGTATATTCCATATGGAATTATTTATAGATATTATATGATTAAATGTTAAGAATTTAATTTAAATTTATAAAAATCTCTATATATTTTTAGTACCTGATTTATTTAGCCATAAATAATACAGGGCAGGGCATAATTTATTCCGGAATCTGATCAATATTAATATAAATACTTATTTTTCTTTAAAAAATTAAAAGATAATCTTCAAGTTACAATATAAATAAATTTTGAGATACAGTTGTCAGATTATTTAAGTTAGATCCAAATTCATTAAAAAAAGATGATCAGGCGATACTGCTTCTGCAATGGGGCAAGTTCTTCAAGAAGAATTTGATGAGATTCCTAAGAAATCAAGCGGTTTTTGCCAAATATTAAAATGATATGAAAAACAATTAATTGAATCCATTAAATTTAAAGTGAACTTGGACTTCAGAGTGAATTAAAAACAATAACTTTTAAACTATTCAGTTGAGTATAATTGAGTAAATAATTTAAAATAAATGAAGTTAATTCAGGAAGAATTCAAAAAATTTAAGTGATGCCAAAAAAATTGTTTAAAATTACGGTAAATTAAAAAAAAAATACGTTGAATTTCAAATAGATTAAAAACCTAAATATTCTATTAATCACAGTAAAACTGAAATAAAATGGTAAGAATTCAAAGAAAGATCAGAGTGAATTAAAAAAAATTACGTAAATTCTAAAGAATTAAAAAAAAAATCAGGATAAATTATTAAGAATTCAGGGTGAATTCGAAACAATTCAAGAGAATTAAAAAAACTGACATGGATTAAAAATTATTTTTGTAATAATTAATGGTGATTTCCGAATTAATTTAAATTAATTGAAAAAATACAAAATATCCCATTCATTTCAATAAAATTGGAGTGAATTTGGTAATATTGAAAAAAAATCAAGAGCATTCTAAAGATTTTAGGGGAATTCAGGGTAAATTCAGGTAAATTTTCAGGCAAAAAAATTCAAATGAATTAGAAAAAATTCCACTAATTTGAATCAAACTAGAGTGAATTCATAAAAATTCCGGGAAAATTAAAAAAAATAAGTGAGGTCCAAAGAATTAAAAAACAATCAAAATCAAATCAAAATCAAAAACAAAAAGGATAAATTAATAACAAAATTTGGTTGAGTTCCAAATAAATTGAAAAAATTAAAAAATCCAAAATATTATATTAATTTCAGTAAAACTGACATATAATTAAAAGAATTCAAGAATAGTCAGAGTGAATTAAAAAACAAAATAAGAAAATTATTAAGAATTTAGAAAAATCAGGATAAATGATTAAGCAATCATTTAAAGTTATACCGGATGTTTATAAAAATTCATGGTGATTTCCTAATTATTAGAAGAAAAAAATCCAAAATATCCCACTAATTTTAGTAAATTTAGAATAAATTTAGAAGAAATTAAGAAGAATTGAAAAAGAAATCTAGAGAATTCTAAAGAAATTACGGTAATTCATTGTAAAATTTCAAAAGAATTAAAATGAATTAGAAATAAATTTACCTGGTTTGAGTCAAATTGTAGTGAATTTAGAAGAATTTCGGGAGAATTAAAGAACGATTAGAAATTTTCAATGTTTTAAACAGAATAATTCTGGTTAAAATAATAAGAATTCAACGTGAATTCCAAATGAATTACATTTTTTTTTTAGTCTAAAATATACCATTTATTTCAATCAAATTATAGTGAATTCAGAAGAATTCAACGAAAATTCATGCAAATTCAAGATGAGTTAAAAAACTTGAAGTGAATGGAATATTTTTCAAATACAAGAACAAATCTAGTGAATTTAGATAAAATGGAAGTGAATATAATTAGTGAATAAGAATCTGATAATAATCATGAAAATTCAAGATTACTTTCAGCTGCAATTTAAAAATTAAACAAAAATTTACTAAAGTGATATTTAAAAAAGCGAATAAAAGTGGCTAAGGACATAAAACAGTCTGTCGCGTGACCAATTATTACATGTTATTATATTCTGCGGCTTTATAATTAGCAAAATGAATATACTGTGCTAAAAGTGTAGGAAATGTGTCAAAATATTTCGGGAAATTCTATGCTTTTAGATCATAGAGTCCGAGACTTTAAAGCACGTAAAAATTGTAGCTCTAAAATCACGCACTTCCGTGACTTAATCTCTTGAAATTTCTCACCGTGCAGGAAAAAAATATACACTCAACTTCCAGTTAAGTCAAAACATTTGAAATGAAAAGAGTTCGGTGTCGTCAAATTCTCCTTAACCCCACCAATGTCTATTGTGGCGAAGAAGATGAACGAGTGCGCTTTATACGTGTGCCGTGTGTATCTGTGTTGTTACTATGTTGCTAAGTAGAGGGGATGTAAAATGTGAAATAAATGGGCGGTTCGTTTTGATATATCTGATCTTTGACGTAACTGAGCTTTGATTTAACTGGAAGTTGAGTGTTATTGAAAATATGCAACAATTTCCCATTCTAAAGTTTGTTATAAAGTGACTGCATGGCAGACCTGGTAATAATAATTGATAGAAGCAAAAAATGATTACCTGCAACAGCATATTGTTGGACTGTTCCGGGTTAGGCTTTGGCGCGCTGCTCGGACTCGTCCGCACTCGATTATGCTCCGAATGGTACTCGTTATCATCATCTTGTTGGTTTAACAAAGTTTTTAATATCCTATGTTTTTGTTTGCCCGAGTCATTATTCGAATTGTCCTGACTATCTTCACTACCACTGGCTCCCTTGGTCAACAAGTTCCTGAGCCTGCCCGACTCAGTGGACACTACACTGTTTTGTGTTTCCACACTCGGAGTACTTGGTGCGCTGCTCACGTGCATAGTACCGCTCGTGCTCGGACACCCCTTGGAGTCCTCGATTCTCTTGCAGCTCGACGACGATCCTCCTCCAGCACCGTTTGCACTGACGTTGCTCCCGACTGCACCGACCACGTTGTTCAGCTGCAGCTGCGACTCCTGGACCGGACTGAAGGGGAACGAATTACTGAAGGGGTGACCAGGATTCCCTGTAGTTGGGCTGAACGCACGCAGGGGACTGCAGTGCGACGCCGCCACCCCCGAATTAGAAGAAAACGTCGTCCCCTGGGGACTCGGAGATGCCGCAGCCGGTTGGGAAGGTGGACGTGAATTTGGTGGCCCGCTCGTTCTCGACTCGGGTCTTTCAACCCACCCACTGCTACTGTCCAAGTCCCACGTGGAACTCGGGAAGAGCTCAAATTCCAAGTCCATATTTCCCGAAAAGTGGTTGAAAGGGTTACTCGATGTGCTCAGCGACGACGACGACGTGAGGGGATTTTCGCTCGTGCTAAACGTTACCGAGTTCGAAGACGAGGTAGTCGCGCCCTGCGATTGCAATGCCAACCCTCGACCACTGACACCACCACTCACTTGACCGTTTAGATGCGTCACCGACATCAGCGGGCCACCCACGTTATTATTATTGTTACCATTATTATTATTACTATTATTCGCACAACGGTTACTAGAGTGTCCTGAGAGCACTTTGTTGTTGGAAAGCTGACCACCCTCGAGACGCGTTAAGTTGTCATTGTCCCTATCATGGACAAGAAAACAAAACATTTCATTTATTGACAATCCTTACACCAACTTATATATCAAGTAGGCTGGTCCAGAAAAAGGCTGTTCTTTTTCAAAATATAAGTCAAATAATTAAGTTTCATCCCCTGGAAGAACTCGATCAGATGTTTTTATTTTTATTTATCTTATTGAATTTTAATACCCCGCAAAAGATGCCCACCCATTTATAAATTTGAAAAAATGTAATATATTAATAAAATATAAAAAAGCTTGAACTAAAGAAACATGTTATCAATTCTGCTTTTTGTGAAAATATGTGACTTAGGAAGATTGTGATTAGGAATGTTGAGATTTTTTTCCTCGTAATTTTGGAACGTTTGAATCACCTACAAAAACCTTTTTTTCTCTGGATGAAAAATAATAACATGTTTCTTTGGTTCAAGCAGAAGAAATGACAGGCTCGGCATATCCAATACAACAAATAAATAAAAAAATATTCGAAAAATGATTTAGTACATCTATCAAAGTTATAAGAACAAAATTGTAAATAATTTTGTATTTGAATCTTTAACGTCTTTAGGCAATTGAAAATCATTACTTTTTTGTCATAGAAAAAAATTTCGATTAAAAATGTTGTATTCAATAATTTTCAATTGCCTTTAGACGTCAAGAACTCAAATAAGAAAAAAAACAAAGCCGGGATGATGACCTCGATCATTTTTTTACTCCTACGAATAAAAAAGTAAATTTAAATTTGAAAACCAATCTACAACTTTTTTGCAGTTTTTAACTCAACATTTTTTTAGACATTACTTAGAATCATCTGGTCGGATTCATCTATGGGTCAAACGTCATTATAATAATTATATTTTGAAAAAATCGTAAAGCTTTCACTTTTCAAGAAAAGCTTTTTTTTGGGCCACCCTGATATCAAATTTGCTGTGAATTCAACCAACTTACACAAAAAGACATTGCAAAATGATAGGGTTCCACCTCGGATAATAAAAATTGAAAGGTTCTAACCCGATACTACTGTCCTCGACACAAGTTTTTACGGGACCTTTAGGTTCACCACGAGATAGAACCTTTCAATCTACATTTTCCGAAATAGCACCTTCTTATTTCGACGCATCAACAACCCCAATGAATATAAATATTAAATTCAAGAAGATGAATCTATAATAGAGACGTTGATTTCCAAATAGTGCAGCTAGTTGAATTCGCTTTTTCTCTAAACATATCTAGATTGATGAAGCGTGTAGCTGAATCCATTTCAGTCATTCGTGCAATGATTATGATATGGCAAAACGCTGATTCTATCTCAAATGATTTACAAACAGTACGTCCCAAAATATGCCTCACACGACCTCTTGCAGAAAATGCATTCTAGGGATAACAAAAATTATAAATTACTTTCAGTTTCCAAACACAAATATAAGCTTCCAAAATATAATTACACATTTTAATTATGCCAAATGTCAACCACTTTAAACAGTTCGATTGTACACATTGGTTGTGATTCAACTCAAATTAAAGCTACAATATTACAGTTTTTGCTTATAATAATTGTAGGACGGAAAAATTTGTCAAAGTTGACGCCCTACGCCTACAAAAAGGTTTTGCAGCCTATTAAGACGTCAATGAAGTTGTTCGGACCCCCGCCTCATTCTTTCATCTACCCATACTCTCCCTAAATTCACCTCATAAACAAAAAATTATATGCATTTTAAGATTTTCTCTCATTTAATTTGTTTAAATCTGATTTTAGGAAATAAACGTGCGAAATAAAAAATCATTTAAGACAAAAAGTACAATTTAAAATAATATACTGATGCGAAAATGACGATCTTTAACATGGTGTCCATAAGAACGAAATTCAAGGTCTTTTCCAGGTTTCCAGGTCAAGAAATTAAGTTTTTCCAGGTATCCTTTTTTTATATCAATAAATAAAATCGCCGTTGGTTATAGATTTAAGAAATGAGGCATTTCATTTTTTATTGGCCAACATTTTTTAAAGAAAGCAGAACCATAAATAAACAAAATTCTTAATTTTTTTTCGAACTGTCTGTGCATTTTTTTGGAAACTTTTTAAAATTTTGTAAAATATTTGAAATTCTAAAAATCCTTTAAATCTGAAATCTTTGTGAAATTTTTAAAAATTGTCATGAAATCTTTAAAATATTTGAAATCGTTTAAAATCTTTGAAATGTTTTGAAATCTTTTTTAAATTTGTATGCAATCATTGAAATAGTTGTGAAATCTTTCTGAAATCTTTGGTGTCCATTCAAAACCATTAAAATATTTTAAATTTATGTAAAATCTTTTGTAATCTTAGAAATTTGGTTTACTATATCTTTCTTAAAAACTTTAAAATCTCTTGGAAGTTTTTAAATCTTTGGAAATGTTCAAAATCCTTGAAATCTGGCGTAAATGCCTTTTTTAAATCTGTGAAATTTTTGCAATCTTTATGAAATGTTCGAAATCTGTCGGCGAATTTTGTGAAACCTTTGTGAAATTTTTTTAAAATCTGTTTTATTCGTTGAAATCATTGAATTATTTCAAATCTTAGTGAAATATTTTCAAATCTTCTAAAATGTTTTGAAAATGTTTTAAAACCTTTGAAATCTTGTGTACACTCAAAAACATCAAAATTTTCAACTAATAATTTATATAATTTTTAAGTTGAATATGCCAAAAAAATGTATACTATAAAATATTATATTACCGGAGATTAAATTAAAAATGTTATAGAATTATTCACAATATTAAAGTCTTTTCATTGCAATCTATAAAATAATTGGCAAAGTCTACAAAAAATGCCTATAATTCTCTTTATTTATTCTACAATCTGTAAAAGACTAATTAGATCTTGATAAATAAAAAACTCTTCAGTACAAAGATTTCTTCTAAACGAGATGTTTCTTTCATAATAGTCTAAACGATTTAAATTAGTTTTTCATATTTCAATAAAGTAACTGTTTTAAAAGACAAGAAATTTAATTCAAGGTTCTTGTGAAAACTTGAAGGAGATTTCCAGGTTGTCCAGGTCGCTGGATACCATGTTTTACCATAGGCTGCTTTGATGCTGAATTTAGTGACTCTTCGGTTGATGAAAATTGACCATTCTTTTTAGATTTTAAAATCCCATTCTGAGTTTCCCGGGTAAAAACGTCCGTCTTCCTTTTTTTCAGCAGGAGAAGTATAAGAATTAAGTGAAATGAGGGAAAGGGAAGTAGAGGAAGTGAGGAAAAATGAAAGTGGAGAATGGAGATGCGTGGAAGTTCGAATTAATTAACGTCTTAATAGGCTACAAAACCCTTTTTTGACTAATTTTTCTTCATCAAAAAATGTTTAAATTTCTCTTATTTTACATATTAAAGTATTTCCTTTTTTTAAAGAAGCATTTGTACGATATTTTAATCATAAAGACATACAAGATTTTAAACCAATGTTCGATTCTAAAAAAGAATCTTGAATTTCCTGTTGAAAACTGAACTTTAGAGGGAATGGATTCAACTATAAAAAGTGGAGAACACTTACAAAGGCTTATAGAAAATCCTATAATTATATTAGGTCTAAGACTCAGTAAATAAATCTTAAGTGCTCGGGATGAGTTTTACTAAAACTCCACTTTTATTCACGCTTCTCAAACAATGATAAAATAAAAAAAAAAGAAAAAGAGTGAAATGAATCAGTGTTGTTTGTGTTAAGGCTTCGCATATAATTAAAAGTGCTCTGCATTCGTGTCGCATTGAAATTAATAGGAAACTTGAATTTATATGATTAGTGAAGAAGTTGGTTATGCGGGAAAATGTCGATGATAAATATGGAACCGTACCTTAATTACGTAACATCTCAGGGGGGGGGGGGTCGAACACTTTGTTACGATTTTTTACGGTAGGGGCCCTTTACTTATGTACGAAACTTTTGCAAATTCACTAAAACTTTCTCCTGAAGATTAACTTTTTAGTTATACAATTTATTATATGATTGAAAATTTAACAATTTTCTTAAAAATATATCCTTTTTGGGTGCAAATTCGACTTTTTTGTTTAAAATTTATCTTTTTGGGTCCAAAATTCAAATCTTTTCCTGGAACATCAACCTCTTGTTGAGAATTCATATTTTCTTGCTGAAATCTTTTTTGGATGCAAAAAAATTTTTTTTAATTTGTCTTTTTGATTTAAAGATTCACCTGCTTTACTAGAATTTTCTTCTTTTTTTTGACAAAAATGCGACTTTTTGGTTGAGAATTTAATAATCTTGTTAAAGAGTCATACTTTTTGCTTAAAAATTCGACTAATTAGCAGAAAATTTACTTATTGTTTACAATTCTTATTTTAGTATTGAAATGTGAAGTTGAATCTTCTCTAGATGAAAATTAAAATTTGTTTAATTCATCTTTTTCAACACTTTTTTTGAAAGCTCTGGCTGAAATTTCATTTTTATTTAATAAAAATGCAACTGTTGGGTTGAAAATTAAACTATTTTGTTAAAAAGTCATACTTTTTGGAGGAAAATTCTACTGTTTTCTCGAATTTTTTTTAAAATTCATATTTTGATCTTGGAAAGTCAACTAAAACCTTTTTTGGAGGAAAATTCTACTATTTAAATAAAAAATTAATTTTTTAATGAAAACTTATCTGTTTTAAAAGAAATGTCATCTTTTTCTGCTAAAAATGCAACTATTCGGTAGAGAATTCAACAATTTTGTTAAAAAGTCATCCTTTTGGTTAAAAATCGTATTTTTGGAGTGACATATCTTTCATTTCATTCTTTCGTAGAAACTTATTTCTTATCTAAAAATTAATATTTTTATAGTGAAACTCTACTAAGATCTTTTTTAACAGAAAATAAAACTATTTTTTTGAAAATTTATCTTTTCGATTTAAAAATTCATCTGTTTTAGTAGAAATTTAATTTCTTGTTTTATTTAAATGCTACTTTTTTGTTAAAAATTATTCAACTATACTTTGGTATTCAACTATTTTGTTTGAAATATTTGACTGACTTACTTTGTTAAGAAATCTTTTTTTTTTTTGAAGATTTATATTTTTAGTTGAAAGTTGGACTATTTTGTTAAAAGTTTAACTTATTAGTGGAAAAGCTTTTTTTTAGAGAGTTAAAATTTATTTTTCAATTCAAAATGTAACTTTACATTTTTTTTAAATTGATCTGTTTTAGTTGAAAATTCTCCTTTGCTGGTAAAAAAAATAATTTCCTTTGTTTTAAATTCATTTTTGTTGGCTAAAAATGCATCAGTTTCGTAGAACATTAATTTTTTGCTGAAAAGTAATTTTTTAAAATTGAAAATTCATCTTTTTGCTTAAAGGTTCAACAATTCAGATATTTATTTATTTCTTGAATAAAACATTTTTATTTGTTAAAAATTCGTCTTTTTGGTTAAAATTTTTTTTTTTACAAATTTCATTATCTTTATAGGTCAAAAATTGAAGTAATTTGTTAATAACTGATCTTTTATAGTACAAGAGACATTTTTTGTTTAAAATAAATTAATGAATTTAAAAAAAAAATTTATTTTTATCTGAAATACTGTTTGATTCTGTTGATAAAAGATTCTATGTAAAAGTATACAAGATTAAAACGCTAGTATTTGAATATTAATGATCAAGGATTTTGAAAATGAAGTTCTCAAAACATCCTGTCTAATAATAAAAATTACGTACAGTAATAGGGGGAGAAGAGGGGGGGGGGGGATCTTACAGAGGGATTATAATCCGTTACATAATTTAGGTACAATCCTTGAGGAGAAATGTATTCTCTGCGATGGTGAATTTACACACAGCCGTCTAATACTAATTCTCTAAATTTGATTTGCAATAATACCTACACAGTTAAATGACCAAGCGCATTAAGTAATAAAACTATAATAAAATATGTACACGTATTTTTCTTCTATTCATCTGAACCTAAGAGTCTAGGAGCGAAAGATGGTTTTTAAATATTTAAGAGTGGCCAGATCTCCAACACCGACGGAAAACGCCCTTTGTAGTGCATGCAAGTAATTTTTTTATTTTTTTCAAAGCCTGCAGTTTTAATTCGCCGTGGTTTCAGGTCAGTGTCAATAAGCAGTGCAACGATAATTTATTTCGAAATGTGAACGATGGGCGTTCCAGCAAAAGAGAAACATGATGCGCTAATGTGTGATTAAAAAATTGAAATTAAAATGGACTCACAAAAAGAGAGTCTCTCTTTCACTGGATACAAAAATAGACAAGGCAGTAATAACTGTTTTAAAAAATCGTGTGCTGTGCGTGAGTGCTTTAAACTTGAGGCATTAATCCTGCACCGTCCTTGTAACTCAAACTAGAGATCCTCGAGGTAGAGTCGTGTTACGATTAAACCGAAACGAGAAGTGATTAAAAAACGAGCGATTTTCAAACCGAATTTTATAATAAATTTACAATTTTGAAGAATAAAATGAGGCGAAAAATAACGTTATATATAAACATATAAAAAGTGTATTAAAGTATATGAAGATAGACATATTTAGAGAAAAAAAATTTCCATTTTGTGTTTAAAAGTTACTTCGTTTAGTTGAAAAAGCAAGGATTAAAAAAAAATCATCTTTTCAAGGAGAAAACTAATCTTATTGGTTGAAAATTTAAATATTTTGCTAAAAATTCTATTTTTAGTTTAAATTGTTTTCTTCAATTTACGATATTTTGTTGAAAACTCGTTCTTCGATTAAAAATTACTTTTTTTTTAATGTAAATTTAATTATTCGACATTTGGTTAAAAAGTGATCTTTTATATTTGAAAATTATTACTATTTGATTAAAAATTGATGTATTTTGTTGAAAATTCGTCTTGTTTGTTTGAAAACATTTTTTTAACCCCACTAAAATTGAATGCGTATCAAATTTTGGCTTGAAAATTAATCTTTTTTCAGTTAAAAATTCAACTGTTCGGTTAAAAATTCATATAATTTGTAAAAAAATTATTGCTCGTGATTGAAAATTCGTTTTTTTTTGTTGGAAAATTAATCTTCTTACTCTATTCGATTTTTTATGTAAAATTTTTTTTTAGTTGAAAACTTAACTATCTGATTGAAAATCAATGTATTTTGTCAAAAATTAATTTTTTATAGAAAATTAATCTTCTTGGCTGAAATATCATTTTTTTGGTTAGAAATTGAACATTTTATCTAAAAATGTAATATTTTGATTAAAATTTCATTTTTTTCGGTGATATTTGTCAATATTTTTAAAAAAGAATTTCTATGACTAATAATTTATGAAAATTAATCTTTTTAGTTGAAAATGCATATTTTTTGAGGAAGATTCAGGTTTTTTGCTAGATAATTAATGACTTTGATTGTAATTTCACCTTTTATGTTGGAAGTTGAACTATTTGGTTAAAAATTCAAGTTTTTGGGGTAAAGACAGATTTTAGCAGAAATTTTTTTATTTCTTTATTTTAATTTATATTTTTTAGCATAAAATTGAACTATTTTTTTGAAGATTCATCATTTTAGTAGACAATTAATTTTCTTAAGTAGAAATTGAACTTGATAAAAATGCATGTATTTTGCTTGAAAAATGATCTAATTTGCTGTTAAAAAACTTCTACTGAAAATGTTAATTCTTCTAACTGAAAATTTAAATATTCGATTTTTTGTTTGAAAGTTACCTTTTTTTAGTTGAAAATGTAGGTATTTGGTTCAAAATTTGAATTTTTTGGTAAAATAAGTTTTGTTTCGAGTATTTTTTCTTATTTCTAAATACCACTAAATACGATTTATCAGTGCAACTCAACCTAGAGGACCTCTCACCTAAACAAGTGCGAAATTTGGTGATGATGATCCTCGGCTGAGTTTGTAGAACGAATGGATTAAAGAAAAACGAAACCTTCATGCAGAATGTAGCTGTCACACCACATTATGTATAAGAGTTTTACACTTAAATACTAAAATACGTCAAACTTTCTCCGTCAGACGAGAATATATTTTTCGAATAAATGATCATTTTTTTAATTCAAAAAAGAAAATAAGACGAACGAGCGTGCTTACTTGGTTCTACAGAATATGTTTGCTTTCATGTCCTGGCATAAAGCATTTGGAATATTATTACATTTTTATTTGGTCAACTCTTGGATGTATTTTCCTGTGAAAAGTCACGTACCATATCACATGACTTCGAATCTTGCACAACGATCTAAGTTTAGTTTCATGAGAAGTATTTAAAAATAATCTTATCTAAAATCACGAAATAATAATAGCAAAAAAAATGTTTAAAATTGACGATTATAAATAAAAAAAGCTATTTTTTAACTGAAAATCAAGTTAAATCAAGAAAGATAAATTTTTATTCCAAAAATATCTACTCTTACGAAAAAAGATAATAGAGTTTTTAACTAAATAGTTAAATTTTCAAATAAAAGGCTGGTTCAAAAAAAAATTGTCTAACAAAACAGCTAATCTTACAACCACGTAGTTTTATTTTCAACAAAAAATATGAATTCTCACAGAAAACTTTTAACAGTTCATATTTCGAATGACGAATTTTCAACAAATTACTTTAATTTTTCAACTAGAGATGAATCATCAACTAATACAGAGTTGCCGTTTTGACAGAAGAAATAAATCCCTGGTAATTTCCCGGTTCGCAAACATTTTTCACTGGCAATAAAATTAAAAAATTAAAATTTTAAATCAAGACATTTTTAATGCTAAATTTTAATACTAAATAATTTACACGTATAATATACTAAAATTTTACAATTGAACATTTTTACAATTGAAAATTAAGAATAAATTAAAAATTAAATTAAACTTTAAAGCTGCCGAATTCAGAATGTTTAACTTTTATAAAGTATAGATTTCAAAGATGCAGATTCAGTACCAAAAATATAACTCCACGATATCATTTTCAATGTTCTAAATTAAAAAATCAATTCATGAAATTCAAAATTAACAAAATTATATTGATTTACGGAATTTTAAGTTTGAAGCATTGAACATTTAAAAATTCAAATTTTTTTCTAGCTGAACACTTCTTAAATTAGAAAGTAAATTATTTTCATTTTAAATATTTCAAAGATCCTTGAAAATCTTAAAAATTTTCTTTCAACATCTTGAGAAATTTAGAAGTTGTTTTAGATTTTTTCAAATTTTAAATTATTTTCGAAAAATATGCTCAATTTTAAGAGATATTTAACAGTTTTGAAAATATTCAGAATTAATTTAAAACTTGAAATTATACCCTAATTTAAAACAAAATGTAGATTTTTGCTGATTTTAAATAAAAAATGTAAAAGCTTTTCAAGAGTTGTGAAATGCTTCAAAAGAATAAAAACATTTTCTTAAGAATCCTAGGAAAATTAAGAATTATTTTTAATTTTTAAAAATTATTTTAGGAGAATATTTAAAAAGGTTTTAAAAAATGTACAAAATTGTCAGAAAAGAATCTAGAATATTTTAAGGCATTTTTTTTTAAATTTGCATGATAATTTTAAGTCATTTAAAAATTCTATCTCTTAAAATTACTCAAATTTTTTCTACAAATAATAAGTGTTCAATTATTATTTATATATCAAAATTCAATGAATTCTCTTACAAATTAAAAAAAGTAAAGGATTTTTTAATGACTTCTGACATTAAAGATCTTTTTTTTATCTCATAAATTTCTTACTGTAATGCAGCAAATGCAAGTTAAAATTTTAGAATCCATACTTGAGACTACTTTCAGGGTTGTACAACAGCCTGGTTATAAAATTCCATTACTTTTCTAGGTTTTCCAGGTATAATTTTGAAAAAATTCCAGGTCTACTTTTTTAAAATTCGGCATTATTTATAACAAATTATAATGCAATGATAACGGTTTATCATTAAGTTTAATTGAATTGAAAACAATTTTCAATAATATTTGTTAAGTATTCTGTAATCATAACCATATAATAATATATAGATACATATAATAAGATAAGTATTGCATTTCAAAATTACAGAAATCTAAAAAAACTCTGTACTTATAACAAAGTTTCAATAGAACTTTTAGATCACAAGAACTAATAAAATTGTCGATATTAAAATTTATCAAAAAATTTAATCAGTTCACGAATTTCTTCTTTAACATCTTCCAGTTCTTTTTACGTTTCTCATTGAATCTTCCACTTCCTTTCATTTAATTCTTACATTTTGTCTGAGATTGGCCTTTTACTTAAGTTATCTTTTACAATTTTCAAATACAGAATACGCTATAAAATACTGAACTATTAATAATTTGAAATAAAGACGATGAAAAAAGTTTCAGTAATTTTTCTACAAATTTCATGGCTTTTCTTTCCAGGTCTTCCAGGTGTTGTAGCAACCCTGACTTTCCAGTCTGAAATTGCCCGCGTAATTCAAATATTGCATTCTCAAATCTAGCAAATTTAAAGAGAAAAGAGGGGGTGAAAGGCACATGTTTTTCGAGGATCCCTAGAAATTTGCTGAAATTGCGTTAATTCTCGTTCATGACGGAGAGAAGTTGGCACGTCTAAGGTGGTCTAATCTTTGATTGGTCGTCTGCCGCCCACTTACCCCAAAATGGAGTTGGTGCACATCACATAGTCCGAGTCGTATCCACTCATCTCACTCGCTGTGAAAAATCTTGAATTCGCTTGAACGTAGAGGAGCGTGTCTTCACTCAAGCAAAGTCTATACTTGGGACTTGAGCGATGGCTGCCTTCCTGGATGCACTTTAAATGAGCAGTCAGCTGACTGAGATCATGTGGGTGACACAAGTCCTGAATTGTAGAACCAATCAGGTCCTAAAAAAAAACTCGTTATTTTCTTCTTCTTCTTCATCATCATCGTGAAAATGTTCAAACTTCATAAGAGCAGTAAAAAGATTCAGAGGTCCGCTCTAGGGTGGGTCGAAAATAAAAAATTCTAGAATTAGAAATCGATACAACGCAAAAAAATTGGGAATCCTCAAAAACTTCTTGCACGCAGAGTTTTCAAATGTTCTTGATTTTCAATTCTGTTAAATACAAATTTAATGAATTATTTTCTAAGAAATATCTCCTATTTAATGCACAGATTTAAAAAAAAAACGTTACAGCATTGTAAACGGGAGGAGAATCTTGTCGAGTATTATCGAATCAGGGTGGCGAATCAGCGGACGATTTTAAATTCCCGGTCATTTCCGGGGATTATTTCCGGTTAAGTTTTTCAATTTTTATGGGTCAGCTAAAAGTAACATATTCACATTTTCCGCAAAATGAAAAGAATTATTTTACTTCTTGAATTTTTGAACAATCACTTAAACTTTCCAATAAGAAATATCAATTCATTTACAAAAAATGAAAAAGTCAAACTTTCAGTAGACAAATTTAGATCTCAACATCAAAAAAACGGATTTTCCTAAAAATAGTTCAATTTTAAACGAAAGTGATGCATTTTTAAATAAAATTATGAATCTTCAACTTAAATAGTTAAATTCAAAACTGTAAATATGAATTTTCAACTAGAATGATGAATATTTAACTGGAACACTTGAATTTTCAACCAAAAAGATGAATTTTGAATAAATAATAAGTTAATTTTTCAGTTAAAAAAATTGTTTTCCACACAAAAAAATAATTTTAAAAAATAGTTACATTTTCAAACAAAGTGATGGAATTTGAAAAAAAAATTGTAAATATTCAACTGGAAGTTGAATTTTAATTCCGAAAAACGAATCTTTAACTAGAATTAAATTAATTTTTGACCAAAAAAATTAATTTTCAACTAACAATTTATAAAAAAAAAATACGAATTTTCAACTAATAGGGATAATTTTACAAGCAAAAATTGAAAAATTAAAAACAAGTTTTCAAACAAACAACTCATTAAAAAAAAATTCATTTTTTAACAAACAAAATTTTCTACACAATATTTTCAACTTAAAACACGAATTTTAAACTAAAATTATAAATACTTGAATTTTCAACAGAAATGTAGAATTTTTAAACAAGCAGATAAACTTCGAAGAAAAAGATATTTTTCTGCAAAAAACAGTGTTTTTAAATAAAATACGTGATTTTTCAACGAAATAATTGAATTTTCAACAAAAATGCGAATTTTCCACAAAGTAGATAAATTTTCGAACTAGTTTAATTTATAAATAAAAAATATGAATTTTCAACAAAATAGTTGGATTTTCTACTGGAATGGTTAAGTTTTTGATTTTCAAAAATCAATTAAAATTATGAATTCGAAAAATTACCTGTTCCAAGTTGGGATAAATGAAAAGTGAGCGAATAAAACGTGATAAATCCAGCAAAAAAATCCCACAGAAGAAAATAAATTGCTAAAGGTTTTTCTTATAATTTAAAATAATAAAAATTCAATAATAAATTCTGTTTTAATTAGAGTAAAATAAGATAATTTGAAAAATCTGCGACTGTAAATAAAGTAGAAATGACTTAACTAAATTGAACAAAATTGTTAAAATAACGAAAACTGAATAATTTTCTGCAATCAGAAGTAAATTTCTGGGTTTTTAATTACATCCCCGGAGATTTCCTAGTTTTTTATCGATAAGGCTGCCACCCTGCGAATAAGAATTTTAGATTTTTTTACTTTCTACTCACCCTAATCATACCCTTATTGAGGATATCAATTTATTATAATACAGGTCTGAGAATCCCATATCCTATAAAAAATAGGGTTAATAAGGACATTTTTAACGAAAATAGGAAAATACATTCTCTTTAGTACGCTTGAAATGCTTGAAACGCTTTATAATCCAATATTTTCATGTAAAAAAATTACATTTCTCTGAAATCCCTTGAAATCTTTGAAATCTCTTATATTTTAAAATGACTCTAAAAGCTTTGAAACCCTTTAAAATCATTTGAGATACCCTCAATTCTATTAAATCTTTGGAAATCCAATTAAACTTTTCAAATCTTAACAAATATATATTTGGTCATTTGTATTATCTTCAAAATGCCTTCAAAGATCTTAAAAACTTTGAAATCTCTTAAAATCTCTTGAAATCTTTGAAATTCTTTGAAATTTGTTAAATCTGTAAACGTAAATTATTTGGAAATTTGTAATACCTCCAAAATTTCTTGAAAAATGTTTGAAAACTTTGGAATTCTCTAAACCCCCTTAAAATTTTTCAAATTCTACGCAGTCATTTAAAAATAGTAGCATTAGCGTAATTGTTTACAAAACTATTAACCAAAATAGTCGCATCTTCAAAAAAAAAGTGTCTTGAGAGCTTCCAGAGAAAGATAGAGAGGGGGAGAGGGAGGGAGGAGAGAGAGAGAGAGAGAGAGAGAGAGCGAGAAAGAGATAGATTTCACCTTGTTTAGGTACTTGCAGAAATGTTGCGACAACCAACTGTTATCTAGCGCAAGGATTTTCCCAGACAGGTCCAGTTTGAAAGTAAACTGTTGGATGGAGGTGCTGATTGGAACCTCATTCTCAGGAATTTTGCGAGCAACACACATTACGCATGGACCAATATCTGAAGATTCCGAAGATACATCACCGCTTTCAAGACGATCAGAATTATTTGCAAGAAGCGCAGAACAAATTTGCATAGTCTCGTACTTATTTACGCGTTGTTGCTTCTGTTCCATAGTCTGCTCTTTGTCATCCGGAGGCTTCACCAGAAAGCGACAATTGAAAATGCGATTCTTTGTCTGAGATTGAGGCTCGTTCGTCCAGCCTGCGGGAAAAAAGAATAAACTATCAAAGTCCCTCCTTTCAACATTATTTCATCCACAATTCTTCAACACAAGTAGACCAATTCTCGCAACTCATGTCTCAATTCTCGAAACTCAACTCTTTTCTATAAGGAAAAAATCTTCTTTGAAATTACATTTACTCCAAGAATTCTTAATATTAAATTCAATCAGGATCGCCTTCCAACTTCCAATACAGGTTGGCCGAAAAATTTCATTTACCCTGATCATTAATATTGAAAGGCCAAAATTCTAATCGCGTAATATTCTTATTATTAAATCTTTTATAAATGGAATAAAACAAATTTACATTTTAATTTATTATTCTCGCGGCTGCCACAGGCTGATTTAATTCAAAAAGTTACTCCAAATTATAATAGATTCAAAATTCAAATCATTTTGAATACATTTTTTAAATCCCCAAAGTTCCAATTAGTTTAGGCTAATTGGAGTGAACCCAGAAGAATTTAAGGGAATTTAAAAGAATTTTATAAAATCTATAAGAATTCAAGGTGATCAATTAAAGAAAAAAAATCTGCAAACCGTCGACAAGAGTCAAATTTGAGTGAGTTTAGAATTATTTTGAATTCAAAAAAATTTAAGAATAAGTTAAAAAAAATGCAGTGTAAATTTCAAGTGAATTCAAATAAAGTCCAAAAAATGTGTAAAACTCGCATCAAAGTTTTATAACTGTTGTAAATAAATTCTCTGAAATCCATTAAAATATTATGAAAATCCGTTAAATTCTATGAAATCTAATAATAATTCCTGAAATTCTGGAAAATTGATTAAAATACCTTGAGAGCTTTTAAAATATTTTAAAGTATTTGAAAACCTTATATTATCAAGAAGATGGTTTCTCATCTTTCAACATTCTAGGAAATTCTTTATAAAAGCATTAACATTTTTCTAAATCCCTTAAAATCATTAAAATCCTTGGAAATAATATTAAATTTGTTCAATTTCTTGAAAATACTTGGGAATCTTTTAAAATACCCTAAAATATTTTTAAATCATTTAAAATCCCTTCAATTTATTGAAATCAATTCAAAATTCACTGAATTTTTTCAACGCATTTGAAATACTTTGAAATCCCTTGAAACTTTTTTTAAGATCTCGAAATATCTTGGAATTTTTCAAAATACTGCAGAATTACTTGGCATTTTTTTAAATGCCTCATCTTCCAAATTAATTTTCATATATTTTAAACTATTGAAATCTATTTAAAATACCCTAAGATATTTTAAATCCAGCGCAATCATTTCAAATCGAGTAAAATCTTTTGAAATTCCTTCCAATTTTTTTAAACTATTGAAAATTGATTGAAATTTTTTTAAATGTTCAAAAATCTTTTAAATTATTTGTAATCCCCTCAAATTATTGAAATCAATTGAAAGTTCTCGATTCTTTTAAACTAAGCTTAAATATTTCAAACAATTTGTAATCCTTTCAAAATATTGAACACAATTGAAAATTCCTTGGAAACTTTAAGAACCTATGAATTCTTGGAATTTTTTTAAATACCCTAAAGTCTTAAAAATAATTTTAAATCCCCTAAAATTAATCAGATCAATTAAACACCTTTGGGTTCGTTTAAAATACACTAAAATGTTTAAAACTTTAAACAATTTTTTGGAAATATTTTAAAATATTTGAAAATTCTCAATTATTTTGAATAAATCTTTTGAAATAGATTAAAATACTTACAAAATACCATGCAATTACACGAAATTGGAATTTGTTTAAAAAATTTGGAATCTTTTAATATTTAATATTAATTTTAATACTTCAAAAGAATTCAAGAATATTTCGAATTTTTTTTTAAGTGACAAAAGTAAAAACTCTGCCTTTAAAAAGGGACCAAACACAGATTAGATAAAAAAATGTCTAAAAGTGAATGTGTGACAGCCCTGATTATTCCGGATGTATGCCATTTTTTTTGCAAAGTCCCTGATTTTCCCCGAATTTCCAGGTTTTAACAAACTTGCAGCCACAAGCTAAGTTTTTTGTAGGGCAATACAAATAAAACAATACTGACCTAATGTCATTGGCGACAGACTAGGCATGAAGGTGTTGTGATCTCCATGATGAATTATATTATAAATATCCTTTCCAAGTACATCATCCTTAGTGTAATTTATATACTCGATTATATTATCCGTTACGTACTCCACACGCCCCTCAGTGTTTACAACGAATAGAAATCCATCTAATGCCTGAAAAAAAATAAAAACCAATGCTAATTTTTTACTCTTAATTAATAAAATTCTGCACACAACTCAACAAATATTTGTACCTATTTACTATTAAGGTCAAGTAAGAAAATACGTTCACATAGTAATTTGCTCTTAAGATTTGAAATATTTTTTTGGCCTTGGCAGACTTCACAGCCCAACATTTTTTTGAAACAGGGGTGAATAGAGCGAATAAGGTAAATTTTCACAAAAATAAGGGAATAATAGGGCAATAAACATTTTAATTAAAAAAGTTGAATTTTCAAGCTAAAATTCGAATTTTTCAGAAAAAATTTGAGCTTAAAACTCGAAAAGATAAATTTTTAACAAAAGAAGGTAATTTTCATCGAAGGAAGATGAATTTCTTACCAAATAAATGTATTTAAAGAAAAATATTTAACTAGACAGTTGCAATTATATTCCAACAGTTGAACTTTCAAACAAGAGAAGAATTTTAAAGAAAAAATGTGAAGATTTAAAGAAATAGTTGAGGCTTCAAGTAAAACAGATCAATTTTAAAACAACCAGTTTTTTTTCATTTTTCTAGCAAAATGTAGATATTTCAAGCAAAAAAAAAGAAAATCTACAAAACAATTGAATTATGAGCAAAAAATAATTAAACTTCAACAACAAAGTTAATTTTCAACCAAATAGTGGAATATTCTATCGAACGATTGAAATTTTAAGCGAAAAGATGAATTTCCTAAGAAACAGTTGATTTTTAACCAAAAATACTAATTTTCAACAAAAAGTTCATTTTCAACCAAATAATAGAATTTTTAAGTCAAAAAGGCGAATTTTCCACAAAACAGTTAAATTTTCCACTCGAAAATATGAATTTTTACCCGATTGGTTGAATTTTCAATAAAATAATCACATTTCTAAGCAATAATATTTAAATATTCTTATTGGATTGTATGAATTCAGTTCAAATTTAATCGAAACAACGAAAAGGGGATTTTTTTGTTAAACAGGAGAAAAAATAGAAATTCTCTCAAAAAGGGGAGAATAGGAGAATAGGGGAGTGTGAAGTCTGCCTTGATTACAGCCCAAAGATTAAAAAAATTTAAATTTATGCAGCAAAAACGCATGCACTTTAGAAGAAATTGATGAGCATAAGAAAATTAAAATACAAGTAAATCTATATAAAAAATCAATTGAACACAAGACAATTTATATTTTAGGTAAAGAATGCACCAAAAAGAAATGTAAAAGAACTTAAAACGATAATTGTATGTGTCATAGGCCAAAGTTTCAGAATTTTTATACCGAGCTGCAGCCACAAGGATGTGAAATGCTGATAGGGCTCTTATCATTAAGCTAAAACTGGCTAGGATGTTTTCATTTCCTTTTGGAACCTAATAAACACTTACTTTGAACTTCATTATACTTGCACACAAGAAAGCAAAATTAACATTCATGGTACGGACGCCAAGAGCATATAAACTTCTAAAGCTTGTCTTTTCTCAGGTAAATTTCTGAGTACACGAGTGATACTCTCCTTTTAACAATTACCTGTAAATAATTGATTTCATGATCTACCAGTCTTAGAAGATTCTGCTTTTATGCTTTTTAACCAAAAAGTTGAATTCGCAATCCAAAAGTTGAACTTACTATCAAACTGTTTAAATTCAAAGCTAATTTTTTTTTAACCATTAAAATTTATCTAAAATTATTAATTTTAAACAAAAAATGTTAATTTTCACAACCACAAAGTCGAAATTTCTAAATAACAGTAAAATTTTCAATCCAAAAAATTACTTTTCAACCCAAAAAGATAAATAATAACATTTTCAGTCTAAAAAAATGGATTTGTAACGGAAAACAAGGAAGTTAAAAAAAAATTTAATTTTAAATGAAAGAGATGACTCTTCCACAAAAAAATGAATCTTTAACAAGGCAGTTCAACTTTCGACCAGATATTTTAATTCTCAACCAAAAAAAGGGGAACTATGTACAAAACACTTGAATTTTCAACGAAAAGGTTGAATTTAAAAACCAAAAAGACGAACTTTCCATTTTTTAATTTTCATCCCGAAAATATTAATATTTTATTTTCTACAAAACATGAGTTTTGAACCCAAAAGTATTAATTTACAAGAATAAAGTTCATTTATAACCAAACAGTTACATTTCCAACCCAACATGATGATTTTTCAATATAACAGTTGAATTTTCACCCCGAAAATTTGAATTTTTAACAAAACATTAAATTTTTACCCGGGCAGTTGAATTTTCAACCAAATAGTTGAATTTTCCACTGAAAAGGGTTAATTGTCAAACAAAACAAAAAAATATTTAATGGTAAGAACTTTTGATTCCAAACAGAATCAAACATTTTAATATGAAGAAAGGCATTCATTTAATTATAAATTGAGGTAGTTTTCGTGTCAAAAATCACGTTTCTAATAAAAAAATTCTACTATTTTACCGGCTGTCAAATCATGGAAAAAATCCCTGACAATTCACAGTTTTTTGCAGATATAAAAAATTCAATAAGATAGTTTCAGTTTTTACTGAAATAATTACATCTTCAATTAAGGAAAAAAAATTTCTGTCAAAGAAAAAATTTTTTTATTTTTTATTGAAAACAGTTATACACGAATTTTTAACCATATACTTGAACTATCAACTCTGAATGGTTTTCAACACAAAATAGAATAGTTCGATTTTCAGTTTAAAAAATTAATTGCAAACGAAAAAATAAATTTTTAACAAAATAGTTAAATATATTAGCATAAGGTTAAATTTACGACAAAGCATGATTATTATTCAATTTTATATTGCAACTTAAAACAAGAATCAGCACGCTCTTCAAAAAATTCCCTGACTTCAAAACAAATTCCCTGACTATTCCGGTTTTTTTAGGTAGGTTAGATAGTAACACACCCTTTTTTATGTACAAAAAAGCATTATTTGTTTAAAAAAGGTTTTAATGTATAAAATTCGTTTTAAAGATTTCTGCAATAGAAACATTTACTTTCAAAAATGACAATATTGAATTTGTAGCAAATTTTTTGCCGAAAAACTAAGCCATCATTTATTCAAATTCAACCAATTTTCAAAAAATTTGTAAAACAAATGTTTTTTGTAAGTTTAAAACATTTTTCATTGAAAATAATGTTTTGTATTTGGAAAGGAAATAATCAGTAATATTATTTTGATTCTTAAGATCATAAAAAGGTTTTTTTTCAGAGATGTGATTTTTCCTATCGACAAAGGCTAGATCTACATTTTTTTTTCTTTTTAGAATTAAAAAAATATACAAACCTCAAGTAACATAGGGCCAACTTTATCGTTGGAAATAAGGCTAGGATTTGACGAGGAAACTTCTCCCTGCTGAACAGCATGACTATTGGAATTCTCTTGTTGCTTGATGTGCCGAATCTATAACAAAATCGGAAAAAAGCTACATTACAAAACAAATTCAGAAAAATAATGGAAATATAAGACACATGGTCAGATTTGGTTATCATGAGACTTGTTATTTTTTATAAACATATCTTTGATTAATTATTTTTGGTATTCTGATTAGTAAATCATTATTAGACGTTATTTTCATTGACTTTAGTACTAGCGATTAAAAATGAATAATTGTTACGAGTAATTAAAAAAATATTTAATATTTTATTATTATATTTTAATCATAATTACACGTGTTTATAACTTAGTTAATGTAAACTTCACTAAGTATTAAAATAAATAATTTTTATAATGATTTTTTTTACAACTCTTCAATAATTATTGAATAATTAATCGCTAATCCAGAAGAAATTAAAAATCTTTCAAAATTCTTCAAAATCTTTAAAAATCAAAACTTCAAAACTATATAACTTCCAAACTTATACGATTTTTTTTCTAAAATGTTGTAATCTTGCAAAATTGACAAATTTTGGGTTAAAATCTTTTACATTCTTCTTTGTTATTTTAGGAAATGATTTGAAATTATTTTCGGTTTTCTCTTAGAAGTCAGTATTTAACATGAAAAATTATTTGAAATTTTCCCATGAATCTTAAGAACCAATTTTTACTCCCTTGCAACTGTTGAAAATTCTTAACATGCTCCTAAATTTCTAAACTTTAAATTAGTTTTGAATTGTTTTAAAGCGTCTAGTTCTTCTAAATATCTTTTAAATGGTTATAATTTTACCGAAAATTTGAAGAAAATTCCCAAAACCATCCGGATTCTTTTTTGAAAATTTTAAGAAATCTTTTAGAATTTTTATAAATATTCTATTAAAATTTATTTTTCAAACTAGAATATCCTTTAAAAATTTCCCGAAAATCTCGAGAATAATTTGTTAATCTGTTGAAATCTTTTAAAATTCTTATAAAGCTTCTTTTTTCGAAATTTTCAAAAATCTACGTTTCGTTCGAAATATTTTGAAATTTTCTCAAGCTTTAAAATATTTTTTAATCTTTTCAAAACTTTTACATATCTTTTGAAATAATTTAGTTTTTCCAAAAATTGTAATATACTGCAAAATTTGTCTTTTGAATTTCCAGCTTTTTCTAAGTATTTTCTAAAGAAGTTGGAATCATGATATTTTTGAAAATGAAAAAAGTTCTCTATTCCTCTCCTTTTCTAGGGACAATGTCATAAATATTGGCCATTTTAAGCAACGAGAAACGGTTGCTGATAAGAGGGCTCGGAATTCTTTTATCATTAATCATCCTCGAGGTATTCCGGTTTGCTCAGTGGCTCATTTCCGGGATTAAACAAAGGAATTCTATAATTCTTTTTGATACAACTTTATTTGTAATAAAGTTTATTCCTTTTTAGATCTCATGTGATCTTTAAATTACATTTTTTTTCCTAATTTTAAAACAAAATTCACTAACATGAAACCTGTACAATATTTTCACTAATTTGTTCAATCATTTGGAAGTTTTAAATTAACGAGTATATATTTAGAATCCGATTCGTTTCTATACAAACAACAAAAATTCATGTTAATCAATATTTGAAGGATGCAATTTTTGAAATTAGACAAGAAATACTCGAGAAATATGCATTATTTTTAACTTGTGATAATTCAACAAAGAATAGAAAACTTACTTCCTCTTGGAAACCCAACAATTTTGAAATTAAAATTAAATTATTTATATTTTTAACGATACTTTTATAATAAAATACATAATTCTTACAAAAGATATTTTAAAATTGAAATAAAACTTAAACGTTACATTAAGATCATCAAAAATCTAATTAATAAATTTAATTAATACTAAATGGGTGCAATTATCTCCTTAGAATCTGTTTAAAACATCGTGATATTTTTAGTAATCCCTTGAAACCTAAAAGTTTCAGAAATTTCTAAAAATTTTTTGAAATACTCTAAAAGCTTTGAAACACCATAAAATCCTTTCCAATTTACTGGAATCGACTAAAATCCTTTAAAACTGTTTGGAATCGGTTGAAATATCACAAATTTTTTATAAATCCCTTAAAATGTTTTGAAAGATAAAATCTAAACCTTATACTAAAAATCACAAAGAATCTCAATAATAAACATAACAAAGACTAAATGGGTTCGACGACCTAAAAATTCCATATAGCCATCTTGATAAAAAGCAGAGTTCATTCGCCCACCAAACTTGAAAATTAACATCAACAAATAAAGAATGCAAAACGCAAAACCGAATAAAGAAAGAAACTATAAAATGTCTTAGAATTCATTGGTGAATATAAAAAATCATTTGAATTTTCGCTTGAATTTTGAAATTCTTATATTCTCTTGAAAGTCTGAAAAAAATTACAATTCTAAATTTTGTTGTGAAATCTTCAAAAATCCACATTTTTCTTACCATTTTTTGAAATCTTTTGAGATTTTTAATTAATTTTGAATCTTTTTAAGAGTTTTAAACCATCTGGATACTTTTTATATGATTTTAGTTTTTCGTATAACTCAAAGAAAATTCTCCATAAACTTCTGAGGCTTCTTAAAATCTTTTAAAATAAATTGAATTTTTCCTCAAATTAAAAAGAAAATTGTGAATGATTAAAAAAATTTCACTAAAATTTTCCGGATTCTTTTGTTGACAATTTCGGAAATCTTTTTAAAAATAAACTGAAATTAATTTTTAAACTAAAATATCGGAAGTCTTCAGAAAATTTATTTATTCATTTCAAAAGTTCGTTATTCTCTTGAAATCTTTTAAAATTCTTATAAAGCTTCTTTTTTCGAAAACTGAAAAATCTACACTTTGTTTGAAATATTTTTGAACTTTCTCAAGTTATGAGATATTTTTTTAGAAGTTTTTAAATATTTAAAATATCTTTTAAAATAATTTACTTCTCCCAAAATTTTTGTAATAAACAAACAATAAATGGGTTCGACGACCTAAAAATGTTATATAGCCATCTTTATAAAAAGCAGAGTTCATTCGCCCACCAAACTTGAAAATTAACATCGACAAATGAAGAATGTAAACCCGAATAAAAAAAGAAACTACAAAACGTGTAGAGATACCTAGCAGTCTCTAAAATCCCATTCCATTTAATTTATTCCCTGGAGTTCTCTAAAAAGTCTTTAAAATCCTTGGACATAATTCAATTTTCCTAAAAATTGGAAAAAATCCTGCACCAATTTTTAGAAATTTTTAGATTCCTATTCAAAATTTTAGGAAGTTATTTAAAATTTTCTCATATCATCTTCAATTTGCTCTTAGAATTCGTTGGTGAATATAAAAAATCATTTGAATTTTCGCATGAATCTTAAAGTTCTTTTATTCTCTTGCAACTTTTTAAAATTCTTAAAATGCTTCTAAATTTTGTTGCGAAACCTTCAAAAATCCACATTTCGTTTACCATTTTTTGAAATCTTTTCAGATTTTTAATTAGTTTTGAATCTTTTTAAGAGCTTTTAATTTATGAACATTCTCCATAAACTTCTGAGCCTTTTTAATATCTTTTTAAATAATTTGTATTTTTCCTAAAATAAAAATAAATTTTTTAATGATTTAACAAATTGCAATAAAATCGTCCGGATTCTTTTTTTGCCTATTTTGGAAATATTTTGAAATCTCTTCAAAAACAAACGTAAAATTAACTTTTCAAACTAAAATATCAAATTTTTTTCTCAACAATCTTAAGAAAATGTGTTTATTCTTGTCAAATTTTCGTTATTATCTTGAAATCTATTAAAATTCTTATAAAGCTTCTTTTTTCAAAAAATAAAAAAATCTACATTTCGTTTGAAAACATTTTGGAACTTTCACAAGTTATAAGATATTTTTATCTTTTCAAAACTTTTCAATATCTTTTGAAATCATTCACTTTTTCCAAAAAATTGTAATTAATAAAGAATAAATGGGTTCGACGACCTAAAAATACTATATAGTCATATAAATAAAAAACAGAGTTCATTCGCTCACCAAACTTGAAAATTAAGATCGACAAATAAAGAATGTAAATCTGAATATTAAAAAAAGAAACAATAAAATGTACAGGAATCCCCAGCAGTCTCTTGGAATTACATTCCATTTAATTTATTTCCTAAAATTTTCTAGAACTTTGCTCAACTTCTTTTATTGAACACTTTTAAATATTTTGAAATGTATATGAAACTTTTTTTAACTCCTTTTAAATCCTTTTAAATCCCTTAACATTTTTCAAAATCCTTGATTCATTGAAATCTTTTGAATTCTTCGAAAGATATCTTTATAACACAATAGGAAATTCTTAGAAATATTTTTTTCTAAACGATATCAAATTCAGACCTTACATTGAAGATCACAAAGAATTTCATTACTAAACATAACAAAGAATAAATGGGTGCAACGACCTAAAAATATTCTATAGTCATCTTGATAAAAAAAGACAGAGTTCAATCTCCGAATAAAACCTGGAAAACATCATCGACAAAAATAAGAACTCTTTTCTATAATACATTAAAACACCACAAATTTTCTTGAAATTTGCGATAACTTATAAAATTGCTTTAAACATTCAAACAAAATTAAGGAGCATTTTCTGTGTATAATCTTTTAAATCTTTTAAAAGATTGAAATATTTTTAGTTCCTTAAAATATAATTTTATAAGATAATAAAAAATGCTTACAAATAATTGTGCAAAAAATTGTGAAATTTAAACCTCACATTGAAACCTAGAAAGAATGTCATCACTAAACATAACAAAGAATAAATGGGTGCAACGACCTAAAAAATACTATATAGCCATCTAGAATGCAGATAAAAAAACCAGAGTTCATTCTCCGAACAAAACTTGAAAATTATCATCGGCAAATAAAGACTGTAAACCCGAACGAAAAGGACGATGCAATTTTTCTGCAGTGCGTGAAAAAGAATGTCTGACTTCGCAGTTAATCTATCTCAGCGGGTCATTGAATCCAGACCTCCCTTTTCCGGAGTCATTGACCCCAGAAAGAAAGAAAAAAAAGATAAATTTTTTTTTTTGAACCCTCCTTTACCATGTAAAAATCAAGGAATGAGGCTAATTTCGAGTTATGGTAGAAACCCTGAAAAGCAGAGGAAGATCCCATAAGTCGTATAAAATCTCATTTTCCGTAATCGCGAACTCGTTTCGAGGCAAATATAGATAGCGAAGGAACGGGATGTGAGAGTACCGGTAAGTGCAATTCCTGCCTTACCATCGGGGGTTCACGGTCGATGCGAGGGAATGACCTTGAGCTCGTATTTCCCGCGGCCGACAGATCGCGTCGTAATCGCAATGAGTTAACATGTGGCCTCGAAAAGTCGGTGACTTCGCGGTAGTACAAGGAGTCCGACTGGCGGCATGATGCGACGTTGCCACTATTTTCACGGCGCTTATTTCGTGCATCGCACTGCGATTTGCTGCAAATTCTTCCGGCGTCACCTCTTCGGCCGTGGAGAATCGACCGTCTCTCGACTTTCGTCCCATTTTCGTGAATTCGCACATCTTCCGCATGATTCTGTTTCATCAACTGACAAAAACAGCGATGCTTTCATTGCTAAACAAACGAAGAACCAAGAAGAGAATCTAGCATCGCTTTTTAATGAGACTTTCACAGGTGGTCGCTTGACGACGCAAATTTGAAGAAGGAAAAAGAAAGAAGAGATACATCTCAGGTTCGACGTATCCTCGCAGAGCGATAGGTTCCATTCATGTAAAAAAAATACAGCTCTGTTAGGACAAGAGAGTCTTGATAATTGGTATGAGTAAGGCAGAAACAGTTATCCAGGATAGCAAACTTTTTGAGAGGTCAAAAAATTGTCGAAATGAATCAGAGATATTAGCAAACGAACTGCCATTGTTCTACTCATACGAGGCAATGTTTTATGAGCACGTTAACATTAACACTTCCTGCCCCAGTACAACTTGTTTGCGTAATCAGATCTATAAATTGTATTGAAATATCCATAATGAATATGTAATAACATTATTTAAGAGGCAAGGTTAATAAATACCAAATCGTAAATAAAATTAGCGTTGGATACAATCTACTGTAATGTGTTCTTATTTAATAACACAGGGTAACATAAAGGGTTTTTATTGAATACCAAATCGTAAGTGAAATAAATGTCTACTGTAATGCACTAATATATGTGCATTCAAGAAAATACAGTAAGTTGAAGATTTTTTGTTTAATGAATACTAAATCGTAAATTATAAAAAGTTTTTAGAAACTTTCAAAGCTTTGAAAGAGAAGGGTGCAATTTATGACTAGATATTAACATGAATCTCACCGGCAGATGTGCAAACAAGTTAACTTTTTGCTCGTCTTCATTCCGAGAATAAGGAATGAATTCAGTTCAGTCAATTTTTAAAAAGCTTGAGATTCGACCCCCGAAGAGACCTTGTTCTCGATTTCAAAAGATCATAAAAACTATATTTTTGAATATTGTATTTATAGCTTTAAATTGCAGTATTCAACTGGATTCTTTTAGTTAAAAATATGCCAATTATCTGGATGATTTATTTATGTGCCACATGTCAAAAATTATGGATTGGTCCTAATTTCGTCAACTTCACCAAATAAACTCACTTCTGATGGACTGGAAGTACTGCTCGAAATAGGATCGACGGGATCAGCCGTGCGACTCAATTTTGTCTTTTCTCCAAATGGTCTGAACGAATAATTTCGAAATTCTCTTTCCTCAACTTATTGCTACCATGCCCATTTATCATTCACGCCTTTCCGCCACACTCCAAGCTGTGTAAGAGGAAGAGCATTGCTGAAAAGGATACAAGCAATTGTCGCTGCAAATCGTGTTACGAAATTGCCAATTTTGTCAGAATCTCGCTTCGGTTTCCAAACCAATGAATAAATCGACGAGAATTTCTCGTTTTAAAAACACTTTGGCACAAGCTCTTTGAATTTCGTGTAACTTACGATTAATGGAAAATTAAGACATGTCTTCTTAATAACATAGTTGAGTTCTCAATTAAAAAGACGGGAATTTTTATTTTAAACAACGGATGTGCAACAATACAGTTGAATCTTCGATAAAAAATAGACTTGAATAAAATAGTGTAATTCTTTAGACAAGAATTAATTTTCAACCAAACAGTTAAATTTACATCCAAATAATCTAATTTCCAAACAAAAGGGTCAAATTTTCAACACAATAGTTAAAGTTTATATCTATAAAGATAAAGTTTAAACCAAAAAGACAAATTTTCTCTTTAAAAAAAGAATGTTCGGGAAAACAGTTAAATTCTCGATCACAACTAAAAATTAATTTCTACAAAATAGTTGAATTGTCAACATAAGAAATAATTGTTCCTTAAACAATTAAATTTTCAACAAAGTAGATGAACTTTAAACTAAATAGTTGAAGTTCAATAAAATATTTGAAGTTCCAATTAAAATAGATAAATTTTGAACCAACTAGTTGTATCTTTAAAACAAAAAGACGAATTTTCAACCAAGAAAGATTTCAGTTAAAAGAGACAGAAAATGTCAATCAAACTGTTGAATTTATAAACCAATAACGGGAATTCTCTAATCTCTAAAAAACAGATCAACTTTCAAACAAATAAATGAATTTTGAACCAAAAGATCTTAATTCTCAATGACAAATTTTATAGTTGACTACTGAAGTAAGAATGATCTATTTTCAAACCAAAAATGGTACATATGGTATAAAATAAAAACTTTTAACGGAATAATTCTATCTATAATACAATCAATATAATTATATTTTATTAATGTAGTTCAATTTTCGATAAAGTAGTTGAATTTTCAATAAAATAATAAAAAAATTCAACCAAGTAGTGGAATTTTGAACCAAAAGATGAATTCGGAACCAAAAATATAATAGTATAGACTTTACAATTCAGAAGAATGAACTTTTGACAAAATATTTGGATTTTCTTGAAAACAGGAGCAAAAAGAGGAATTGTTTAAAAATACGGAATATACATCGGAAAAGTGCAACCGATAAACGCGAAATTGTAACGGTTTATTCGAATACATACTTTATGTTCCAGTTAGCGAAACGAGTTTTATCTTTTGCTGTCAATAGTAGGTATTTATTTTCATTTAAAGTCTGTGGCACATAAACTAGTTAATTATTCTACAATTTCATTGAATTTTTGTCCTCATTTCGTCATTTTTTCGCAGAGGTGTACAATGCTTTTATGATTACGTTATAAGTGACGATACCTGTGAAAATAAAAAAAGCCGATACTTTTGTTTTAGAAGTGGTTTAGCGTGGGCCTTCGAAAGTGAAGCCATGGCCATAAAATAGAGAATAGACAATATTCTAGTACTTTATGAGGCGATAAGTTATGATCGAGTCATCAAAACGGTACGTGCGGTCTTAATTGATTAACTCCTTAGTTATTCCAATGTCCCATCATATACTTGTATCAGTTAAATAACAAAAATCTTTACTTATTTAATTAGAAATAAATAAATACAGTGTTCTGTAAGACCTCAGGTCCATATTAGAACAAAAATGGAATCAAGTCCATACTTAAAGGTTAAAAGTGACGAAACCTGAGAATTAAAAAAAAATTCTGGTACTTTTGTTTTAGCACCGGATTAGCCTGGTGCTTCTAAAATCAAACCTTGACCATAAAATAAAGAATAGGCAATGGAGATTGTGTCATCATGATGACCCAATCATGGATAGCGCTTGTAACTCCTGCAGCGACAACTCAAGTACCTCCAGGGTCGACACGTTTTGCTATTCCTCTCCGAGTACTTTATAAGGCAATCACTAATCATCGAGTCATCAAAGCGGAACAATATGTTGCAAAAAGGCGAATATTTAACAAAACAGTTAAATTTTTGACCAAAACAAATTGTGAACAAACACAGTTGTATTTACAACTAAATAATTAAAAGTAAAGACACCTGAAAATAAGAAAAAGGCCGGTACTTTTGTTTTCGCATCAGATCAGCCTGGGCCTTCAAAAATAAAGCCTTGAACATAAAATAGAGTAATAGAGAATAGAGATTGTGTCATCAAATGACCCAAACACGGTTAGCGCGTGAAACTCCTGCGGCGACAGCTCAAGTACTTCCAGGGTCGACGCGTTATGCTGTGCCACTCCAAGTACTTTATGAGGCGATAACTCATGATCGGGTCAACAAAACGGCACAGTATGTTGCATTGTACAACACATTTCACTTTCCTCGAACACTGGGAAAAATTGCATCTCCTTCCAGCGTTGCTCGAGCCTCTCGATTGCTCGGCGAGTATTACGCTGGCACAGTTTCACCACTGAAGTTCAAAACTCGTGGAATGCGATCAATGTCGGGAACACACTTTCACAAAATCTAATAACACCTGACAATCTTGCACCAACGTAAGAATATATACAGCGAATCTTCCCATTATTCATTTTTTATTTCATGAACTGAATAAGGGCGTAAGTGTCAAATTTCGGAAATACATTTTATTTGCTTAAACTAATTGTTTTTGCCTAACTTATTTGTCTGTAGAAGACGTACGGACTTCGCAGACTAAAATGCTCTCAAAATAAGGGGAAATTGGGTGATTTTTCACGTAAATAGGGCAATAAATGGTTTTTAATAAAATGAATGTAGGTATCACATTGAATTGGATATTAAACGCTTGCAATTCCTGAATATTAGGTCGAAATATGCTACATTGTGAATCAGGAAAGATGATTTTTTAACAAAAAAAAGTTGAATTTACAACAACAACAAAGTAATTTTCAACCGAACCGTTGAATTTTCAACAAAAAATTTCATTCTCAATCAAATAGTGGAACTTACAAGCCAAAAAGACGAGCTTCTTACAAACAGCTGTTTGTTCAAACCGAAAATATGAATTTTTAACAAAAAACTTTAGCTTTAACGAAACGGTTGAATGGCTGAAATGGCTGAAATTCGCAGCCAAGAAAGAAAAGAAAATCAACTAATTTTTCCAATTTTCAAAGCAGAAAGGAGAATTTTCTACAAAAAAAAGTTGAATTTTCAAAAAAGACGAATTATCTAGCAAAAAAAAAGATTTTTGAACAAAACAGTTAAACTTTCAAACAGAAAATATGCATTTAAATAAATTTGGTTAAAATTCAACCGTTTTGTTGAAAATTAATATGCCTGGGTTGCATATTAAAATATTTGTTTTAAAATTTAATTATTAGATTAAAAATGTACTTTTTTGCGGAGAATTCACAATGTCAGTTGGAAAATTCAACTGTTTTGCAGAAACTTCGCCTTTTTGACCTAAAATATCTCAATTTTGTTTTTTTTCTTTCTTGCATGGAAAATCTTTCTCAGTGGAAAATTTTCTTCTTGGTTTAAAAATTAATTTCTTTTGATAGAAACTTGATCTTTTTAGGTTCAAAAACCGCCTTTTTGGTTAAAGGTTCAACTATTTGACTAAAAGTGGAACTAGTTTGTTGAATATTCATATTTTTTTATTGATTTTTGGTTGAAAATTAACTTTTTTGTTGAAAATTCATATTTTTAGTATGAAAACTGCACTGTTTTGTAGAAATTTCGTCTTTTTGGCATGGAAATTCAACAGTTTGGTTGAAATATTGTATCTTTCTTGACTGAAAACTATTTGAATGAAAAAATCAACTGCCTAAATGAAAATTCGTTTTTTGTGTGAATTCAACTGTTTCGATTGTAAATAATAAATTTTTGTTTATTGACACATCAGCTATTATATTCGTCGACGAGATATTATCTATTTAGTGTGAAGTCTAAATTCTTCACAAATGTTCGTAATTCCAAAAACTATTCAAGTCTTATTACCATAAATCCTATGGAATGGACAACTCTATGTTTGCAAACGAACAAAAAATTAAGCTAGCATATAGCCTACACAAATTATTAGGGCCACTTTTTAAATGTTTTCTGAAGATATATACATAACAAAATGCAAAAAAAAAACAGTATCTTTAGGATGCTATTCTGGTCATCAAATAGAATATAAAACTACAACTCCTCAATTCTAATGTTTATTACTCATTCTTTAAAAAAATGAATTTTAAACTGAACAAAATTTATTTTCAAACAATCAGTTGCATTTAAAATCAAGCAGTAGTATTTGTAAATTAAAAAGACAACAATTTTTGTGATCAAAAACGATGCATTTTTAAGCCAAGAATGCAAATTTTTTACAAACCGTTTTCATTTTTTAAGCGAAAATATAAGTTTTCAATCTCAAGTTTATTTCCCCCAAATAATTAAATTTTCTATCAAACAAATGAATATTCCACCGAAAAGAATGAATTCTTACAAAAAGCTCTTAACAAAGTAGTTGAATTTTAAATCAACAAAAATTACTTTTTTAACAAACCAGGTGTATTTTTAACCAAAAAAGATGCAAATCCAACCAAAAAACGAATGTTCAACTAGAAAAGGATCAATTTTCATAGTTGTCAAAAAAAAGAAAAATTACATTTCCAGTTTTAAAAAAATAATTTTAAACTACAAAAATTATTTTTCAACCACCAGTTACATTTACAACCAAGTAGTACAATTTGTAAACAAAAGAGACCATTTTTTATCAAAAACGTTGAATTTCTAAGCCAAATAGACGAAATTTCTACAAACCGTTTTAATTTTTCAACCTAAAGTATGAATAATCAACAAAAAAGTTATTTCTTAACCAAAAAATACGAAAAGATGACTTAAAATAAAGATGCTTTTTTAATCTCAGAGATCACCCGGGAGCTCAAAAAAGGGAGAATACGGTAATTTTTTCAGCAAAAAAGGAAGAATAGTAGGAGAAAAATTAAACTCTAATATTTACAAGGAGAAAAGAAGAAAATATTAATTAAAATAAATAATTGTGTAAGTTAAAAAAAATTAACTATCATTAGGCGCAGTAGCATATTTCATTTTTAAATAGAATAATTCTGTTCATATAAAACAAACAATTGTTATTACAGTTCTTATATATATTTACCAATTGCAGAGAATTTCCCGCGTAATCCAATTATATAGTATTTTCTTTTTTATTTCTCAATTTGTTTTTAATAAATGAATTTTGTATTATTATTTTATTTATTACTCATCGTATATTTAAAGAGAAAATTGGAAAAAAGGGAATTTTTTTCAAAAGTAGGAGAAAACGGTAAATCGCAAGGGAATAGGGCGAAAATCCCTGAATTGAATTTAAAAAAAATTGAAGATACATTTTTTTCCTCAGAGAGGTGATTCAAGGATACCTGGAAAATGACGTCTCAACGAGAGAAGAAAAGTCGCCATGGCAACGAGCCACGATCACTAAACTCAATCGAGAACTGTTTAATATTTTCTCACAGGTCTCGAGTGTTATATTTCGCATGAATAAAAAAGTCGTTTTTTTAAAAAAATGTCCATACAACATTCTGATATAAATTCGATATAAAGGGCTAAAATATTCTACGAACGCAACCGAAATATTACGCAATGTGGAAACTCGTCCCTTACTCACGGACTGGCAAAAAGATCGATCGCATTTTCCTCCTCTGCCTGAAAGGAATCAAGTTCATTCTACTGCGTAAAATCCCCCCTGGATAAGTTTGAGCTAATACTAATATGTTTATTTAATATCTAATAAATTTGAATACCAAATTAAATTTAAATACACCCACAGAAAATAGTGACTTGTATAAATATTAAAGAATCGTTTAGTTAGTTCAATTGTCTACCAAAAGGGTCAAATTTTCAATTAAATTAATAAGTCTTCAAGAAAAAATATAGTGGTTCAGTATTCTACCAAGCAGTTCCATTTTTACAACAAAGAAAAACTAAATTTTCAATAAATAATGCAATAGTGGACATTAAAATCAAAAAAATTTTATTTAAAATAAAAAACAGTTTAGAACTTTCAACAAAATATTTATATTTTCTAAGAAAATAAATTAATTTTCATCCAAAAAGTTGCATTTTTAACCAAATAAGTTAATCAAATTGTTCAACTTTTAAACCACAAAAGACGACTTTTCTGCAAAACAGTGGAAGTTTCAACTAAAAAATATAAATTTAAAAAAATTTCAACAAACGAGGCAATTATTAACCAAGGTAGTTAACCAAGAAAGATACATTCTAAACGAGATATATAATATTCGATACCTCAACCACAAAATACAAAATGTATCATTTACAACCAAGAAATATTAATTTTCAATCAATTAATTGAATTACCAAGAAAAAAAAGGAATTTTTGGGAAGACAGTTGAATTTTCAAAAATGGAGGAAAAAAACCAGATAAGTTTGCAAACAAATAGTTGAATTTTCAACGAAAACCAATTGCATTTTTAAACAAATAGATCAACTTTCTGAGAAAAATACCAGTTTTTAGAGGACATTTCAATTATCAACAAAAAAAGTTCATTTTCAACCTAGAAAGTTGTATTTTCAGTAAAAAAAAAATATTTCTCTACCAAAAAAAAGATGAATTTTTAATCCAAATGACAATGTCTCTATCCAAAAGATTAAGAACAACAAACTAGCTGAATTTTCGAGAAAAAATTTCTTTTAAACAAAATAGTTGAAATTTCAACAAAATAATTAAATTTGCATCCAAAAGAGATGAATTCTAAACAAACCATATAATAGTAGACTTTTCAATCTAAACAAAATATGTTTTAATCCAAAAGGCCGAAAATATTGCTTTTAAAAAGAATGATCTTTACACAAATAATATATAGTTGGATTTTCTTATTGGGTTTTGTTAATTCAGTTTGCATTCATGCGAAAATCGAGAAGAAGAGGAAGTTTTTTTTAACAGGAAAAAAGAGTAATTCTTTTAAAAGAGTGAAAAGTAGTGAATAGGGAACAAAGTTTAGTCTATGATTTCTTAAAGTTTGGTGGAAATCGAAAATCAAGATATAAAATTCTTACCTGGTCGACGGTTCTCTGGAGGATTTGACATTTATCAGTCTTGCCAGAGCTCATATCCGTGGCGGAAATCAGCTCGGCAAGCTCATCGATATACTGGTTCTCCTGGGTCCGTCGTCTTTTCTCGTTAAGGCACTTGTTGCTAAAACAAGAAATCATTATTAAAATTCAAGGAAACATTCTATGACCAAAATTTATAAACTAATTGTACGTAATTATTGTCCAAAACCCAATTATTAGCAGATTCAAATTAACGATACTTCAAATACTCTCTAATCATTAATCAATACTGAGTTATCTGCGAGAACTAATTAATTATTGGATTATTACACAACAGGGCATAATTGGATCTTGATAAAACAACTCGCCAATTTATTAAATATCATTTATCAAATTTCTAGAATATTAAGTCAGGGTGATCGCAAAAATTAATTTTCGAAATTGCCGCGCTTTTCCTTGATTTTTTCAAGACCAATTTTTCATTTTCCCTGACCGTTAATATTCAAGAACTAGAATTTTTCAAGTAAAAAAAACAAGTTTTCCCCTTAAAAACTAAAAAATATCATTATTTAAACAAAAATGGAAAAGTTAAATTTTCAGTTGAAAAATCAATTTGAAAAAAAAGAATTTTCAACCAAGGAGATGATTATTTATCCAAATAAAAAAATGCAACAACAATTTTCAATGAAAAAGATCAATTTTTTCCAAAATTGTTGAACATTCAGTCAAAGAGATTAATTTTCATCTAAAATGATGAATCTTCCACTGAAATAGTAAAGTTTTTATTTTTTTAAAATTAATTTTCAACAAAAAACTAAACAGTTGAATTTTCAACAAAGAAATTAAACTTCCGATATAGTACTTAAATTTTTAACCAAATAGCTGAATTTTCAATATGGAAAGATTAATTTTAATAATTTCAACAAAAAGAAATGAATTTTAAAACCAAAAGGACGAATTTTCAACCAAGAGATAAATTTTCAACTGAAATTGTGAATCTTCAACTGGGATAGTTAAGTTTTCAGTTTAAAAAATTAATTTATAATACAAATAGAACGAATTTTCAACCAAAGAGGAGAATGGTTCAGCCTTCAAATAAAAGATGAATTTGCAATAACATAAAAATTAATAAAAGTAGCATATATACTAATAAACATATATATTTTATTTATTTACTATATATATTAATAAAATAGTGTATATTGTAACCAAAAAAGATTTTAATTTTAAATAAAAAGTAGTTAAATTTTTAGCATATAAATTTTCAACAAAAACTTAATTTTTTACCAAAATATTCGAATTATCAACCGAAAAAGAAATTTTTGTTAACAAAACAGTTGAATTTTTTCATTTTCCCTGACAATTAATATTCTAGTACCAGATCGTAATCTTGAACTATATTAAGCATGACATCTTTTATAAACGGACTAAAAACATTACGAATTTAAATTAAAAATTAAAAATTTATTATCCTTGAGTTACTTAAATTCCATGACCTTCCCTCATCAATAAAATTCCTTGACTATTCCCTGATTTTCAGTTTTTTCCATAACTAAAGCCACCCTGTAAGAATTGAATCATTTAATCATTTAAATATCTGTACAAATGATTTTTTAAAATATATTTTTAAAGGAAGTTGAAATATTTTAAGTAAGAATCTAATCGAATGAAAATAAATAACACAAAACAAAAAATACTTGATCTGCCAGGGCAAAAGGGTAAACTTTTTTTTTAAAGTAGATATCATAATGAAAATTTTTTTAGGGCATCATTGATTAAATACGGTCCTCAACAGCTTCGCGATCTATTGATATTGGTAATTTGTAATTAATGCGTCGTTATTTCAGTCAGTCAATCTCCCTTGCTTCTGATAAATAAAAAAAGTAATGAGACCTCGTTCAAATAATCTTAAATCCAAGAGAGAATACGACTCGTATTTCAATCTAGACAGATGAAAATGCAAGAGAAAAATTATTTAAACGTAATATCGAGTTCCTATCGCCAATGTCACAATCTCTAACAACCATGTCAGATTGAAGCTCAAAGTGCGAACTATTTTTACAAACAATACTCGAAATTGAGATCGAAGTGAATTCTTTCAATTAGATCAAAAATACAGTATTTTAAGCTCAATAGTGGCAGAAAAAATTAAAAAAGTAGTAAAATAGTTTCATGAAATTTTTTTAAAACATTACATCAAGGGGTAACTATTTTTAAAATCTGGTATATAACATACATGTTCCATAAAATCCAATTTTTTAAAATATAAATTAAATTTACAATTCTTTCAAATGTTTGTAATGATATCCTGGATACCTTTTTAACATCCTTTATGATTTTCTGAAATCCTACGAATTCGTTGATAACCCTTACAAATTTATTAGAAACTCTCGAATTCTGCGGAAATCTTTGAACTGTTCTGTAGAAAAAGATTTTTGCAAGTTAAAAATTCAATTACTTAGGAAAAAATTCAACTATTTTACTGAAAATGTAATTATTTTGTTAAAAATACCACTCTTTGGTTGAAACTTCAACCATTTTCTTGAAAATTCGTTTGTTTATTTCTGTTTAAAAAATTCACTAAATTAACCCAATCAAAAATCTGTAGAAATTCATTAAAATCCTTTGATATCTTTGATACTATTATTAAATTTTTTGGAATCTTGTAAAATACCATTAAATCTTTTAAAGCTTTTGAAATTCATTGACAATTGTTTAAATCTTTAAAAGGAAATCGTTTAGAAGTTTTTAACACCTTAAATGAAATCAGATAAAATCTTGGAAACCCCCTTAGAATCCGCTGAAATTTGTTGTCGTGTGGTAAATCGGGTTCAGTTCTCTCGGCTTTTTTTCCAAAAATATGAAAATTTTTTAAAACTGAATTCAGAGACGCTTTAAAATATTATAACGGACGTCCCCGGACTCTTTTTTCAGGGAAAATCAGTCCGTAGACGTCCGTTAGCATGTTCACTATCATTCTCCAGATTTTGTAGAAAAAATATTTATTATTGTAGGAAAAAAGCAGAAAATCGATACTATTTCCTAAGTATCACACACATTAATCAAATTGAGCAAAATTAAACTTTTTCGAATTACCCCCCCAAAAAAGAGTCTAAGGACGTCCATTAACAGAGTATAATGATTTGAAACCAAATCAATCCTTTCTTCGACCGGCGATATTTATCAATGTTGAATCCTAGATTCATTCTTATGCCTTACGGTCCACATAAATTAAAATAAAATTGAGCCAAAAACCATTTTTTAACTCAAACTTTATTTTATTCAAACTCCTCTCTCAATCCTTAACGTTTCGGTACAATGCGAACCTTTTTCGCATTTCGCATTTTCGCAGTTATCGAAGTATGAATTAATCAAAAACATCAGATTAATGTCGTAGAGTAAAAAACAAAATGAAAACCCATGTTATTGGAGATTTATCAGTCAACATTTTTTTTTTCGTTAGTCAAATTTTACAAAACAATAAATACAGGTTTTAATAAAGTCTTAAAAAATTAATGAGACTTTTATTCTATTAATGACTACATTTTGAAAAGATTGAAAATGAATCATTATCGTAGCTTAGGAGGGACGAACAGAAATTAGCATGTTACTCCGCTGGCATTCTCACTATTATGTTTCAAATTTTTTCGAAAAAATCTTTATTACTGTAGGAAAAAAGCCGAGGAAACCTGACACTGTTAAAATTGAGTATTTTTTAAGTATCACATGCCCTTAACTCTCGTGAAACATTCAGAAATCCCTCGGCAAATTTTTAAGTTTGGAATCTCTTGATATTTTGATTTCTGAGTTTACCTTTATGTTATTTTAGTCAATTCCGCGAAGAAGTTTAAAAATAGGTTTAAAGACGAATTGACAAAAATATTGGCAACAAGTGATGGCAAATTTTAAAAAGTGAGCACATTATTCAAAATTTAAATAAAAAATTTCACAATTATAAACAGGAAGCCTTAAAAATCAATAATGAGAAAATAAAAATAATAAATAAACCGTTTTAAAATAAAAATCGTAAATATATGGAAATGTTCAAATTGAATATTATTTTGAATTTTATTTGTAGATTTCTCAATGTGTTCTTAAGCTGTTTAGCGATTCTTTTTAATTTCGAATATATATTTTCTTCGTATAAATATTTTTTTGGTGAAAAATTATATCTACGGATACTGCAAGGTATATAGAAATAAAAGCCGATGAAGGAAATGACGCTAGAAGAATAAATGCAGAAATCTGAAACTCACATTTATGACCCAGGCTTGGCATCAAAAGTGCACATTTTTAAGTGAGAAAAGTTCAGAAATTTAGAATGTTAAGATTATATACCAATTTAAACTTACATAACATTTTAACTCGAAAACGTACAAATGTTAGAAATGATACAACATAAATTTTAACGAAATAAAAAAATATTTAACTAGAAACTCAAGTTAATAGTTATATTAAAAATTTTAATTTTAAAACAAGAGTCATCTCAACAATTTACAATTTTCTCTCGTACAATTATTTTAAATCAAATTCTGCATTTTTTATTGCGAAGTCTTTAAACTAAAAAAAAATGTCATATTAAAGTGCTGAAAGTTACAAATTGCTCACTTCAAATAGTTCAACACTGGCATCTAAAAAATGTTACTGAATAAAAGTACCAGTATTTTTCCACAGTGGATAAAATTGCGGATTTTTCCTGTTACGTTAATGAACACAAAAACTCAGAAAAATATGTGTCTTGAATTAAATAAACTGCTTCCTTAAAATAGATATTTTCTAATTAAACCAAATATAAAATGAAAAATAAGAGCATCATTTTATATTTAAAAAAATTTTATATTGGAACAAAATAAAATTTTTTTAAACTAAATAATATATTTTTTTAATAAAAATTCTTTGAATTAAGGAAACTTTTCCTTAATTGAGAGTCAATGAATATTTTTCTTTGAATCTAAGAATCTTTTTTCGGAGTGTAAAAACAAAAGCCCACTCAATTAAATAATTGTCAAAAATTAAGAACACCGTTTATTTAACAAAATACTTTTCATTTAACAAAAAGAACTTCAAAAAGAAGAAATCCGATTTTAAATGAAAAAAAAATTTCATCGAAATAAAAAACCATTTATTTGAATACAAAGAATTGCATTCAATTAAAAATACCTTCAAAATGAAGAAAATAATTTTAAATAAAAGAAAAATTTTCGTACCAAATAAAAATTTGTTTGAATCCAAAAAATTGTCATTAACTGAGAGCTAATTTAAAACCAAAATTTTGTTTTTAATCAAAGAATGTTTGTTATAAGTGTCACAGAAGGAAATATCATGATTTGATCAGAAACTCACATTTGTGACTGAGGCTTGGCATCTGATTTCTTCCTCTTCTTAGTGATGCTGCCAGTAATTGCACTCATTTTGACCCACAATGGGTCCTGCAGGTCACACGGGCCAGGCCTGAAAAAATCAAAATTTATTAAATTTCAGAAATGCATTCTGATGCAATAATTCAGCAAAAGAGTAACTGGGTTTCACTCATTGTCGTTCAGCCTTCATCAAGATAAAATAGCCAAGAAGTTTGCTGACGATGTCTGTTCATACCGGAACAACAGACCGATAAATAATCCAAAGAAAAACACTCAAATATTTAACGTCTAAGCATTTCTTGTTAATAACAATAAAATTAATTAATCAAATTACTTGATTTGTTCATAATATCTATGATCACAAGTCTGCCGTACATGTTCTATGTTCAAAAATGAGGATAATTGTTTAGGCGTTTTTTTTTTAAATTTTCTAAAAAAAAGTAGTGTAACGATATGTCTGAAAAATCTCTCAATCAATATAAAATTTATAAATAACCACTTTTGGTAATACAAATTATAAGAAAACTGATGATAATTAAGAAATATTTGGACTTTCTAAATGATTTGTGCTTTCGTCAGAAATTGGTATTTTTCATAAAAAAGAATGTAAGTATGATTCACAAATTTTAACAATTTTAGGGAAAGTTAGCGCTCTACGTTGTTTTTTTACAGTAAATCGAATATTTTAAACAGAAATAATTAAATTACGATAAAGATTTACAATTTTTAACAATTTTTTGTTGTGTCAGTTTATTCGTCAGAAATTATTGGTATTTTTAATTTAAAAAAAAACTTTCACCTGAAATCTGTATCACTAAAACAAAGAATCATTGAAATTAAATGAAATGATTTTTGTTTACGATAATAAAATGTATAAGCTTGAAAATTGTCCGATTTCGCTAGTGTTTTCGTCGCAAATTGAAATTTTGTTTTCGCAATTTTTTGCAAATTTATCATTTTTGAACCATTTTATGTTACGTTGGAATTTTAAATCAAAATTTGCATTTTCAAACAATTTAAGGTTATGTAAACATTTTCCACCAAGAATCAGGTATTTCGAAAAAACATCATTAAAGTTCACAACAGATTTAGAGTTAGAAACCATTTTTGTTATGTTATGCTAGTGTTTTTTTGTTGCGAAATTTGACGTTTTATACCAGAAATCACTATATATTTTAAAGAAGATTGACAATTTTGGAATAATTTCAGGTTATGTTAAGAGTAATTTTCGTCTAAAATTGCTATTGATATTAAATAATGTTACATAATAGATACTTTGGAATACAAATTTTTTTTAATGATAATAATTTCAAATTTTAATTTAGAAATTACTCAAGACAAAAAAGCGATAATCCGAGCGTCTTTATTTTCCCGTATTATAAACAATATTCGTTCTGGATGGATCACTGAGAGTGTGAAATTTAAGATAAATTATTTTTGGGTGCTTCAATTTTGAAAACTAAGTTTAAAACTGTACTACAATGCAAATCAGCTTGCACCAAGAAACCTACCTTACCGGCTTCGAGAACAATCTGCAGCTGAAGTGGTACGTGTCCGTGCTAAATTTCTATAATGTTATCGAAATTCAACACGGACACGAACCACTTCAGCTGTAAAATGTTACCGAAGTGGCTGAGGTAGTTTTTGGTGGTCCATAAACGCTCCTGTCTATTTCCTTCAGAGGAAAATTAAAAAAATCTAATATTGCGCAATTTTTCTTTATGTAATATTTCTGAATGAGTGGTACTTTTGGCTTATTTTTATGGAACTGAATTAGCACTAAATTTTGATATGAGAAAAATTTTATTATGACAATCTGTCAACATGACAGACATATTGAGAGAACGTTTTCATAATTGTAATGATCCATCTGTTAATGATGAGTTTATCCAGTTGTTTTGTCCTTTCTCGAGGTTCACATGGAGACAAGAACCCAGTTTCTAGACTCGTAACCGTGCCACGTGACGGTGTGCTGTTAATTTAAAGGAGTAATGATGAATTCAAGTCTTCGAGTACCTGAACACGTGACACAGCATAGTCTTGAGAGCAGGAAATAAGTAGCGGAAAGAAAACTTCAAATAAAAGCAATTAATAATACAACTAAAGACGTCAGCACCAACCCACTTCTCCATAAATCGTCCCGAAAATTATATTCAAATTATTTCTATTTACTCTGAAGTTTCACGGAGAGAGAAGCGGTATTAACAATTACTTTTTCCAGTTTTTACACTATCATACTGAATAAAGCCATAATAGTTGAACCATTTTGAATTTAAAACATTTAAATATTTAATCATTTAATCATTTGAAGGTAACATAATAGTAACTTCTGTTCTATTCTCTTAAATAGTAATTTCTGTAAACAGTAACTTCTGTTTGAAGCAAGATGAATTTAAACAAAAGAATACAGCTATGACGCTGAAAAGTGGAATGTTTAAGAAAACCGTGGAATTTGAAAACGAAAATAAATGAATCTGCAAAAAAATTTTGCATTAAAAAAAATTTTACCAAATTTTTTAGCAAAAAAGATTAAATTTTAACCTCAAACAGTTGCAATTTCAAACAAAAGTGAAGAATTTTCAAAAAAAAAAAGTGAAATCCACAACCAAAAAAGTTGAAATTTCGAAAAAAGAGATAAATTTTCAACATTCAAGTAGCTTAAATTTAAAAAAATTTATTAACTAAGAATATAATAGCTGACGTTTCAACTGAAAAAGATTAAAATTTTTAATGAAAAGCAGATATGTTTAGGAGTACATTTAAAAAAAAATCAAAACCTAAAAAACTCAAATTGTGTAGTAAAATTTCCCAACAAGGCTGAAATTAAAAGAATAATCCATTTTATTACTAAATTCTACTACTATGGTAATAATGGGAAAAAAATTTGTTTTTTACGTCAGAGTGACTTTTTAATGCCTAGCGTATTCGTTATTGTTTTTAAAAAAATTCATCTTTTTGACGATTTCACGAATTTGACTGAAATTTTGTTTTTTTCTTCACCAACTTAATTTTTTTTTTAAATCTCGCTCTGTAGAAGTTTTATCTTTTTTGGTTAAAAATACAACTGTCTGGTTAAAGATTAATCGGTTTCGGTTGAAAACGAACTTTTTGGTTGAAAATTCACATTTTCGGGCTGAAAATTTGACTGCTTTGTAAAATATTCGTATTTTCGTCTTGAAAATTAAACAATTTAATATAAAATTTATATATTAGGTTGAAAATTGATGTATTTTATTAAAAACCCATATATTTGGTATTAAATCAATTTTTTTGTTTAGATTTCAACTGTTTGGTTGAAAATTAATCTATTTTAGTTGAGAATTCGTCTTGTTTTGCTTTAAACAACTTATTTTAATTTAAATATTTTTTTATAAAAATATCAACTCCTACATTGGAGGTTCAACAAATTTTTTAAACTTTCAATCTTTTAAATCGACGATTCATAATTTTAGTTAAAAATTCGTATTTTATATGGACAACAATTTTTTTTGATTGAAAATTGAATTATTTGTTGAAAATTCATTTGATTGGTTATAAATTAATTTTTTAATTGAAAATTCAAATTTTCGTTATAGAAAATTTCACCTTTCTTCATAGAAATATAGTCTTCTATCTTTAAAATTCAACAATATGGTATAAAATTCCAATATTTAGTACAAAATGAAACGATTTTGCAGAAAATGAATTTACTTTGATTAATAATTAATTCATCTCAATAAAATTTTAACTACAGCATTTTTAGTTAAAAATTGATCTTTTTTATTTTGAAAATTAAAATATTCATTTTAAAAATGTTCGAAAGGAACAAAATATAAATTAAAAATGTATCAAACAAAATTTGGCATAACATCAAATGCATTCTTCAAAACATTTTTTAGTATAAAATTTATGGAAATTTTTCATCTTTTTTGGTAGAAAATTATAAAGTTGGTTTTTTTTACTAAAACTTCATTTTTTCAACACATAAATTAACGTTTGCATTTTTAGTGTGAAAATGTACCTATTTCAGTTGAAAATTAAACTAAAAATGTATTTTGTTAATTCGCCTTTTTTTGTAGAAACCCCATTTTTTTAATGGAACTGTATTGTTAAATAATAATCTATTTTAGTTAAAGATTCAAGTATTTTTTTTAAAAAGTTGTCTTTTTAGGCTATATCCAACTCTTTTTTATTCAAAATAAAAATATTTTTTAGTTTAAAAATCAATTAATACATTTGTTGGTAAAAATTAGAAAAAATTAGCAAAATTAGCAAACAGCTTAAAAATTAAACTATTTTATGGAAAATGTGTGTAATCTGTTGAAAATTCACCTTTTTGTTTTAAAATTCAGCTGTTTTGTTGAAAGCTCATATTTTTGGCTTGAAAATTCAAAATTCTGGATGATCTCTAATCAGCAATTGAGACAATTTGTAGCAAATTAGCGAACAAGTTAAAAAATATTTTTTGAATAAAATTAAATAAACAGTGACATTAGCAGATAATTGTGAGATAATGGTGTAAGATACTGTCGCTAGTCTGAGGCCTCAAATTATTTAGATTGTAGGGAGATCGCCATAAATTATTTGCAATATGAGGCAGCTGGAGATACATGCTCTACTCGTGTTTACCAATCGCCAATCGCGACGGACTCCCTTTATGTGTCTCATCAAGAAGAGAATTGATACCGGAATCATACGGGAGATGAAACGGATGAATACAAATCAACGTAATGCGCAATAGGGGAGTGCAAATGAAAAAGAGGTCGGGAAAGCGTTCTGCGAGTGCATACCCACGTGTCGTGGCGTGTCGTATCGAGAACACGAGCACGTGCCGAATTCTCGCTCATCCGGACAAGCGAGGTAATCCATTTCAAATGCGTTTACCAAACGCTTGCTTACTCCTTTTCAAACGATCAAAAGCTTCACAGAAAACCTGATTCTTTACAAAATAAAGCGAGATATTTATAGAGAAAACCTAGTAAAATCTGAATAAAAGAATTTATTTTCCATCCGAACTTGAAATACACAATGCTTATTTTTAATCGAATAGATACTTTACACGGGCCTCGGACTCACTTCAGAGATCAAAAATAGTTTAAAAAGTGTCAAAAAATAAAAAAAATGGACGGAAAAAAATGGATAGTCAAACTTGGAGTGTCAAAAGTTAGATGGTCAGACAGACTCTAATTTTATAATCTGTTTGAGTATATAAAGGTGATTTAGACTCACTATCAGGATAGTCAATTCGACACTCTGTCTCAGGCATCTTTCTCTTAAAAAATAATAAAGGTGCTTTCAGACTTGATGGGTTTCGTATTAACTTTCCTGTTTTTCATGTTTGATTAATTTAAATTTCCGCTTCTCTCTTTCATGGATGTATAGGTAGTTGGGTAGAAGAAGGACAACAGATAATAAAGTTGACCCTCTGATATGATTAAGTTGACACTCCGAGATAATCGAATGAAAAATTCTACTAGGATGTGAAGCTAACCGTCAACTTCTGACTCTCCACACTGTTAAAAATGCTTGAAATGTACAAAACTTCTACAAGACTTCTACAATACAAGCGTATGGTAAAATTGCAACCATGGTATTGAAATGCCGAAATTTCAAAACGTATATTGTAAGTGTTGTAAATGGTGAATTCATCGTCCAGAATTCCAATACATGTATTAGAGCGTTTGTAAGATGGAAATTGTGAAGAGAACTCATGAAAATGAAGGAATTTATGAAGTTCACAGAAGTAAAAGAATTTGCAGAATTCATGAAATCTAAGAAACTAATGAAATTTACGGAATTTATGGAATTCACGAAATTCATGCAGTGCAAGGAGTTTGAGAAACTCATTAGAATCACGGAATTCGTGGAATTGAAGGAATTCGCGAAAATTATGGCACTCATGAAATTCACGTAATTAGTGGAATTCATGAGATTCCAGGAATTCGCGAAATTCGTTGAATTGAAGGAATTTAAGAAATTTATTGAATTAAAGGGATTCATGGAATTCATTGAATTGAAGGTATTCGAGGAATTAACTGGATTTGCGGAATTCACGGAATTCAGGAAATCCAAAGAATTCATGGAATTGACGGAGTTCACGGTATACGCTTAATTTATGGAATTCACAGAATACGCTTCATTTATGGGATTCACGAAAATCACGAAATTTAAGAAATTCAAGGAATTCTCGGAATTCGCAGGATTCATGAAAATAAAAGAATTCACGGAATTCATGTAACATCCGGAATTCACGAAATTCATACAATTCACGGAATTCAATGAACTCCATGAATTCGATACCTTCCGTGAATTGCGTTAATACCATGAAATCCGTGAATTCCGGACGTTATATGAATTCAGTGAATTTCGTAAATTTTGAAAATATCTAGAATTCATTTAATTCAATGAATTCCTTGAATTTCGTAAATACGCGCTTTATACACTATACATTAACAAAATTTTTGGCTTAGTCAGAAAATTTCTTTATTTTTTCCAGGAACAAATGTTCTCAGAAATGATTTACATTTTTTGTTGTTGTAATTTTTTGCTTGAACAGGTGTCGAGATATGCAGCTACTAGACTTGTATTATAAAATTCCAATACATGTGAGGTACCATACCAATGCCAGCATTTGGAAACTTCATCATTGTGTCATAATTAAAGCTCAAACATAGTCAGTCTGACACTCTGGATGTTCAGACTAACAAACTAATTTTCTCCATGTGATATTTGAAAAAAAAAAAAGATTTTAACTTTAAACAAAAAACAGTTGAATTCTCAAAGAAAAACTACAAATTATCTCCAAAGCATCTGAATTTTCAACTCAAAAATATGAATTTTCAACAAAACGTTAATTTCTAACCAAAAAGTTCAATTTTTTTAACAAAAAATATGAATTTTTAACTAAAATTATGAATCTTTAACTAGAATAATTGAATTTTCAGTTCAAATTTAAGAGAACAAAAGAGAAGAGAAAATTTTCTTGAAAACAGGAGATGTATATTTTTTTGAAGAAGAAGATGATGAAAAGATGGGGATAGGGGAAAGAGTTTAGAGTCTGTAATTATCGTACGAAATCTTGAATAAGAAATTATAGATAATCTAAAATATAAAAGATTGTTATTTCGCATCTCAGGGGCCTTGACCCATTAAATATAGTGATGACTATACCCATCTCACAATCAGTCAATCAATTCTGCTTACTATTTAAGCTGAATTTGAAGTTACGTTTATCCAATCAAATAGTTTTCTTGGAAGTTTAAGTGGCATTTAAATATGAAACGATCTTCTAAGTGATAATGACAAGATGACAATAACTCCTTTATGCTTTAATCTTTCGAAAGAAATTTCTGAATTTTTGGATACCTAATGTACGTTCACTTTGCAAATGTACGACTTCAAAATAAATAAAGAAACGTGACCCAAATCCCCGGAAGACACCGTGAATATTTATATACACAAAAATATATACGAAATATATCTGACATTATTGTCACTTCCTTTTCTCATTGCTACAATAGAACTCACTCAGAAAAGAGTATTCTTGAAGCAAAAGCATCGTCCACTTAGCTCTTTTGTTTTGAAACATGTGGAAATATTTTCAAATCACATGAAATTATTTTGGCTAAAAGACTTGGCGAAGTTTGTCGCAAATGGATACATTATGGCTGCAAGAAGATTCTAATTGAGACAAATGAAAGTGTTCTTAACCTTAAATTTAGGCAGAAATTCCCTTTATATCGAGAAACGTTTTAGTTTCTAAAATTTTGAACCATGATTACTTTTTCGCTCAGTGAGCAGTAAACTTTGTTTCCAAATCAATTTTTTCCTAAAACACGGTGTCTAATCAAATTCTGAAAAAATTCCCTGACAATTCCAGGTTTCTCTAGTTTTTTCCATGCATCATTTTTGACAGTAAGGAGCCACTTGATGTTTCGCATGTTTTAAAAAAATTAACTCGAAATATGTATACAGTTACGTGAGTTTACTATAAATAATGTTTTTTTCAGTTGACAAATTATACAAGTTATAAGATATTCTTAAATATACACTATATAAAATTCAATTTAAACCGCATAAATTCCTAATTGTATATTCCCCACACTTGTGCACAGACTTTTTTAAACTAAAGTTTAAAGCATCGACAACAGTAATTTGGTGATTGTGAATTCTCTTTAGTTAAAGCTCATCACGTATCTCGTGTTTCGCACTCGAATCTGTCCCTCAAATTGTATATCATTTCCATAAATGTATATTATTACAATGCATAACATGAATTGGTATTAAAACAAACGTAGTTTAATTGTCTCATCTAAAGCAACGCGCATTCTTAAAAAAAATTTGTTATTGAAAAAATGTAATTTTATAATTTTCCATTATTTTTTATACTGTCAAAACTGGAATTTTCTTTTTTTTCAAGAAAAGTCACAAAGTTGTTATTATAATTTTGTAAAGCATTCAAAAGTCAACGTTTTTCTTCTCTTCACTTTTAAGCCCATTTTCTCAATTTGACAGTTGATGCACGTGGCGTAGTACAAACTTAAGCCGACTTTCTCTACTTTTCTATCTTGTTTTTAGTATTCTTTCTCTGATCACAAAAATACTTTTACGATCTAAAATATTTTTCGTTGATAACCACTGCTTCGGAACACTATACTTCTGGACTAGAAAGGAAGAGACCCATCAAAAATCCAGGCTAGATCCCTCGCGAGAAGCGTCGAAGCTACGCTGATTTTTGCCGCCGGAAGCGAGGATTTATATTTTTTACTTTCATTTACATTTCAAGAAATCCTTTCTCGCTTTCAACCTTATACAAAATGGAGAAAATAAAATAAAACTTTCAGATATTACAACCAGAGCCAAAATATTTCAAAGCAAAGACTAAAAAAATTGTAATCCAAACAGGAAAATGCTAAAAAAAAAGCAAAAGAACTAAAGTCTATTTAAATAAAGTAATTTTTATTTTTAAACCTTTGATAAAAAAAGAAAAAAATGGAAAATAAAATAATTTTTTTAGGACTTTATAATCTTTACCTATCTTTATAATTTTTAGGTAAAGATAAAAATAATTTTTCTTACACTGATCTGTGACTTCTTAATTAATACAACGAGATGTTAACTACTATACACGCACATCTATAATTGTGCCTTACAAGAATTGTTATTTTCTATCTAAATTAGAATCTAGGAAAAATCATCAGTGGTTCTTGTCCTTATCTACAAGAAGAGATATAAAAAAGGAATTCACGCCTGAAAAAATTTGTATTTAATGTTTCTTTGTACTCGATCGTGTATTGCTAATGGTTTTGTATCAGAATATAGGTCAACGTAAATTCAGGAAATTCTTTTGTGATGCATCACTTTCATTCATTAATTTTCATACAGAATATATACACAATATGTATAGTATTTAATATTTATTTAGTGTATATTATTTCAGAGCATTAATATCAGCAAATCTCTTTTTTTTACTACACCTAATATTTTATTTGCCAAACTAACAAGTTAGAAATTATTATAAAAGAACTTTATTTACTGAAGAAACGCCCCTCAAGAATGAATCACTTCTGAGTGATAATACATGTAGTTTTTCTTCAATGCGATATGCTTTTAGCGGTAAACTTCTTAACCCCCTTTTAGTGCACGATATATATGTGCGTATACATAATGCTGATTTTTATTTTTCCGTCTTAAAAAGATCTTCACTTACAATCAATAATTTATTATCAATAAATATTCTAGGCCATTCTTTCAAGATATAAATTTCTCATTAGCTCTTTCATAATCACCTAATTAAAAATATAAAGGCTGATGAACAGTTGGTCCTTGAACTAATTGATTTAGATCTGCGAATCCAAGTAATGCTAAAAACATTCCCCATTAAGCCGTTCATAATAAACAAAAAAATTAATTCTGACTTAAATAATGCGATTCACTGCCATCGTAAACTATGATAAAATACTTAATTAGTTAAAGTAAACATTTCGCAAAATAGATCCGTAAATCTTAACTCAAGACAATGATTATTTTTGTTTTTATCATAAAGATTGTTATTTGATTTTAATCTAGTTTCAGTTGCACAGCTTAGTTTATTTAGATAAGGTTTTTTTTACCAGTTTGGCTCAAATCAGTTTAATTTTCTTTCCACCGTGTGTTGAAAGCTACGAAATCAAATAAAGTATTGTTATATTTTTCAATATTTGCAAAGACGTAATTTTATAATATAAGTTATTTGTTTTAAAAATTAAAATTATCCGAGTTTGAACCAAAAATGTTCATTGATTTTAGACAATTCGAAAATCTATGAAAATTTTACTTCATATTTTAATAAAAATATTAATATGCTGCGAAACGATTTGTTTTAACCACGCATTTTTTATTTAAATATGTATTTGTTTATAAGTTATTTTTTGAACCAATATCAGAATAAGCGAAGAGTACTTTTTGTAGAAGACGGTAGGACCCTTTCTCTACTGGCTCTCTGCAACTACTTTTTCCACTTAAGTAGAAAAGGTTTTTCCTCGTCTGAATATAAAGGAATTTTCCACTTGAAATTGATCAGAGTAAACAGTATCTCGATTTACATACTACTAGTGATAACTATAGCCTAATTTGATGGAAATTATAAGCAAAATAATAATATCTGTTGCATATAATTTACTTTTAATGAAATTCAAACAAAATTTTACCTCATGGAAATAAAAATCAACTTGATAGAATATTACGTAGTCAAAATCTACTGATAAACTGAAACTAAATCAATTATAATAAAAACAAAGAATGATAAATTTTAAACCGAAATGGAAAGTTTTCTCTAAATCTGAACAATATAATTTTTTTTCTAATTTGACTAATTATCAGTAAAACTTACGTACTTCATTTTGTAGTTGAATGTTGACTACTTCATTTAAAAATCTAATTTATTGTAAGTTAGTATTTTTTACTATTTCACTGCAAAATTTATATTAAATTTAACTACTTGGCAAAACTTGAATTTTTACTTTTCTGCTCATTTAGATTTCGAGAGTACTGTAATCAAAAGTAGGTTATAGGTTTGTGTAATTTTACTGATTCAAATTTATAGCACAGAAAGTTTGTGAACATTTATGCAATTTTTGACAATTGATTTCATACAGTCCGCGAAGGGCCGCCGGGTGAATTGAATTTAATTAAAAGGTGTCTAAATATAAGATTTTTTGATTAATTATGGTTCACCGAAAGCCCGTAAAGTTTTTAGACCAAATATAAAACATACCATCATTTTAAAATTTCTTTTAACAAGCGATGTTGTCAAAATACCTACTAAGTTTTTATTTTCTTTCAGTACATCGCGTAAACTGAGCTTAGATCCGGAAATTCAGTTTTGGATAGTAAGTACTTGAATGAAATGAAAAAGTTAGCAGACATATAGCTAAAGTAGATATTTAAAGTATTTTTAAAGTAATTTTTCTTCTACGTTTTTTATAGATTCTATAAATCATTATAAAGGTTTAATGAGTTTTAAAATTTACTGATCCTGAACATGAACTTTTTTTGCATATTTGACAGCTCAACTTTTTAAACACAAAAATGACGTAGCTCTAGTAGGAATAAAAACTTTCTTTTATGAGTCAAAAACTAAATCAAAATGTAAACTTGTAAAAGCTTCTGAAATCCCTTCAAAATGATTTAACAAAATTTTGAGATGCGAATACAGGCTTCAGACTCACTATAGATATCAAAATAGTGTAAATAGTGTCGCAAATTTTCTAAGTATTAAAAATGAACTTTAATGTTTATTTAAAGTGTTCTTCTATAGTCTATAATCTATTAAAATTCCTATTTATTTACCGCAGGCTTCACAGTCTTTCACCTTTCGCTAATTCCTCCACTTAAATTACAACTGAATCAATAAAACCCAATAAGACAATCCAACCATTTTGGCTTGAAAGTTCATCAGTTTCTGTTGAAAAGTCTACTATTAAATTTTTGGTTAAGGATTTATCTTTTTTGGTCAAAATATATATTATTTTGTTCAAAATTAAGTTATTTTATTTAAATTATTAAATTACTTTCTGGAACATTGATCTTTTTGTTTTCAAAACTCATACCTTTCTGTAGAAATTTCATATTTCTTGGATAAAAATTAATATGTTTCGGTTTACAACTAAATTGTGTGTTAAAAATGCACATTTTTGTGTTGAAAATTCAACTTTTTAATAGAAAGTTCGTAGTTTCGACTCAAAAATTGATGTAATTTCTTGAAAAATTGTCTTTGAAGATTAAACTAGCTGCAAACACTTTGTTTAAAGTTCAATTTTTATGGTTGATGATTTATCATTTTAGATGAAAATTCCTTGATTTTTTATTTGTTCAAAAGTTTTTTGTTTGTTTTACTGACAATTATAATGTTTTGTTGAATATTGTTTTATACGAAAATCTTAATTTTTACTTGAAAATTCCACAATTTAATATAAAATTAAACTGTTTGTAGATAATTCATTTTTTATATTGAAATTTAATTCTCCTTAATAAAAATGTATCTACTCCATTTTTCGTCAAAAATTATCTTTCGCTGTTTAAACTTTCAATTATTTAGTTAAGAAATATTAGAAACAGAAAAGTATAAACTAAAAATTAATCAAATAAAATGAGGACTAATATCACATCCACTTTTTAAACTATTCAGTTCGTCTATTAAAAATCGTATTTTTGGGTGTAAGATTAATCTTCTTCGTTGAAAATAAAAGTAGGTGATTATAAATTTATGACTTTTGTTGACCATTCTCTATTCATGGTAGAAATTTAATCTTCTTGGTTTTAATTTCAACTATTTGGTTTAAAATGCATGCATTTTTTTTAACTAATTTTTTTGGTTGAAAATTCAACTTTTTGGCTGCATATTTAACTGCTTTGTTTAACATTCGACTGCTTTCTTGAAAGCTCATGTTTTATCGATATTTACCGGGAAATCCATCTTGGAAGAAAATTCGTCTTTTTTACTTTAAAATAGTGACAGTAGTATGGTGAGTCCGAGGCCTGAGAATATTTTACTTTATAGACAATATAGCGAAGCAGTTTTAGAATACTTTCAAACAAAAGTTTAAACAAACAGTTTCATTATCGGGCAATTTGAGGAAAGAGTTACTTGAATCTCATTTTATTAAGAATAGTAGCAAAATAGTTGAATCTTTAAAAAAAAGCTGTCAATAGCGTCATGAGTCCGAGGCTTGAACATTGTGACACTAAACTAGTTCGAATCTTGTCTAAATAAGTAGAGCCTTCGAGCAAGATGGGCCTATCTCCCGAGTGAAATATCGTTAATTCATTTTTAGAGAGTAATGAGGAGAGATTTTGGAACTTTCACTCATGACTATGATTATAAGGCAGGCAGGCAGGCGATGAGTGTAAATTGTGAACGAGGAAAAGCAAAGCACCTTGCATCACAATCCCGGTATACACGCGGCCGTCACCTAGTTGCCGTAAAGCCTCCTCTCTTTTCGTTCGTATCGGTGTTCCACCTCTCTCTCAGTGCGCCCGCCGCCCCCGCCTCTTGCCTCCTGCTACTCTCGTCATTGGCTCACTCTCTGCTCCACGGCATCGCGGGACAAGTTCCACGGCAACGCGGGACAAGCGCAGACAAACTTTGTCGTCACGAGAACAACCTAGCAACGAGAACGACAACGAGCGTGCACTTTTTCATCATCATCATCACCATCGTCGTCGTCGTCGCTCGCTCGCTCGCTTTCCACCAACAATTTATTTATTCACTTTTCAACTTGAACTTTATTTCCTCAGCAAACTTGACTGACCATTTATATCCATCGTCAGAGATGCCTAACAACAACACTTCACACACTTCTCTATGTTTCACTGACAATCAATTCAACTCGAGAAAACCTAAACCAAACAACTGACATTCACTGACACATGGAGGCAGCACTAGTTTTGAGGGGACAAGAAGGACCAAAAGTAGAGGTAAATCCGATTTTCATTTGGGATGACGGCTTTCGGGTCGATTCGATTTCCGGAGCAACGTGGCCCTCACCGCGGTTCGCGGTTCGAGTGTTGCTTGATACTTACATCATGGTTGGTCCGACTTGTATGCGGGACCTGTACCCGCGTGTAATATAGGTCAGTGGGCCAGGGCGATCATGGCAACGCGGACATGCGCGCCGCCGTGGTGGCCCACCGAGGTTTGCGAACCGACAACCAGAGACTTTCCTCCACCGTGCACCACACACCTTTCCCAACCGACTACACCTACATACTGACTAGTGACTAGCTTGCCTGCTGCCTGTTTGCCTACTTGCTCTACCGCTCTACCACTCTACCACGCTACCACTCTACCAGCAAACAGAATGGCCTATCGGATCTCGACAGTCATCACAGGTGCACGGACTCATGTGCGAGTGCGCTTCACTGCGTGATATGCTATACTGCCCTATGCTATACTATTCTGTGATATACTGTTCTATGCTATACCATTCTATGCTATCTTTGCTATCCTGTGCTCAAACTTCACATCCCAAAAATGCTCTTAAAACAGGAGAAATGCCGCTGCGAAGTACTACGGATGCGTTCACTATGGGTGTATTTATTTGTGCTCATTTCACGAATATTTTGTTTCCTCGTAGCGGGAGGTTTTTTTCTCTCTAAAAAAAAAAGAAAAAAGTGGATTCTTTAAATATTTTTCAAGCTTATGTTTCTGTCTTTCCGAAAATCTTGTCAGATAATCAAAAAGCCCGTTAAAAAGTCAATCGATACGTTCTGTCACAATGAACAATTTTTTAATTTACTTTTTTAAAAACTTTTTAAGTCGCTATTGATTAATCAAGAAGTTTCATCGAAAGTTTGTCAAAGGAGCAATCCACGCATCTCGGAGACTCAAACAATTACATCAAATACACTACTGTTATATTCCCAATATAAAAAAAAAACTTTAAAAAAAGCGAAATGATTTAGTTACAAAATTTAAAACCGATATTGGTGGGTTATGGTAGGCCATTAAACGTTCTTCAATTGGGCAATCCATACGTCTAGAAGAAGCGAAAAAATATATTAAATACATTACGGTTGTATTCTTAAGATTAAAAATGTTTTCCTTATATAAGAAGATAAAGTATATTTTTACCTTCTCATCAGAGAAGGTATATTAGATTTGTGTGAAATTTGACACCCCCCCCCCCCCCTCCCTGGTTTTTGTCAAATGTCCATATTTTAAGACCCCTGAATCCGAAAAACAGATTTTTACGAATGTGTCTGTCCGGCTATGTGTCTGGATGTGTCACAGTGTGTCTGTAGATTTTTAGTTTGTTAGCACGATAAATATCAAAATAATTGAACTTTGAATTGAATTTTGGATAGAAATTCAAAAAGTCAGCACATTTGGAAAAATTTTGAGACCACTTTTTTCAAGATTCAAAAAATCTCTGTACAATTATTTATAGTACTCAATACGGCAAACAATTTTTCCTAATGACTTTGTTTTGATAAAAACATCATTACCAGAGTTATAGCATTTACAACATTAAAAAAAAACACACGAAAATGAATATTTTAAGCCAAATAACGCACGATATGAAAAAAGACAAAAGAAGAAAAATATTGAATTTTTTTTGAAAAAAGAAAAATTCAAATTTTGACAGAATAAAAAAATATTGGAAAATCAAAAATTAAATTTTGCAGTTAAAATGTGCAAAATAGATGAAAGAAGTATGGTCAAACATTGTGCATTTTAAAAAGATCTACAAATTTTTTATAAATCACTTTTTGATAGGATGCGTAGTTTTTGTTTTAATCGTAAAAAAATCGTTAAAAGTAAAAAAAATCTTCCCGCTGCGTGGGCACATTCTCAACACAAATTTTTTCTTTTAATTTCTTTTTCGTCACGTCTGTGGGGTTTCAAAAAATTTACTTTTTTATGTTATTTTACATTCTCATCAGAAAGAGTATTAGATTTGTTTAAAACTTTTTTCGTGTGGAAATGATCAAATTCAGTTTTGGAAAATCGGCAGAAATTGCGAAAAAATGGGTACATTGGAAAAAAATTTTTAGAACAAAATCAAATACATGTTGTGATAAAAAGATATTTTCGAATTCTCATATTTTAATACAGTGATAAAAGAAAAGTGTTTATTTGATTTTTTTCTTAATGTTAGTGTAGTTTTTAGCTTAATAATAATTTGCTTTCGTCCGTTCAGCATCGATATTTCTTGAAATTATTGTTAAATTGAAAAAAATTTGTCATCTTTTTCTGTCGTGTCACCAAAAATTGTCTTATCTGAAAGTGACACTTTAACACTAAATTTTTATTTTTTCGAAACATAATTTTTTTGTTTTAAACATTTATTATTATCATTGAGCTTACTAACTTTTTTTTAAACAAAACTTGTTTACCTTCATTTATAAACTCAAGATCTAACGAGTAAGTTTTTATTTTCTACATAAAACAAATTTTAAATATTGTATCACAAACTGCAGCCGAGCCTGTTCCAATTTGTGACCAGTGTCGTTGTGAGATTGCCAACTTCCACACCTATTTCCTCAAAAATCAATAACTTTTTCTAATCAAACTTTCTTGGCCTCAATTTGGGAACTGTTCAGCTCGGAAGTAGACACTTGATTTATCTTCAAATCGTAATTTAGATTTGTTGTTTTATTTGTTATCCAAGACTTTAAAAAAATTAATTTAAAAATCAAATGTTCATTTTTTTCAAATTTTTTGTGGAAACATTGTTACACGTAGGAAAATCATTTCTACAAGAAAATGCAAAATAAATCAAATAAATTACAACATTAATCACAGAAAACTAGAATTTTTGTTCGTTATTTGAACAAATGTTGTGGTTTTTGTATACTGTTGCAATTGTTATAATCTAGTAATGTGCATTCATAATGAGAAATTTTGAATAACAATAAAAAACTGAGAAATTAGTGTTTTTTCAGACTCAAAAATGGTGATTTATATTTTTCACGTAATCCAATGTGAGGAAAGATAAAAAAAAACGCGATCCCGAATTTCGAGACCAGACACTTCGTTTAATATTCAAAAAAATTCTGAACTTCCTCTAAACACTCGGTTGTCGGATTTCCTTTCACCAATTACTTATCTTTGATGTCAGAAAACATCAGAAAAAGTTTCATATCGAAAGACCGCATTTTATCCACCCACCCACTCACTCTGAAATGTACATGGAGAGAACCAAGTTTTCAACATTTCACAACTGCACTTCAATTTTTCATATACTGCGTTTCAGTTTTGAAATTAATGCGTCACAGAGAGAAATTTATCAATCGAAAATCGTGACACTACGAAAAAAATAAGCTGTCCAAACCTTACTTGGCTGACTAAAACAGTATAAGTTAATGAAAAGAGTCCAGCTCATTTCTCGGTTTGCGGAAATATTTTCGGGGGAAGGAAAGTCGAAATTTCAAAGTTCAAAATGCTTAAGCTAAAGATCTTTCCTCTTGAATAAATTAATTTTCAAACAGAGTACAAAAATGCCAACAGAAGCGTTAAATTTTTAACAAAGTAGATGCTTTTTCAAGCCATTTTTTTAAAAACAATTGAATTATCAACCTGTAAGGATAAATTTCCAACAAAAATATAATTTAAAAATAAGAAAGTTGAAGTTTTAACAAAATAGTTGAAGTTATAACAAAACGATATGTATTTTCAACAAAAAAGTGAAATTTTTAACCCAACCGTTGAAGTTACAATAAAAAAAGAAGAATTTTTAACATAAAAGTTTAATTTTTAACCAAATAGTTAAATTTCCTACCAAAAACGATGACCTGTTAAGAAAATAATTAAATTTGTGACTAAATAGAAGAAATTCCAATATGCACAGATGAATTTTCAACTAAATGATCGAGTTTTCAAATAAAAACCATTAAAATTCATCCACAAAATAAAAAAATTAATTTTTTAACAAACAAGAAATTTCTTTGGCTTATTTAATTAATTTACAAAGATTTTCTTTGTTTTGAAGTTTATTTTAGTTAACTGAACAAAATTATATTAAATAAAGGTTTCTTTAATTCAAGACAAATATTCTACTGATTGATAGTTTATGCGACCTCTTAAGTAATTTTAACCTTACTATAAAATACGATAGCTAAATAGATAAATTTTATCAAATAAATTATGCACAAAAAAATGTGTAAAACCACACTGTGCTATCTAGTGACGCATTTCCAGATTAACATCATGCAAATAAAAAAAAAGATGTTAAATCTGCGTAAAATTCACGACTCTCAACGTCATATTGTTTAAGGTATGTAGACGCAATGTTGCCATTTTAATATATTTTTCATACATACAATTAAAAACGAACCCAACGTCAAACTCATTTTAAGGCGGAAATAGATTTTAAAAAAAGAAGGTGCTTCTCATTATCAGTGACTACCCAATTTTCAGCCCCATTTGTCCCAATTTCCATTAGGGCATTGTTCAGAATTTCATTACAACTTGACTGGTAAGTCAGAAAACTTTAAGGCGCTGTTAAGATTTTTTATTATCTATGAATAAAAAAACTAGTGTGTCAAGTTAGGCCTTAATCTTGTATTTTAGAAAAGCTTTAGTTGGTTCCTGATTAAGATAAAAGGACCAAAAAGTTCTAGCCAGAAATTGGTCGGGCCTCAGTTATCATCTACCCAGATGAACTTTCTGAAGATCGCGCAGAATTATATATAATGTGACAGCAAACTAAAATTTATTCTCATTTAAAACATCCGAGTGCGTAGCACTTATAAACACATGGTTTTAATGAAAACAACACCACCGGAATTTTTATCAAATAAAGTTAAGAAATAGTTTTGTTAAATCCTATTTATTATGTATGCTACTATTTTATCCGAATTTATTGTAAACTATTTTCAACTACTTAGAACGCCAAATTATCAGGATCATTTGTCAAAACTACTTTGAACTAGTCAAAACGCGAAGTAACCAAGTCATTTGTAAAAATCCGAAGATTTTCTTCATTTCATCTCATTTCATGCTTTATCTGAAAATATCTGTTAAAACTAGGTCCACCCGATTGTGATTTTGAAAGAAGTAGTTTTATCTGTCGTATACAGTGTGGTTCGAGACGTGGCCAATCACTCTTCTGTCACCAGTCGCTACCACGTTTTTTTTTAAAGGGCGAGCTGGAAAAGTGGTTCAAACTGCGACCAATCACTCTTCTGTGACCAGTCACTGACAAGTATTTTTTGAAGGGAGAGCTGGAAAAGGCTTCAAGAAGTGACCAAACACTCTTATGTGACCATTCACTGCAAACTCAGTATTTCCGGTTTTCACTTAATAGTGCAGGTAAAACTTAGTCCTTTCAAAAACCCAATTGGGTGCATCTAGTTTTAACTGGTATTTTCAGGTAAAACACAAAATCAGATGAGATTTAAAATTGCGTTTTGACTATTTAAAACTAGTTTTGACAAATACTCTAGGTTGTTTCACATTTTAACTAGTTAAAACTAATTTGAACTAATTTCGGGTATAAACGGTAAAATACACATATAAATAGACTGTGTGAATATAATCCAACAATTTTAAGTAATTTATTTTTTGCCTCACAATAACGTTATTTTCTTCAAATAAATCCAATGAAAATAAATGGAAATAATCAATTGTCACAGTAGATTGCAAATGTTCAATATTCAGAACGTGTATGCAACAAATATATGAAAAAAACGATTTTTAATAAAAAAATATAAACATCTGAAATTATTTAACGAAAATTGATATGTATTTATCTATTCTTATTCATTTTTGTTGATTACAAAACGTTTGTCACATATATTTATGTCACAGCTGAATGACGAACGTAGCGGAAAACAGAGAAGGTCTAGACTCGACCGATGGGGGAAGGGCATTCCCGTTATATGTTCTACAAACAGCCACAGCGTTACAGAACTAATATGGCCCTCCCGATTTTCCCCCATCAGCACCCCATCTGAAATGGGGGAAACTATCCAGGGCCTTCGCAAAAACGAAAATAGGATCCAATGGTTTTTTCGAACCACAGGATACCATCTTAAACTATCTTCTAAATCATAAATAATTTGGAGAAAAAATATATGAAAATTTGAAATATTTCTATTAAATTTGTACATAATTATATCAAAGTCTCATATATTCTGTCTAAAATTTAGTATTTACTCAATATACGAAAAAGTAGCTTAATGATATGTTAATCCCTAAACTGAATCGTATTATATGCAAAATTGAAGCGCATTGACGAAAAATATTAAGTAGCAATAATGACATTATAGCAGAGTTATTAGCATCTAAAATTATTTATGGTAATAATTTAAGGACAATTGAAGAGAAAAAATTTTAGTAATTTTTGAAATATTTTACATCTCTTCACAAACGTTCCGAACTTTAATTTTCACTGAATTCCATTTTCAATTCTTATAACAATAATAATACTTCTAGATTCCATAACATTTTTCTTTAAAGCAATATCATATTATATCATTTGAAAAATAGGTATTTGTCATTCTACAGACTTATACCCACGTGGAAAGATTCCGCGGATATTCCACTAAATTTCCGTCTGCAATTTTTAGCCTGTAAGGGGCTCTGGAAGTTTCTGTCAAAAATTTTGCTATCAGTAATGCTACCCCAGGTCGACTACGGAAGGTCACGACCGTCGTCCCAACAAATTCAGTTTGCACCAGGTGCAAAAAATAATCCCTCCAAGGTCCTCCAAGGACCTGGTGCAAACTGAATTTGTTGGGACGACGGTCGTGACCTTCCGGAGTAGACCTGGGGTAGCATTACTGATAGCAAAATTGTTGATAGGAACTTTCAGAGCCCATTACGGGCTGCATATTGCAGACGGAAAGTTAGTGGAATTTCCGTAGAATTTCCGTGGAGCATTTTCCGCGGAACCTTTCCACGTGGGTAAACTCATTCACATAATATATCATAGTTTTAGAGTGGGAGTGAGAAAATTTATCACGAAGATGAACACGCATGAAATTCAAAGTTTCAACATTATGTATAAAATATTCATAACCAAGTTCCTCACGTGCTTTCCCTACGGAATATGAAAAGATAAAAGTAGTGGAGAAACTCTGAAGCATATGTCTAAAATCTTCTCTTTTAAGGGATAAATTTTCGAAATTGTTGCCTTAATTTTATATTCTTTTGAATTTATTGCAGAAGCATTTAAAGTTCAGAGGAGTTTCTTAAAGTTCTTGGGCTCATTTTATAGGTAAGTCTTCAAACTATTTTATTATATTGTTACAATTTTTTTAGAATTTTGTCCTGATATTCTGTCCTAGGGTAAATCTTGGTGCAAAATAGTCAACAAAATTTTTAAATGTGTAAATACTTACAAACATTTTTAAAAAATCATGATGTCCCATACTTAAATTAATTTCAATAATTATTTAAAAAATATTATTGTTTAAAACTTATTTTATATTATGTGACGAGTACAATCATTACTTGAAATTTCACCCCTTTTTTGCACCAACTTCGATCATAGTGTAGAATCTAAAAAATCTAAGAATAACTCTACAACTTATCAGAATACTATAGAGTTCCTGTGTTTTTAGATTTTCGAAAACATTGCACTTTGACGTTTTTTCAGTATTTTTTTATTAAATTAACATTTTTCCTTCAACTTAATTAATTGACGCAAATTTAAAAGGCGTTTCGATTACTATTTCATTCTAAGAAAAGTTTCTGAATGCAATAACAAACATGTTGTAATTGATTATAAACTAAGTAAGTGTCAGATCAAAAAATCAGAAACATCTCTGGATTCGTGTCCGAAATATCTAGTTTCGCTTTTTTCCAATTAATGTTTAAACACTTAAATCATTTGTTATAACTTTCAAACTTTGAAAAACATGATAAAGAGTCTAAATTTTCAACTAAATAACAATTAATAATTAATAACAAAAAATAATGTAATTGTTTAAAAAATAGCTTTAAAAAAAGTAGCACCTAGATATTTCAGACACATACCAAATGGTGTTTTGGTTTTTGGATCGAACGCTTAGTTTGTTTATAACAATTTCTGAATATTTAAAAAATAATGCGATTTTTTAAAAGATGGTTTAAAAAAGGCGCACCTACAAACTTGGATGTCGACGTTTATGGTTTTTTGATCCAACGATTAGTTTATTTTACATTGAATTTAAAAAGATTCAAATCCATATCTGTGGCAAACTTCAGAGACGTAAAAAATAACAGGTTTCTGCGATCATTCAAATCGTTAAAACGTAACCTAACCACTTCCTACCAATCTGAATGTATAAAACCAGTAGAAAGGTAAAAAAAACTATTAAAAATTCAAAAAGGAATAGAAAAAAAGTATCGAGCCCCTTTTTCAAAATCCCAGGACTCTCTAGGTTTTTCAAGTTCTGTAGCAACCCAGAATAAACAACTATAAACGCAATTACTTCTTTATTTGAACATTCCAAACGTTTGTATTCCAACTCTTAATTTGAAAGCTAATTCCTGATAGCCGGTCTTATTTTAAAACGGAAGTCGAGCTGAAAATAAACCTACGGCCTTTTTCTTATGCACAGTTCCATCACGAGTGATTACATCAGTATCGAAACTTCAGTAACATAATTTATATAAAAATACACAAGAACTTCCCTTATTTATAGTTGGATAAATATTTTAGGACAAATTCGACCGAAATAAATAAAAATCAACAAATAATATACATTTCTTTCAAAAGCATATTCTCAATACCAAGTATGAAACGCCCCCGCAAAGTTTCCTTTAAAACCAGCTTCCTGAGTCAAGTTCACACCTAAAATTAGATAGGTCTACGAATATAAACAGTAACTTATCTAGTGTTTAAAAAAAATTCCAATATTTTTCACCTGATTAAAAAACTTACTTCAGTAATTGAATACCTGTAACTGTTGTTACAGGTGGGGGAAGGAGAGAGGCAAAAGGTAATTGGGAGTAATATCAATTCATTTATACAAAATGCAACTTTTTTATTAATCATATTTTTTATGAAAATGCAACTATTTCATTTTTTTTTAAATTAACCTTCTTGGCTAAAAAATCAACTTTTGGGTTGATTATTGAACTCTTTTGTTGCAAATTCTTTTTTCAACTGAGAATTAATTTTTTTGTAACTAAAAACGTAACTATTCTATTTTTGGATAAAAACTTACATTTTTAATTGGCCAAAAATAAAATTATTCAGTTCGAAATTGAATTATTTTAATAAAAATTTAAATACTTGGTAGAAAATTAAATTTCTTGTCGTAAAATCATATCTTCAATTTTTTGGTCTTTTTGGTTGAAAATTTATCTTTTTGAATTAGTTGAAAAATTTCCTATTTTGTTGAACATTTACCTTTTTGGTATAAAATTCATCAGCTTGGTTAAAGATTCAACTATTTCGTTAAAAAAAATTTTTTTTCGTTTAATTTAACTGCTTCAAAATTCATCGCATACGATAGGAAAGTCACAGTGCTTGGTTGAAAATGAACTTTTTTGTTGAAAATTTAACATTTCGGATTGTGAATTAAACACTTCCAAACAATTCATCTTTTTGACTTGAAAAATCATCTTTTTGCTACAAAGTTCAACTATTAACCTTTTTTTAAATTGAAAATTGAATTGTTTTCTTGTAAATTCAGTGTTAAATATTGGTAACGCAGTTTATGAACGGCCTTTTATGCCTTAATCAATTTGAATAACTAAACCAATTATTCAAAATCTCTTTCACTGAGAGCTTAATTATTAATTTTAACCACGAATAGTTCACGCTTTTTCTCCCTCGTTCATCGCGTTTAACACTGGGTAAAAGAAAAAGGGATCGTTTGCAACGCTGTGGTGCATCGCTACCACCACAAAATTTAAATCTTGATGATGTGGCTTCCTGCTGCAATCACGAGAGAAAAAATACTCCAGTACTTTTTTCACATGTAGTGATTAACGCGAGTCCTAATTAAAACTGCGCATAAGTCTGTTAAAAAAAAAAACAGTGAGACAAAAAGTCTAATTGACAAATTTCATATACATATAATAAGATGCATTAATTATGATATGGAATGTTAATAAAAAAATAAATACAAATTTAATTAACTGATTTTAGACACGAATACCGAAAAAGAACAATTTTAAAAAGCTAAAAATCGGATATTTTCAGATTAGTATTTTGAAAATTGAATCATTTAAAACTGAAAAGAA
>JAAAKG020000008.1:721800-812689 GCA_010014905.2 Druon quercuslanigerum | reverse complement strand
CCTGGATCTATACCATGCAGAGGTTCCTGGTTTAAAACCCACCAAATGCATGGTATTATACCAAGACTGTTGCATGGTATAATACCTAGCGGGGTTGCATGGTATAATGCCGTGTTTTTCCTCTCCGTGTAGGCACACAAATTTATTTACCCTACTTATTATATGATTTAAAGTCAATCGGTTTTTTGTAAAAAGGCTTGCTGATGCTTATCGATTTCCGCAATTGATTATATATGTAAAAAAACTGTAAGTTTCCCAAAGAGAGTTAATTTTTTTCTAACTCGGAGAGAAATCACGAATATTTAGCGGGAGAACTGAGAGAAAGCCGCGAGATGAAAATTCAAAAAATAGTGGCAACCCTGATGATGGACGTTTCTTAAAATAAAAATTCAAAAAAGGTTCATTAAAATGCTTTAAAATTAAAATGGGAATTATTGCAGGAAGGGAGATATAATGAAACGGGCAGATATCAGAAAATGTTTCTTCGACTACGTTAAGAAAGAAAATCTTCAAGATGGCAAGTGAGTATTTTTTGAATCTATCTAATATGAGCAATTAGTTTTAAGAGTCTTTTTAAATGAAGATAATTTTTACAGAATACTAAAGATAAATCCACAGCTCGCTGGTATTTTGAAAACAAAGGAGAGTCAGGAAACATTAACAATGGAAGACGGGATAAATAAATTTATCGGAAAAATGACTCATACACATGGAGTTACAGTTGGTGGAAATACCTTGTTTTTTACTGGTAAATTGGAACCGATTGAAATCACGGTTACATCACGTGCAAACAATAAAAAGGCAAATATTGAAAACTTTATTTATTTCATAAAAATTGTAACAATTCAAAGCATGCAGTTGAAGAGACATTTTAATTATTTGAAATTCTTTCAGGTTACTCTGGTGAATAATTTGGAAATGTTTGGTATAAAGATGGAAGAGTTTAGTAAAGAATGTCAAGGAATTGGAGCTAGTGCTACTATAACAGATATTCCTGGCAAAAAGACGCCCAGTGTTTTGGTTCAAGGCAATCAAGTTTTATACGTTTTCAAACTTTTGACAGGTAAGAATAAAAAACTTGAAAAATTTGTAATTTTTTCTGATATATGCCTGAGCAGGGTGGCCGTTTTTAATCAAGCGAAAAAATTATCGATTATGTCCTAGTTCGCAAAAAATTTTCAAAGTCAATGAAATTTATAAAGACGAACTCTAAACTCGAACATTACAGTTGGAACTCTTGAATTCGAAATTGAAGTTTAAACGTTTTTCAATTCAATAATTTTATATTCAAATCTGATACAATGGACCAATAATTTGCGCGTAGAGTAGAGATCAAAGATTGAGATTCAGTTCCAAAAATATTAATCCACGTTATAATTTTTAATGCTCCAAATTAAAGAATCAATCAAAGAATTTAAAAGCTTTCAAAATGATATAATTTAAAAACAAATTTAAACTGGAAGCATTAAAAATTGAACGATTACATTTTTTTAATAAACTGAACACTTCTTAAATTAAAAGTTAAATTATTTTTATTTCAAATAGTTTAATAATCCTTAAAATGCTTCTAAAATTTATTTCAAAATCTTGAAGCATCTACATGCTGTTTTACATTTTTTCAAATTTTAAATTATGTTTCAATTTTTTTCAGAAATTCGAAACATCTTTTAAAATGATCCAGATTTTTTACATTTTTTTTAAATTGTGCCAAATGAAAACATTCTTTTTAAAATCTTCCAAATTCATTTTTCATATTTTTCAACTTTTCAAAATAAAAAATAATTTTGAATTTTCATAGAAAATGTTTCTTATTCTTCTTAAGCCTTTCAAAATTCTTAAAAAGGTTCTACATTTTTTGTTCGAAATTTGCCAAAATCTATATGTTGTTTTAAAATAGGCTGTGGGCTATTTACACCGAAATCTCGGTACAAATAGCAGGATTTTGCCGGTACACGTAGATACTTCATTTAACTTATTTCACATCGTTCTAAATTTTGAATAATTTTTTTTTTTTTTAAATTTCTAAATACCTCTTCAACGTAAAAATTTAACAATTTTACTTACAAATTAAATTTTTTAAATAGAACAATTAAAATTGTAAGGTTCAAATATTAGTTTTTAATATTTAAGTCCGAAGTAATATTTCAAATTTAATAAAAGGCTTTAATTATGAATATATTATTTTGAAGTTATTTAAAAATTGAAAATAGTTGATAAAGTTTCAACGAGGTGTTTGAATTTGTTTAACTAATGAGGCTTTTTAATTGAAACAGTTTAATTTTTAACGTTAGAAATAGTGCAGTTCAATTTAAAAATTATTAATTTATATTCACAGTTGATCAACCAAACATGTGTTTTACCCAAAATCTTCAATTTTACACGCTTCTAAGTTTTAATTGTTTAAATCTTTGAAACTGTATTTTAAAATTCTTTACATTAAAATTGACGCTTGAAAATAAAATCTAAAATGAAAAATTGTTTAAAGTGGAAGATTTGCAAAATACGCATTTTAAATTGACTGATAGCATAATGGAAAAAGATAACAATTTAACTCATTAATTAAAAAATGGTTAAAATTACTGTTGCATATAATTTTTTCTAACAATTTGTAGAATTCCTCGTCAAAAATTTAATTCACTGTCATTTCCCAATTTTTTCCCGGTCTTATAAAATTCCCGGTCATTTCTCGGTCCAGCGGCCACCCTGTATGAGCATGGTTCAATTTTAACCTGAAATAGTAGAAGAAAAATGTAATTAAAATAGTTAACATTACTTTTATCATTAAGTGCTTGTCTTTTCATCTTGTTTTTAGAGAAGTATCAAATTAATAAAAACCACATCAAGGGATTGGAGTTTGCGCCGAAAAAGAGAAAATGAAGTATTTAAGGAAAGGAAGGTGAAGCAAAAGTGTTTGAATGGAAACGATTCTCCAGGATATTCGCCAAAGGAATATGAATTGATTGTGAATTCCCGTGATTGATTAATAATTGACAAAAATGTGTGTAAAGTGATAAGACAGTGATAAAATCATTCTGAAAGAAAGTGTGACTTCTTGTGGATACTTCATTTCGAAACTTGTAAGTTGTGAAAGTAAAATTTAAATCATGAAATCGGTGATTTTTCTATTAGTAATATCCTGATGCAATGAAGGTATTTATGTACATATTTCTATAGTTTTTATAATTTTACGTTTTAATTTTTATTTTATTTAATTTGTAACTATTCAAAATTTGAATCTTTAAAATTCAAATCGTCAAATTGAAATCAAAATTAAAACATTTCCTGAATGATTTATTTTCTAATTTTGTAGATTTGAAGGGCATCGTTAACAGCGATGAAATGGTTAAGTTCAGAAACCGGGGAAATAAGGAGATTTTTCGAAAAAATAGAGGAATAAATTGTTTTAAATAAAATTCCTAATATTAAAAGTAAAAATATTGCAATGTCAAGTAAATAGATAAAGTTTTAACTAAATAATAATAAATAATTTTCAACGAAAGGCATGCATTTTCATCCAAGAAGATTAATTTTCTACCAAAAAGGCGAATTTTCAACTAAAATAATGAATTAGTTTAATTTTCAATAAATAAAATTTATGTTTGATGTTATAGCATTGACTATGTTAATAATGATGTTTGATGTCAGTTTGTTTCGTCTACTGGTCGAATATCAATAATTGTTTCCAACCAGAAAAAATGAATTCTTATTGAAAAATATCAAGAAAGAAAAAAATGTCAACCAAATTGTTAAATTTTCGACCCAAAAAGACAAACTTTTCAGAAAACAATTTAATTTTCAATAAAAATTTTCATTTTCAACTAAAAACGATTTTATTTTGTTATTCTCGGAGAAAAATATTTTTTTAAATGTTATTCTTTACACTATAATATTTTTCAGCTGGTAAAAAAAAGGGTCTTAACTTCTGAAAGCTATTAACTGCTAACCATAATAACTGATAATACATAATTAAATAATTCAAAATCTAAGAAAAAAAAAGAAAGCAAGTCTTTGAAATAGTATTTTTTTCTGGTTTTCTAATTATTTCTTTATAGCTTACTTACAAAAATATTTGTAACAACTCAGATTTCTGTACTGAAAAAAATATATATTAACAAGTTCAAACATAAGCACTTCCAATTATATAAAAATTTTTTACTGATAATTCAATTATTCTAGTTGAAAATTCATCTTTTTCTTTGAAAATGTATATATTTTGTTGGACATTAATTTTTTTGACGAAAAATTTAACTTTTCGAATTAAAGATGGATCAAATAATTTGAAATTTAATCTCTTCGGTTGAAAATATAACTTGTTTGTTGGAAATTTAACTTTTTTTGTAGAAAATTACTCTGTATATGGTGTAAAATTCACCTTTTCGGTAGAAAATTTGACTCTATTGTAAAAATTAGTCTTTTTGGCTTGAAAATTCAACAATTTGTTTGAAATATTGTTATTTCTTGGCTGAAATATCATTTTTGATTAAAAATTCGACTATTTTCAAAATTTGTGGTTTTCGGTTTGAAAAATAATCTTTTTTGGCAGGAATTATATTTTTGTGTCCGAAATAGCAACTGCTTGATTATCACTGAAATTTAATCCGATAAAAGTGTTACTAATATAAATTAGTGACGAATTTCTAGCTGTGAATTAGCTGTTGAAAATTCGCCTTTTTGATAGAAATTTAATTTTGTTAGTTAAAAATTCAACTGTTTGCTTCTGTATGAGGTGACTGAATAATATCTATAAGTCAGCTATTTTAATGACAAGCCTGTAAACCCTATTAATTTATCAATGAAAATAATTGATTCTTAGCTAGAATTCAACCACTGCTTGACATTGTTAAAAATGTAACTGATTAAAACCTAGATATTTGATACTGAATATGTTTTGGTTGAGAATTCAACTCTTTCGTTGAAAATTCCTTTTTTTTTGTATGAATTCAACTATTTTTGATTTAAAACAAACATATTATTGTTTGTTAAAATATAAAATATTAAATTTATGGTTGACAAAGTGTATTTTTTGTTGAAAAGTCAACCACACAGCTTAAAAATGAACTACTTTGTTAAAAATGTATCATATTTTTAATTAAAAATATACCTCTGATTGAAAATTCGTTTTTATTTTTGTTTAAATCATTTTCTTTAAATTAATTTTTCATCTGAAAATTTAACTATTTAATTTTTAGTTAAATATTTATCTTTTAAGGAGAAAATTCATGTACTCTGTTGAAAATTCTTATTTTTTGGTAGAAAATTAATGCTATTGGTTGAAAATTCAACTTTTTGGTCGAAAATTCCATTATTCCAGTTAAAGATTTATCAATTTAGTTTGAAATTTTATCTTCTTGGTGTAAAAACCTAATTATACTTAAAGATTCATAATTTTAGTTGAAAACTCATCACTGGTTGAAGATTGTAACTATTTTGTTGAAATTTTTTTTTCGACTTTTTGGTAAAAAATGTCTTTTTTAGTTTGATGTTTAATTATTTTGTTTTAAATTGCGATCTTTTTTATTTGAAAATTCAACTATATGTAGGAAAATTCCTATATTTTGTTAGAAATTCAACAGCTTTACTTGAAATGTTAGGAACTTAAAACACTTAACATGGAATTTAATAGATTTCCAAACTTTCGAAAGTTTCTGAAACTTTGGTCTTATAAAAAGTTTCCTTCACTTATACCCCTTGTAAATTCCAGATTTGCACCACTATGCGATGGTCTAAGGTAATGACAGGCTCAATAAAGTTTGTTAATATAATTTATTGTATATCGAGGTTTCAACATGGAAAAGTACAAATACTGCAATATAGGGCCCGTGAGCTCTCCTCGGGTGGGAGGGAGGGAGGGAGGGAAGGAAGGTTTTTGTTAGTCGGACATAATACATGTTATAGGAAGGAGAGACGACGCACGAGGAGGAGACAGGCTCCATAACGCTGGAATGCATAAGAATTTTACAGACTGAAAAAACAGTATGATAAAGATCGAACCAAACGATTGTTACCGTCTTTTATCCAGCGGGGATGGACGCAGAAACGTCTCTGACGATAAAAGGAAGGACCCCTCCCATCCACGACCCCCGCATATATTTAATACTCGTTTTTTTTGTTTTTTCTTTTTCTTTTTGTTAATCTCTGAGCACGCGCACATTGCTTGACGATTGTTTTTTCTAATCTGCAATGCGCACGTGCTTATTGTGACAATATTTAACTACGGTGCTCCGTCAGTGTAGCACGCATGAGCGCAGTCGATCCTCAAAATGCAATCACCATCCTCTAAAATTGAGCAAGAAGAAGTCACTTTTCCTCTTTTTACACTATTTATACCAAATTTTCAAAAAATTTGGAACTATAAACGAATGAGAAATTCAAGCAAAGAATTCATTCCTTTCCTCTTTGTAAATTTCTTTAAATATAAATTTCCTTGTAAAATATTTATTTTATTTTGTTACTTTCAATCGACTACACTCAGTGCGTCTTACTTCTGCAGAGAAGGAGTTACGGTCTTTCTTTCGCTCACTTTTTTTCTCTTTCTCTCTCGGAACTTGATTTCACGGCTGTTGTCACAATTGTTCCTCTCTTTCTCTCTCTCGTATTTTTTTGCGCTTGGAATTTTCATAGTTTTATGCAACACATAATGCGACTAGGTAGTACAGGTTAATTAATAATTAATATCATTAGTTATACAATAATAACATATGACTAGACAATGCAAGATAATAATTATATCGTAAATAGTAATAATCATGGATCGAAATTTATATCAACAATGTGATGACGGGTTCGTGTAAGAATGTAGGTACGTTTGTTTCCTCTGCAGCTGCTTTTTTTATTTTACAGAGGTCGATTTGTCTTGTTGGTGTTCTGCGCGTGTGGATTTTTTTAAGGGTCTGTGTTTTTTTTGTGTGCGTGTCTGTCAGTTTTCTGTCCATCAAGGAATTTAGATTTTCAGAGGGAAAAACGTCGGATTTCTAATCATTTTGTTTTCTTTTTTTAGATCGAATTCCGACGTTTTCGAGAACTAGAACCAGGTCTAAAATACGAGAAAAAAAAATTCTCTGACTGTTTTCTTCACCTCTGCGTGTTTGTGTGTAAAATTTGGAGTGTTGTGTAATGCCAGAGTGAAATAGGTATTAATCATTATTTGTTATTACACCAGTTGTTTTTATAGTTTCGGCCTCTATTCCAAGCAGATCCAGAACCTGAATTCTGAATCAAGGATACTTAAAACCTTGCAATTCCTAGGCGGGACGCGAAACCCCTCATTTGTCCTCGGATCTCTACCCTCGCATCAAGAGAAAAAAATCTATTGGGGCCAAATAAAATTTATTTGAGGCAAATAAATATTTATTTACGAACCTTATACGAAATTTTTCTCAAAAACGTTCCTTAACGCTGCCTTTGGGCACCGCTAATCTTATGATCATAATTCTTCATTTTTTAAATGAAGACCCGCGATAGATTGTCGGTAGTCTAAACAAATCTGACGTTCTCCGACGTCAAAATTGCATTTTGCAATAGCAAAAAGACTTTAGATTTAGCTTCTGGACGATCCTTTTCATTTTTTTTTCTAGTAATTACTGTACATTCGCTACCCTTCCCAAACCCTTGATATATGCACCTATACGCTCTTAAATTTTTTCCGCTTGGCGAAATATGGAAAATCGGTTACAAGTTATTTTATATATCACACTCCTCGTAGAATATCTATTATTTTGTGCAAACCTGACCAAGTAGCATTTCGGATGGAAGAAGAACTTTTTCCAGTGGCTAATACTCACTCCCATTTCCAAAACAAACAAATTTCGGAAATAAGAGCGATTTTAAGGAAGCAAAATTACGACCCATTTTTTGGGTCCATCGCCACTGAAATTTCGCAAGTGCGTGCGTGGAATCGCTAAAAGAAAAAGTACTGGAAGCACGCTCAAATATTTCATACAAACAAGTGCCACAAATTTCAGAAAAACTGAAGTACAAGTGCGCTGTTTTTTTTCTTTTCGAAGAAAAAAGTCGTTGAGAAAAAACAATATAGATTTAAAAGGAAAGACGCAGCTCTGGACTTTTCGTATTAGAATTTGAAAAATTTACGAGTTCTTCCCTTTTTAATATCAAACTTTTCACCCTCTGACGGGTGTGTCTCGCAATCCCTACAATCGTAATTTCGTTACTCTTACTTGCCGTAGTCGCTACAATGGTCATTAAGTCGTTATCGTTATTCTACAATATCGCTTATTATTACTTATAAACCCATCACAAAATACACTACTTCTTTGCAACCGTATAATATGTTTTACTTCTTTGTTTCACAGTACTTTGTCCCTTACGCAATTCAGTCGATATTGTTTTTATTTTATTTTTTTATTATTATTGTTATCTTACGACCCTTCTTCTTTTTTCTCTTCTAACGACTTTTTACAAAAACTAGCTCAGCTTTTGTAAATTCGGTTCTGATAATTTCTATTTCACTGACTCGTTTACAAAACCACTTTTAGCAGATCTAAACTTGATCCTTAACTTTTATTTTCAGGGTGTCTCGAACTTGGAGACGGTTAAAATTCCTTTTTTTTAAATTATCTTTTTTATGTTAGGTCTTTTGGAAAAGAAGGAATTTGTAAATGTAAAAATGCGACACCCTGGAAATAAGTCAGCCCGACTTGGATATAACTGGAACTATTTTCTATCGCCTAAAGGCGATTCATTCAGAGACCCGCGTATACTAAATACGGAATGTATCGAAACGTTTGACTTGGCCTCTTCTCGGACTTTTTATTCGTACAAAAGTGGAAGGAGGTCCACGGCCTATTTTTCGAGAATTAATCACCCTTTAAGACATTTGAATCAGAAATTTTTTGTTCCTGGTCTGGTTAAGTTTAAAGGCGCTCGAATTCTAGTTTTAATTCAAATTCCAAAAACAATAGTTGGACCATTAAAAAAAAGTTCAGATTTAAAAGAGTGATTAATCCCGAATCTGGTAACTGTAATACTTAACGATCGGTGAGCTCCGTGAAAGAACGGTGGTTTTAAGTCTTAAGTTTTTTTTTGTTGCAAAAAGCCCCTCGCGATTGGAATTTAACCCAAGAGCAGGTATTTACAGTTGACTAACTTGAAAGACCCCTAAAATGTTGGTCCAATCGTTAAGATTCTCAAGATCTTGAATTAAGATAGCGAGAAGCTAATTACTCTAAATAGTCTCCCGGTTCCGCATCCTGCCGCCACGTCTTGGTTCTAAAACTCTAAATCTGAAACCGAAATTCCGAATTTGAAAAGTTTCAAAATGACCAAATCTCGAAATTTCCAATCACCGAAACTATACTAATACCCTTCCCACGTTTGTCTGAAATATGTATTTTATCGTGTCGCGCCTCTGTAATCTCGTATCGCCTATGAATATTGTTAATTAAATATTTATACATCCATTGACAGACTAGCTACCACTTTTTTCTCGTTTAAGTTACTTTTCATAGATATCAATTTAATTAATTAATTAATCCATAGTTATTATACGTATGATAATTAATCATTAGAAGATAATGAAAACATGTACAGAAGATTGTAGATTATCTCTCCTCTCGCTCTCGAAGCCCCTTTTCCAATTTTTTTTTCTTTCTTTCCCTTTTTGGCTGTCTCGTCTTTCAACTATTCCAAAAGAGTATTACTAGTTAGTTTTAATCTCGGTTTCGGTCGATCGTTGTGGCTCGCATAGGAGTAATTTCTGTTATCTAAATTAGTCTTCTGCCCCCCTCCCCTTCCCGACCCTTTCTAATCAACTTTCTCAAAAGTCATTCTCACTGCCCTTTCATTCTTCCATCCAGTCTCTCCCTCTCTTTCATTCTCTGAACCCTCGAAGCTCCTGCCCCGTGACGCTTTTCAATTAGCAAATAGATAGTACATAAATACTTTTAAGTTAGGCCTACGGTGAGCTAGAGCTGCTATGCTGTTTTGTTACTTAATTATTCCACGACCGGACGTCTTGTGCTAGAGTACAAGTCTGTCCTCTTTCCCTTCTTTCATTTACCTTTCTCATTTTCCCCCAAATTTCCAATCTCTTTAGTTTTCTTTCCATGTTGCTTTTAAATGTTTACATTACTTTTTCCCTTTCTCTATTTTATTCTCACTTTTTCAGCCTCTTATTGGTTTGTGCACGCATTAATAAACAACGATATGGGAGGGGCCGTATCGAAAAATTCACCCTCGAGAAATCACGATGCCGATTTCAGATTTCTCCAATTTTTTCTCCACTCTTATATGCGTTATTCTAAATCACCGTCTGCAAATCAGAGGTCGTTAGGTTCTCCAGGTTCGTGTGACTCGGGGAAAAATAATTTCTGTCTACAGCACCACTTGAATTCCCGCGATTACGTAAAGCTAATTGTTTTGGGCGAGATCCCAACGACCAATCGGCATCGAGCTCTATCTTTTATTATCTACAACACTATGCGGTGTCTATCTCTCTCTTTCGCTATTCTCGTCTAAAGGTTCCGTCGAATTCGCTGTTTAGATAAAAGAGAGTTTCAAAAACTTTTGTGGAGTTTTGAACAAAAATGCAAGTTGCTTTTTTACTTGGAATTTCAATTCAAGGGGGTCCAACTTTAAATTGGAATGTTGAAATGAGAATTTCAGACTCGAAGTATTTCAACTTCAAGTCTGAAGTCAATTCAGATTGGAAGATTTTAAGTTTGGTCGATATTGAATTGGAAGGTCCAAGTATGGAAGAAGATCAGGGAGGCCAAAAAAATACAAGACAAATTTTCTGGCCCTTAAAATTAAAAAAATGTAAACTTCAATTTTTATTCGTTTCTTTTCGAACAATTAATTTGAAATTGTCCAATTGTAAAAGATTAAAGTTTGCAAGTCTTCAATTAGAAATTATTTGTAAAATTGTAATAATTTATAAAACTTTAATCCGAAGTTTACAATTGTTTAACCACTGCAATTTTTAACGTTTCAATTTGAAAATCGTCATTTATTCTTGAACTTTCAACTTTAAACTTGAAACGTTTTACTATCAAAAATGTTGAACTACAAACGCTTGAAATTTTTAATTGATCAAGCTCTAATCACAAAATGTTGTCAAAATCCACAAAATTTTAATCACCCTCTTTCGCTCATCTCCGATCGTATCCTGCACTCTGCGCCAGTCATAAATTCAATAAATACAATATCGTGACCCCGAATCGTGGAATTCGATTCGTAGGATCCCATAAATACTAATATAATAATAATTATAATAAGAATAAATATCAATCAATGGTAGTAAATATACCGAATAATAATAGGTAATTAATAATAGTAATAATATTAAATATTAATAATAATAGAATAATTAATTATACGGTGACAACAGTAAAATCCTCGCAACCTGGTTGCAGAAGAATCTAGCGACGAGTTGCAAGTAGTACGAGTACCTAAGTTTAATACAATATAATGCGACTATTGGTTAATATAATACGTGATAATAAATATAATATCGTACTACTTCTTAGATAAATAAGCTTATAAAGCGCCCGCTCCTAAAGTTCCATCCTTTGAATCGGAAAAATATCCACGACCTTCATTCAATTTCTATTTCCTTGTTCATTTTTCCCTCTCGCTTCGAAATCATATATCAGTCGCCGTTGAGAATCACTTTTTTAACATCATCGTCGCGGTTTTAACTAATAACGATTATCGAGACATAAATACAATACACATAATGTACATCTAAACGTAATAATCATATGCAGTATTACGGTTAAGTAGATTAGCGTGGCTCCTTTAATAATTGTTTATACGTGAGATCATTACAGCGAGCGAGTTGGGTCGAAAATCGTGACTTAGGACTCGCACGTGTCTCTTATTTAATTTATTTTTCCATTTGTGCGCTCCTTGCATCCCTGTGCGTCATTTCCCTAATTGGATTTCCTTAAAAATTGCGTCTCATTTACTCTCATTCTCAAAATTTCCACTTTCTCACATTCCTCCCTTAAACTAGGACCCCCGAGGGACTACGTGCCACTTCTTAGTTTTTAAAAGGCGATGGATTTCGCCACTCAAGATGGACGAAATCCATCCCCTTCAAAAATTACACATGATTAAGTTCTCGGACTCTGGGAAGATCTTGGAGGAATGGGAGGACAAGGATCAACTGAAATAATCGAAATAAAACAAACGATTTTTGAACCAAACACAAATCAGTTTAATCCTTAAATAAAACATAATTTCTGTTATGTTATATAATAATTAAATAAATAAATAAATAGTTGGTAGTAGTAGCGACAGTAGTAGTAGTAGTAGAAAGTATTAGTGGTAGTTTTTTTATGAGTAGAAGTTAGGTAAGTAGAGTCAGAACCGCGTCGAGTTGGTATCAATAAATCTCGAGGTATCAACTCTCGAGGACGATCTCGATTCATAATCGTACATCTCCCTAGTCGATAAAAGTAGAAATAGTAATGACAATAATAATAATAATAATAATAATAATAATAATAATGACGGTCGCCGCGGGAGTAGCGCACTCGAGCTAATGAATCTAAATACGCAAACACACAACATAAAAATCTCTGATTTGCACTTGAATCTTTTTTTTTCTCCACGTTTTTTTGGTGTCGCTCTCGCTACTCGATACACGTTTCACGGGTCGGCTTGCGTCACGAAAAAAAAATAACCACACGATCACGCGACGACACCAATAATAATAATAATAAGAATAATAATAATAAAGTAGCTACGTGTAAAGGCGTTAAATAAATAAAATCAAGTCTTAGAAAATCGATGATTGGAATTGGATGGGAGAAGTAAAGAGCGCGCTCTTTCCCCCCTATTTTTTGGGGTGAGCCGCCCCCCTTTTCCCCCAGGACTAGACACAAGGTACGCATAATAATTAAGATACATCGTAATCGCGTAATCAAACATGTATAATATAAAGAGAATAAGTCGCCCTTTTGTCAGCCTCTCTGGACCATTGGAGTTTGTCCCGTTTTTTTTGCACTGAAAGCAGTTTTTGTACACGGGAAAATAAAGTTGTGCTCGCATTCGGGATTCGTCGATTATAAAAGTTTCTTTAAATAAGTTTCAGCGAAAAATTGCCCGAGTGCTCGCACAGAAAGAGAGTTCTGGAGAATTGGTCCGATTCTATTTCTGAAACATCAACTTTCTAATTTAAAAGATTTCCATTTGTTTGAAATCTTCCAAAATCAAAAAGTATCCTCCAGATTAAAAAAGCGAAAACGCTCAGAACTTGGAGGAAAACTGGTTCCCCGGACTTGGAAAAATTAATCTCTAGACTATTCGTGCATCCTCTGGGCTCGCGCCTTAATAAATAAACTTTCTACACACTACCTCGTGATTCATAAATACGCATCTGACCGATGCGCTTCTTAAACCTATCGTCTTAATTGCGACGCGACAAGAGATCGAATACACAATCGCGCATTTTGCACGAGGACTAGACGGAGACTGGTGACTTTTTTTTTCATAAAAAAAGCCTCTAGTAAATACCTAGTCTCTAATAGCTGCTCGTAAGAGCTCTCATGATTCTTAAAAAAAAAAACTACACTCGTGTATGAAACATGGGAGAAAAACGAGTCTCTAAAATGTACGTACCTCGCGGTAAGAACACACAGTTTACAAATCTTCAGCACTTTGATTTCGGAAATGATTAATAATAATAATAATAATAATAAAAACTGTCGAGTTTTTTTGTTTCTGACTAGCAGGACGATTCTAGCTACATAATCCCTCGGTAGAATTGCATATCCTACGCAAAATTTCAAGTTAAGTACTCGCCACATCTTACTTATGTTGTACTTTCTGACCTATAATAATTCCTCGCTTCTCGAATCTACTGTGATTTAAGCTAGCGAAGAGACTTTGGTAAGAGCTGCATTATTTAAGTCTTCCGTGCGAGTCCTCATCCGAGTCTCAGCTACTGTCGATTTAACGTCGCGTGTGCCCCTACATCTACATTTCTTGACTTAGTAATACCTGGCGTCGATACAGCCCCATGAATCAGACCCGTCCTCGCTCCTCTCACTACATCATCCCCAATAATCTAACACTTGTACCCAAGTACAAATAGTAGTACAAGTCTAGGATTGACCGTTTCGAGATCGTGATCGAAATTGGGAAACCGCATCATTTGAAAATACATTAATACTTAAAACATTACAGAACAGTGTATGTATCGTTCTTTCTCTCTCTCTCACACACACACACACACGCTCTCACGCTATCTCGCGCTCTCTCGTTCATATTTTAAATTACCCGACCAAATTAATTCTCCTCGGCTCTCCTCAGCATACTCCTCGTAGATTGTGACCTTTGATTTTGGTGAGAAGCTGGTTCCTCGGACAGTTAATCAAACACCACAGGATGCTCCCTCTGCGCTATTGCGAGAATGAAGAGGCAGTAGGAGAATCGTGAAACTGTGCGAGTGGACATGTAACAAGATTTCTGACCAACAAGCAGCAAGAGCTCGCTCTTTGTCATTTACGCTTTGTCATTCTGAAGCTTTTTCGTTGTGGCCGCAGCCAGTTTCTCCTTGGTTAAGGATGGCTGTTGCTGTTTTGGCTTGAATCGTTCTGGTAAGGGCCATCTGGGAAGTGAATGGCTATCGATCCAGCGGGTTGGATGTTGTCGTTGCTGGATAAACTGACGAGTCAAGGGATGTTGCTTCGTGGCTTGAAGGATTGCGTTGCTGATACTGCTCGCTTGGTTATTCCTCTTGGCGAGCAAGTGAGCCGCAGAGGGCGGCGCTGGCAGCTGCAGGGATGCTGGTAGGAGTCGGTGATGAAGGGGCTGCTGCTGCTGCTGGTAGGCTACCATTTGCTCGTCCTACGCAGCTTTGCTCTTGTTCGTTTTAAAGCTGACTTGAAGAACCCGGTTACCGAGGGTGTAGCCGTTGAGGCTCTGGATGGCGACAACGGCTTCCTCGTAATTGGTCATTGTGACAAAGCCGAAGCCCTTGCACTTGTTTGTTTGCAGATCGCGAATCACCTTGACCGACTGGACTGCACCAAAGGGTCCAAAGAGCTGCCACAAGACGTTCTCCTCGGTCTCTGGAGCCAGGTTGTAGACAAAGATGCACCAGCCGGATCCATTCATCGCGTTCCCGGGCAGCATCGAATTTGCAAGAAGGTCTCCTGCCAGCGGACTGTACCTGAATCAGAATTAAGATACTCTCTTAGGACTTTCGGGACTCTTTGATGGAAAAAAAGCTTCAAGGACTTTTTAGTTCTAAAAAGATTCTTTGATTTTATAGTGCGATGTGACTTTGATGAACTGAAGATAAAGAATTTAATCCAATAGATCTCACGAATGTATATTCAGGCAAAGTCATAATTGTTTACCTTTGGCTCAAATTGTTAATCTAGTTTTTTTTAAACAATGAAGATAATTAACTTTTCTATTGAATACTCATAGGAGGTTTCTCATTCTTTCAAAATCCGCCAAAAAATTTAAATGTTTAAAATTAACGAAATTGCGACAATTTTTCTGAAATTCTACCATTTTCTTCTTTTAAAAAATACGATGTGGAAAAATAGTATCATCAAAAGTCCACAATCCGAATTACTCCTTTTGATTTAGAGAATTAATTAACAAATTAAACTTTTCTTTTTGATCCTGATAGGGGCTTTTCAACTCATTAAAGTTATCAAAAAAGTATTAGAAGTTGAAAATGAATAAAATGGCAATAAGTCTTTCTAAATTTTTGTTATTTGAAAATGTTTATAAAAGAAAAACGTTTCGAAATAAGCCAAAAAATTAAAACAGTGAAAATTAACAAAATATCGACCGTTTACTGAAACTCTAAATTTTTTTCAAACACCAGATACGGAAAAAAATCCAATCAAAAAATTGTTCCTTCCCAAGAGCTTCACAAGAAATTCTCGTTCTATTTTTCAAGACATATTTTCCACCAAATTTTTTGTTCAGAAAATGTATAAATTTAAAAATATGCACTCAAAAATTGTGCAGTTATAACTCTTCGAAAGAAAGAATTTTTGTTTTGGATTTTCTTATTATCTCGCATAATTAAAAAAAATTGGAATTTCAGAAGCTGCTCGCCGTTGCGTTTACTTTAATCTTTTTAAACATTGTTTTCTTGAAAAATATCAAGAATTTCAAACAAATTTTACTTTTTTACATTACAAATTAAGACACTTATTGTCATGCTTTCTCATAAATTTGAGTCAAATTAAGTGTACCGCTGCTACGATAAAAGAAATTCTGTAATCAGTCCCTGAATATACTATAGAGATATAACTTTAAACTTATCCCTCTAGTTTAAATTTCGAAACTTGGAAAAAAAATTGATTCAATATTAAATTTGAAAAAGGATGATTGATCTCTGAAAAGACTGAAAGGTTTTTTTAAAAAGTAAGATGCCTAATTTAAAAAATTTCGAAGTCACAAGACACTAGAATCGTTGATTTTTTAAAATAAAAAAATACTCTGATACAAATGATATTTAAATACAATAAATAGTGCCACATTGCCAATCCATACATTTCTCTGGTATACTTACTCATCTCAATACTCGCTTTATTTTTTAATAATACAGAAAATCACAAAGTAAGAATGATTGATGAAAATATTAATTTCTAGTGAATGAAAGCGTGTCAGAATTTTGATATGAAATTAATTAAGACTTGAGATTCCACCTATGAACCAAATGCGATAACAAGAACACTCAATGCAGCAAAAAAATTCTAAATACTAGTTTCATGATTTGAATTGATTCATATTTGAAATTTTTTATAAATCAAAATTAATATTCTGCACTTTAGTCAAAAATTTTCTGCTGCATGAAGATTTGGTTTAGAAATTTTTTATTAATTGATATACTTGATATAACAAACATTAGAAAAGATTTTGATACCGAAATTATAAATTGATCGTTTAGGATCACAGAAAAGGATGACACTGAAAACATTAATCACACAAGTCTCATTTGCGAACACAGATACATAAGAAAAGCATATTTTTATTTAACTAGTTAGAATTCTATTTTATATCTTGTTATTGATAATAATTTGAGCCTAATATAATTTTTGAATACAAAACAAACATGCAAGCTAGACATTTAAAATACTACGTATTATTTTTATAAATATAAATTTGAATATACAAATTCTTAAACCTAAGAAACTTGTCAAATTCAAAACCTTCGAACTCGAATGTTTTTATACTTAGATTCATAAACAGCATTTAGTACTCGATTTTTTTTTTTTTCATTAAACAAAGCTAAATTTTTTCATAAACAGAAACACCAGAAATAGAAATTTATACAAATAATTTAAGTTATAGAGCATGCTTAAAATGAAAAGTACATCACTGGCTCAAGGAAAAATTATAAGAAAAAAACACAGAATAAAAGATGGAAATTAAAGAGGAAAGCTGAGCCCTTTAATTAAATTAATTTCGCTGGCGTACAACATTTAATTTGAGATCACAGACGTGTATATATATACACATATGTACAGATGTATGAAATCTACGTACCTACTTGACATCACAAGCCGCGTTAAAATAGGGCACATCTCGGTGAGTACGCAGTATTAAGTCGAGATAATATTTTTTTTCATATTCTTAAAATTCATTACACTTGCTACACGCGTCGCAACGTGTCTTATTTTTTCGTGCAATTATGTAAAATGTATGATTGCGAACGCGTATGAATGAATATAGTTAAGGGGAGCAAATATTAATTCAACGGGGGAGAAAAAGTTCCTCCACTGTAAACGTTATTGACTAAACATACGTCATCTGGTGCAAACATTTAAAAAAATGATTCGCTTTTAGATTGCTGAATATTGGGCTAATATTTGCTCCTCCTCGAAAGTATTGATTTCCTGAAAAAGAGAACTTTAGGAATTGATTGCTCATCACTTTGGAATAATTCGCAATTTGTATTATCGATACGATTTAAGGGTAGGCCACTCCAAATGTTGAAACGATTCCCGGTTATTTAAATGTTTGAATTTAAGCCTTTAAGACTAAACAATTTATAATTTAAAATATTCAAAAATAAAAATTTGAACAGTTTCAAACTCAAACAATATTTTACAAATATAACAAGTTTCCAAAATTCGAGTGTCCAAAAGAAAAATATTCAAAACTGCGCAATTCTAAGCCACTAAAATTTTCAAATTTTTATTACAAAGTTTTTAAAGGCACAAGTAACTTAAATGAAACATTCCAAATTAAAAAATTTAAAAGCGAAAAATTACAATTTAAATTTCTTGGAATAATTCAATGTAAAATAAGTATTCTGTATTTTTTTCAAATATTCAATATTAAAGACCTTAATTTTAAATAAATTAAATGCATCTGAAAGGGTTTACAAATTACAAAAATTCGCGGTCAGAAATTGAAATACTGTCATTTACTGGTTTTTCCCGGTCCCGTGGCCAGCCACCCTGCAAGGATGAAGAATCAACTCATAAAATTGAATCTAAAAGAGCCAAACCTACATTCTGTTTGCAATAATTTGTTAGCTTAATTAATTCTTTTTCACTGTTAAAACTTTTTTTCAATTTTAAAGTTATTTTGTTACAGGTTTGTGTCTTCTAGGAAACGATTCTCTCGAAGAATGTAGACTTAAAAGTTGTGAAAAGAAAAACACGATGTACATTTTTATTTTCAAAAAACTGACTTTCTCTTTTAAAGACTTATTATAATTAGTTTCATTTTAGAATTACAGAACAAACTATCAAGAAACCTCAAAAAATATTTTGATTTTTTTAAATTTGAGCTTAATTTTTGAAAAAGTTGTGCAACGTGTTGTGACTAGATGGAAGAAATAGAGAAGGACAAACTTTCGAAATGGTCTGACAAAGTCAAAGAGATCGTGCACCTAGCCTCGCTCTGCTCTACACCAAACTACTGAAACTTTATTTTATCTCTTGTTTTATAGTTGTATTTATTTACAGGGGCGTAGCTAAACTAGAATAAATTTTCGACTTAAACTTCCACTCATTCGTACTACCGGCTGTCAACGCACAATTGCCGCATGCCCATCGATTTTTCTTTCTCAAAATATAATTTTCTACGTAGCTTCGCTCCTGCGTATTCGCCAGAACATTGTTTCATTATATAATTATGAGTTTGTGTGACTGACTTTTGTTACTAAACGACTTTCACACACAAGGAAAACATTAATTTCTATAAAAAAAATTTCAACTTCAAAAATAAGATTACAAGTACCGAAAATAGAAGTCATGAAAAAATAAATAGATGAAAGAAAAATAGTGACAGCAATGATTACATGAATTTTGATGATTTCAAGGTTGAACTACAATCGTGGGGAGTAAAGAATAGTTGATAAATTTTTTTCTTTATGTTAAAGTCGTTAAAGTGCTTGGAAAAATTTGCGATGAGACAGAGGGAATGATTGGTACACGATCTCGATCGCAGTTGATCGATCTTGAATCATTAATTTTTCATTACTGTTCTCCAATCGATTCGCCAACCGACTTTAGCATTTTTTCTCTGCCTATCCGACCTAAAATGTCCGTCGGTACAGTCCACACATTCATTTTTTTAATTACTTGAATTTATATTTGCAAGAAGCACTATTTTTTGTAACTAAATTAATTATTTCATAGACTGTGATCATTTAGAATAAGAATTCCATTTTAATGTGATATGAAATTAAAAGTTTGAATAATTATGATTTATGGTAAAAAGAGAGAAAAAGTCTCCTTCCTGAATATGTGTTTAAAAATGAGCCACATTAAAAAATTTTTATAATTGTCTCAACAGTTTAGAACGAGTACGAGGGACAAGTGGATAGTCGAGAATGCAAGTGAGAGTTAGTGAGAAATTACTTACAAAGGGATTAAAATCAAGCAACACAAAATCGGCAAAGTAGAAGCAAAAAATGTAGAACGTACCTAGTAAAGAAAAAAATACTGACCTCTGTAAACCTTTGTTAATGGCAAGAATGGCCTTGCCAGTGCTAAAACAAAACACAAAAAGAACGTAAGAGGAGACGTTTCCAATATTTAGCCAAAAACGTGCCTTTAGTGCACTTGAAAAATAATATTTCAGTTTTTAAATTTGGAACAGACTCTAATTTTAAATTTATAAAACAATGTATCGAAATTTAAATATTTAATAGATAAATACAAAAGGAAATGTTCCTTTTCAGAAAGCAATAAATTAAGAAGGCAAAGCAATGTAAAGAAGGCGCTATTTTGGCAGGTGAAAACAAATACTTAGGGTAAGCAAGCTGTTAGGGATTTACTCACACTCATACTTTTGCTCTACTTCAAATTCAGGAAGGTTTTTTTTCACTGTCTTCAGGAAAGTTAAGGACATACAGACGGACTGACTTTGTGTTTGTGAAAAAGATGCAGTTCCCGAAAGAAATGGGAAGTAAAAACACGTATTAAAAAATTAATAGCTGTTGGTTGAATAAAACAATTTTGATGCAAGAGAAACATTGATAAAAAGAAAAATGAAAAGGAGGATTGGGATCACGAAGATGGAAAGGCGTTGAAAAACATGTAATTTGTTCCTTAATATCTTGCCAACATTTAGACATCTTGGAACTGTATTAAAAGACAAAAGTTCTAATCCAAGAATAAAATCCAAGGCGACTGAGATTCTCGTAAATTTGAATTATGCGTACTGATTTGTAACGATTTTTGTTTTATTAACACGTGGACGACTTGGTCAACTCACAAACTATCCAAAATTCTGTGCAGGTTGTAATTTTGTATAACATAATTTAGCTTTAATTCAAAATACAAAAATTTTACTAAAATCTGGTACTCTTATAAAAGGCATTCAAATATCGATTGATAGAAAAAGATTTGTTTAAAGCTTATCAAAAACAGTTTTATTAAAAGTTACAACTTTACAGATTCTCAAAAATCCAAGTTTTCTGCAATATCTACATTTGGAATCGTTTAAATCTGAGTAGTTATCCAGTTTCATTATTTATAATTATCCAATAAAAGCCAACAATGAGGGCCACTATTAGGCCATTAAAATTCCAAACAATATGAAGACTTTGGTACTTTCATTTCATCAAATTCTGAATATAGAGAGAGTTTTCTTCTTCTTCTAAGGGGCAATTATTCCAGACCTAGTAAAGAATATTATAATCAATTTAATAATGATCACAGAAAACAAATTTAGCAACGCTTGCAGGATTTAAAGAAAGGGTAATTAAATAAAAGCAGACTCGAGGATTGTGTAGCGTATCTAAAAAGAGGAAAAGTTCTAAATGTTTTGGTTTTTACGAAACAGATGTTTCGTTTTTCCGAGTTCTTTTCGACGTGCTCAATGAGAATGTACTATCTCGGGCCTATCCCGTGAAAAATACCAACAAAGTGATGACAGCCAAAAAGCAAGAAAAAATGCAGGGTCATTTAAAAATTAAAAAATGCCGGCTTTTAAAACTAAATAGTTTTGTAAGTTGAATATTTCTAACCCAATACTTTCAAAATTAAATTATTAGTGAATTAGAATTGTGAAGTTAAAAATAATTTTTAATACTGGAATCCTTAAAAAATGAAATATTTTAGTGCAAATAATTTCAAATTACTAATTATCAACGTATGATTCACCCTTATAAAAATTAAACAATTTAAGTTACCAATACAAAAAATTTTAATGGAATAATTGAAATTGTATCATTCAAAATTAAAAACGTAGAGCTTCAAAAGTTGAACGACTTCGCGATTCTTAATCAAATTATTGAAGTGTTGGGGCTTCTAATTTGCAATCGCTTAATCTTGAACACTTTCTTAAAAACTGTCCATTCTGAATAAACAGGTAGATATTGCTTAATTTCGAAAGAGTAATTTTTTCAAGTCTTCAATTAGAAATTCTTCAAAATGTGCGTATCGTCTTATTTCTTAAGCCACGCAACTGAAATTATTTAAAACTTGAAAATAATTGATAAAGCTTCAATCCGAAATTTGCCATTTTTAACGACTCATTCTTGAAGTTTTTCGACGAAAATTGTTATTCAATTTAAAATATGATATGCAGTTCAATTTTTGAAATACTTAATTAATTAGCGTTTTCAATTATTATATTCAAAACGTTACACCATCAATTGTACTCCTTAAATTTTTCCCTTCAAGGGAAAAATGTGAAAAATCCAAACATCTTTCTCAGTTTGTGTCAAATTCTTCTATAAACATCTTGTAATAGTTACAAAGCAAGTACATACATTAAAAATTAAATATTTTGAAAAAATCCAAAATGAAGGCTCATTCAGGTTACGAAAACAACTATTGAGTCCTACATTGTTAAAGGCAAGCCTCTCAAACTTGATGATATGAGCGAGTTCATTTGCGAAAATTATGAAATATTCACAGGCCGAAAATGAAAAAAAAAATCGCAGGCGACGCCTGGTAAAATTAGAAAAATTATTAATTTCTTCATTTTTTAACAAGAGCCTCTCCAACTAAGCAAAATAAGCAAATTTATTTGTAGAAACTGTACAGTAGTGCATGACTGACGAAAATTGGAAAAAATCCAAGATGGCGATTTAATCTAAAATTATCAATTTAAGGAATATTTGAATTTTTACTGTAAAACTTTATCTTTATTGAGAATATTTAGCAACCGTATTTTTCATTATCCACTAAAAATACAATTTAAATTTATCGGAAAAATGATTACATATATAGCTGGCTGTTAGCTAGTAGTTACATAGAGTTTTTTCAAAATTTCGATTGTTACGGCCGACTGTACTTCCAGAAACAAAATTTGCTTCTTTTTACTCATCTTGTCAAGTTTCAGAAATATTGGCTCCTTTTGTTGAAAACTATACAAAATACCATTTTTTCATATTATACGGATCCGCCATTGCGAAAAATTTTATTTTTACTCTACTCTATTTTTTTTAAGTTTTAAATAATGCGGTCCTCGATTTATAGAAGAATTCGACGAAAACTGAGGAAGATATGTTGATTTTTAATTTTTCCTCATGTTAACCATACGGAAAACTTCAAGGGGTATGTGATGGGGGTAAATACTAACTGATTTGGCTACAACTTGGAGCACATAGATTTTTTGGCCATTAGGAGGAAAATCGCTTCTGGGAGAAAAAAGCACGTAAAAAAAATATTAACCACTTGTTTAATGGCTACCTTAGTTCCTAGTATACTCTGTAAGTACCTTTCCGGGGACTCTCCGAGTTTCTACATTATCGTTTAAACTCGTCGATATCTGGTTTTATAGAACAGTTTTTTGTTCAGGTCGGCAGACCCGAGGATAGGCAGTGATGCAATGGCGAGAGCAAGAAACGCGATGGTACGAACGAAGAAACAGATTATGATCAAGATGGCATGGGCGAGCGATCGAGCGCAGGTCCCATCGATTGCGGAATAGATCTGTATTATTATTTTGATTTTTTTTTCTTCTTTTTTTTGGGTAGAGCGAGTAGAGGCGAGTAGGTACCTGGATAGTGGCGACAGTGGAATGTACCTGAAGCGGCCGGTTGGATGGTGGATGGGGCCGCCAAAACGACGGGTTGCCTGGGGTGTCAAGTACGCTGCCAAGGGTGGAATTGCCTTGTTGTTGTTGCTCGGATTGTTTGCAAACTTGACTGTGATTGGTTCCGACGAACCCTTGGGAATGGTCCCGTTTAGCTCTTGTATCGCACGTTCAGCCTCCACGCGCTGATCGAACCTTATGAACCCAACGCCTTTTGACAGACCTGCCAAATCCGACAAGCAAATATCTTTAACGTTACTTCATTTTGCCTACTTTACAAACTGATTGTTGCAACTTAATTCTAGTTTCATCAAAATCCCTTGGCTCATCTCAAAAGTCCTCGGCAAATTTTCTTTCCAGTTTAATAATTAAAGGCGATGGAAAAGCGGGCGAACCAAAATTGCGGTAAAATATTTTTGCGAGTGAAAGCACCCTTTTTCATTCGGAATTACTTTCTTATCTTTTTGGTAACTGTTTTAAAGAAACGTTTGGCCATCCGTTCCCACGCCCTTAAAATAATGCGAGACGAGCTGAAATAACTGTCTGAATCAATTTGCAGACTTTAATTGTAGACTTTTATTGCGCGATGGTGATTTTCATTATTTGATTATTATTAAAATCTGATTTTTTTATAGTTCAAGGTATTGTTCAAGGGATCAAAACGAGTGGCTCGGTGCGCACATAATCTTTTTCTGTAATGTTTTCTTAAATTTGCAAACGTTTAAGGGAAACATTATGAATAAATAATAAGAAATGATTAAGTATAATAGTTGCAAAGCGAAAAACAAAGATAAATGGCGCATTGGTGTAAAATATGGATCCCATGGTATAGATAATAAACTAAATTCAAGTACAAAATTATTATTAATACCTAAAAATAATATTATTATAATACAAAACAGTAAATAATCAAATTTTCATAACAAATCAAAAAGATAATTAAATGAATAGTGTCTATCAATAACAATAAACCCTAAAACTCAGTAAATTATTGAGCCAATAACAAAAAGAATATAGAAATCATAAATTGTGTTTAGCTAGGAGAGAAGAGGGAAAAGAAAAAATTATGGTTACGTACCGGGCAAATTGTCTCCGCCGCCAGTCACAAACTGTCGTACTAAACAGAAACGAAAAATCATATCTCGATTAAAAATACAAACAACACGGCTTGCTCGCCCCTGATTCGTCGAGAACTGAATTTTGAAGAAAAAAACTTGCAAAATTAAAAATAATTAAATCTTTTTACAAATCCGTATTAAAATTTAATTGAAACCGAGTGTGTGTAATTTTTTTTTTACGTTTGTAGAAGAGAAAATTTCTATTTCCACGAAACGATCACCGACGAATGAGAGGCAAGCGAGTTTTTTGAATAATAAAATTATACGCTCCACGCTCCTTAAGCATAAAATTAGAAATTTATATCTTATAATTCATTGATTCTGCTATCAATTTACAATTCAGAACGTGCATCTTATAGAAAAATGTTGAAGGAACGTAGCGAGTAACTTAAAAATAATTTTGTTGTCGATGAGGTAGAAAAACGACGCACAATTTTGTCGACCGAGAAGAAATTGAAGAAATCAGGAAAAACTTTTAGACAAAAAGAGAAAGGGAGGGAGAGAGAGAGCTTAGAGGGATGATAAATAACGGTAAAGATGGAGGCCATGAGGCTTTGTGTAACTTAAAAACGAAATAAGCACTGCATAATTCAAGACAGGAATTCGGGAACACGATTATCACGTTTGAGCCAACTGAAAAGCCACAAAAAAATTAAAAAATTAAGACGTTTATTATTTTTTAATCTTTAAAGTAGTTTTATTTGTAGATATATTTAAATTGTATAGATAAAAAAAGTTAAAGAAATGCATTTGGATATATCATAAAAACAAACTTTCCCTGAAGATTGTATATAGCATTTTTATCTAATCAGTTGCAAAAAATCCTCATCTGCATTTGTAAGTGGAAAATTAAAGGGAGACAAGTGTTCATGCAGATTAATTATTTTTTCAGTGTAAGGTGAATTCAGATAAAAATACATAACAGTTTACTTATTTTTAAATAATGTTTCTAGACTTGAAACTGAGCTCGAGAAACAACATTCTACACATCTGAATTCAATCTCAAACGCGAATAAAATGCAAAAGATATACGTAAAACCAATAAAAAATTTCCGATTATTTCAAGTTCTTAGCCAGTAGAAACGATTCTTGGTCTCTAAGTTCTTAGGAAAGAAAAGAGGCGCACCGACCCACCCCCCGTCTAAAAACCCCATGGCCCACTCACCTACCCTTATCTAAAAGCGCACCTTTGTCGCCTTCTCTCTCACAGCGAGTGGAGAAATTCACTAAGAAAAAGATCCAAATGGTCTTTTCAAATTCATAAAATTTTAGGAAAATGCGTCCACTGAAAGTCCCAAGCCTAAAAGAATTTCGAATCTATCAGGACTGATAAAGCTTTACATAATCTTTCGTTGTTTATTTTTTAGAAAAAAGGATAGTTTTAATCCCAAACTGTAGATCAATTTTAAATCCCATCACCATTTTATTATTTATTTAAATTTATCTAAAAAGGAAAGCCCAACTTTTAATTAAAATTATTTGACGGGTCTGATTCATATTCTAGTTGTTAATATGTTTAATATTCCTCGGCATCGAAGTTTCCTTTCAAGCGTTTAAATCGCTGAAAAATCCCGAGGTACACAAGATGGAAAAAAGGGTTTTTTTGGTAGTAAGAGTTGACAATTCCAGACCGTTTGACTTTACATAGCCAACAAAATTTGAGGACTTACCAGTGATGTTGTCGCAGAGGATTCGAGAAGTGATGATTCTGCCGTAGGGACTGAAGAGGTTCTCGAGATCCTGTTGCGTCATGTTCTTTGGTAACCCACTGACGTACAAGTTTGCTCCCTTGATCGCTTCGCTACTCGGCCTTGCATACGAAACCTGTAGAAACAAAAAAACAAGAAAAAATACGTTAAAATCCATTTGAAAAAATTAAAACCTTAACAAATCATTCAAACATGCCAATATAATTTCCTAATTGTTAATTTCAAACCCTACAATTATTTTTGTATTGAAGCAATTTAACTGGAAGAAACTCCATTATTGCAAGTTGGAAAAGAATTGTGGAAAAAAGAAATTTACGGCAAGTGATATTGGCTACTAAAATCTTATCAAACGATCCAGCAATAAAGCTTTCTGGAAACTGAGCCAAATCTTATCCTTGGTAAAGATGGCATGATGAAGTGGCTGAAATATCGCTCTTTGCAAAATTTTTTATTGCTCGTTTGGTACAATTTACATTGTACCATTTACTCTTGGAATCAAATAAATAAGCTCAATCACACTTTTTGTCCACCAGCATTTTTGAAGACAATATTTTGAATTTAAAGGTGCACTTTAAGCCTGTTGTATTTTTTTATTAAATCTAAATTGTGCAAACCTTGATAGTTTTGTTTTGCAGGCGAAGACCATTGAGGGTGTTGATGGCTTTTTCGGCATCTTCGGGCCGATGGTAGTTGACAAAGCCGTAGCCTAAGCTCTGACCTGCAAGCAGAATGAGATAAATTGAAATACAACAGGATAAAATCGAAAAATGTATAAAAATATTTTCGAGGCTGATTTTAATTGATCCGAGACTTAAATACTTAGAGTAATGTCACCTAAACACCTAACGATTCATTGGAATTTGCACCCGAGTTGCCAACACCTTGGCTAAAGCTAAAGACGAGTGACAAGTGCGAATGACAAACGCTCCAGAGACAAATTACACGGGGGTCACAGCATGCTTACAATTTCGTTGACGGATATTTCCTTCCAGGTGCAACGAATTTAATTTCATTTTTATTTTTCATTTTATGCCTCACTTTCATCGAATGCTGAAACGCCAGATATTTATCTTCAAATTCAGGGCACTTTTGGAAGAAAAAATTGTTAAAATTGAGATCTAAATCTCTAGGTTCATTTCTATAATGTATTTCAGTTTTAAAAATTAACCTTTTTATTGAAGTCATGAAATATTTTTGTAGTTATTTATCTACTCAATTTTCTAAGTATGTATAACTAAAGGAACTTTTTACGATAATTTGGTCAACTTTAATCAGGTTGTAACTTTGGCAAATTTATACAAGTTTGGAAGATAATTTAATTATAAAAGTGAAATATAAAGAAAAGAATGAATAAAAATGAATGAAAAATTACTTCATTGTAATGAAAAATCAAGTTGTTATGATACAGCGGCTTTTTTCCTTTGAGAGGAAAAATATGGAAATATTTTCCTCATAGAGTGACTAGGGCGACACCTACTTCGAATATTACACAATCTTTTGATGCTTGATGTGGTAAAAGGCCGGCATAAAGGCGGTTAAGCTTCGATCCAAATGACGCCCCCGCCTTCATGTCTCAAAATAGCGTCGCGACGTCTAACGCACGTGCTGACAAATTCTCTCTCTCTCTCTTTCTCGGTGACACAAGAATTTACACACACACACACACACACACACACAAATTCCGCGCTCTTATGCTAAATTTCCGTATTTCCGTAAATTTAAGCTTGCCCTTATTCATCAACAAAATAATCATCAGTTTTTTTAAATTAAAGTTTTTAAAGAAAAAATAACAATTATCTGGGTTTCAAAACTTTTTCGAAAATTATAAGATTCAGTAAAAAACAAACATTTTATGGAATTCTTAGAAATCAGGAAAATTATAAATTCTTTATATCTGTGTCATAATTGTTGGTTTGAAGTTTCGAGAAATGGAATTTTAATACTTCTATTTATAGTTTCAAATCAATCAGATTTCAAGAAAGTGGAGCAGACAATTTTTATTCTTTTGTCTTGGAGCCAAATTATTATTCGTTAGAAGAAATATTAGAAACTTTACATGTTATAAATAAACGGAAAAACATGAGTGGCATTTATGTTCAAGAACACGTGACACAAGTATTCTACAGCTGGAATTTTCGGAATTCCAGTATATATCTTAGAAAATTATACAACGGCGCAAGAACCACTTTTACGAGTGCTCAAAAGACACGAGATGTTCCCAAAAATTGAATTTTCAATTAAAGAGAAAAAACATACTATCGATACATATCAGTGCAGAATTGAAGCGTGAAAAGTTTGATTGGGAAATAGAAAAATGAAATTATAATAGACAACATTTGTCACGATGCATATCACAATTTATCTGACTTATTGAGTTAATAACATAACTTTTGAAAAATGGTTCTTGTTCCCTTATACAGGGCTAGGCTTCATTTTAGTTGACCAAAAGTTAAAAATATCAAAGATCAATTTCGATAAAATTTATACCACTAACTAGAAAAAAAATATGTTTCTGTCAAGACCACTTGGAAGATTTTTTTTTCTTCTAAATTACGAGAAATATCTTTTTTGTTTACAAATGTGATTTTGCAAACAATTAATGATACCTACTTTTCCTGATCCTAACCTTTGCTCTACTGTCTAAAAAGTGTCTATTAGTCTCATCTATTCTCTATTCTATGTACATCTGTGGTGGTTCTATTTATATGAGTCACGTGTTACCAACAGGTGCGAGGTGCTTCATTTATTTAATAAAATATACCGCAGATATTAAAGTGTTAAAACGCACGCACTATTAAACACGAAGCTTTAGAATAAATTTACTCGTTTTATGAAAAGTTGCACCTAAGAAATAAAAATAAAAGATACTTTAGATTGAATGATACTTACTATTCAAATTTTCCAAAAGATTACCTTGAAATAATCGAAATAAAAAATCATTAATCGTCCAAATTTATAAATCTGCCAAGTATACCAATTTTTAAATAAATTTTTGAAAAGGAGATAAAATCGAAATAACTTTTAATGTTTCTTGTACCAATTATTAGGTAGAAAAATTTAACTTTTGTGAATTGATTGTGAAATAAAAGGGGGAATTGAAAATTAAATATCAGAAGGAAAAATTCATCTTACCAGTGAGTTTGTCTCGGATCAACTTGCAGCTTTCGACTTCGCCGATGCTGGAAAAGAGTGACCGGATTTCCTCCTGGGTCATCGTTTGCGGCAGATAATTTACAATCAAGTTTGTCTTTGATTCCTCCTGGGAAGTCTGTCCAAGGGTCGAGCCCCCATTTTGTTGTACTGTATCCATTCCGTTTGCCATCATTGCACTCTTCTAATACGTCACCTAACTACGTACGAAATCTGTAACCCAAAATTCAAGTTTCAAAATGTTAATCACTTTTTTTTTAAATAAAAAATCTTTAGTCTAGTAAAGTTCAAAATACACGACTGTAGCAAAAATGCAACTAGAATGTTTAAACTTGAAGACCAATTCTTTTACCGATTTGAAAATAATAAATATGAAAATAAAGATCCGACTCGATGAAATTGACCCTTTTTCTCCACAACAAGCAGAGTGAAGACAGTTCCTTGAACTTGTTTATTGTTATAGAAACGGAGCTGGAATGCAAAGAAAAAGTAGATGTGAACGGGACAAAAACGACAAACTCGAAACTTCAGTTTACTCATAATTCCCCGAAATATTATGATTTTGTTAGAAAGGAAACATGAGTCAGGAAAGGAACATTTTTTGCTACTTACTTACCAAGAATTTTTTTATGAAAGAATTATTCGTTGAAAATGAAATAGTAATTTTATAAGTTTAAAAAAGGCCGTTTGATTTTCATCTATTTTTTTGGAGCAAAAATTTATTTTCTTGGATATTAAACATTTTGTTTAAATAAATACTCTTGTTCAAAATGTCATCTTTTGGTTAAAAACAAATTTTTTTGGTTGAGCATTCATATTTCTCGGCAGAAAATTAAACTTTTTGTTTGAAAATTCATCCATTGTTTGAAGATTCATAGTTTTTGTTCAAAATAAATTTCTCTATTATAAAATTTAACAATACGTCGACAATTCGTCTCTTTTGGAAAAAATTTGAAATTTTTTCGTTAAAAATACAACTGGTTGAAAATTAATCATTTCTTATGGTTGCGGATTCAACTACTTCTTGGAAAATTAATCTTTTTGGATAATTTCAACTGTTTTTGATTTAAAATTAAAAATTTTTTTATTCACATACCAATTATGGATTAAATTTTAGTACATTTGGGGAATTCAACTTCCATGGTTGGAAATGAGCTTTTATGTTTAAATTTGTATTTGACATCTGAAAATTTCAAAAATCTTTCAGAATTTTCTCAAGAATTTCATAAAAATTATAATCATATTCATATAAGCTTCCAACCAAATAATTTTTTTTTTTGAAAATAGTTACTCGACCTTTTTATTTTGTATTTAAAATAATTTGTCAGCCTAAGGTAGTTGTGACAAAAATCGCGTATCTGTAAAAAAAAACAGAAAAATAGTTTTTGTAATTGAATTTTTTCTTACTGTCGCTTACCAATTTTTTTAAAAATTGTTGAATTTTAATAAATCGTGGCTTACTTTTTCAGGAAAAACATTCCCTATAACCATTTTCTAAACATTCGGAATAGACAATGGTAAATAAAAATTTCATTATAGAAAAAATTCGTAAAATACATTTTGTTTACAAGTTTTACATTCGTTTCTTTAAAAATAATATTTTTTCTTTTATACTTGAATTGCCATATCATTTGAATTCTTAAAATTATATAAAACTTTTTTTTTCAGAGACCTGTTTTTTAGCCCGAGAACAACCTTAAATTTTAACAAGATTATTTTATAAATATTAGTTTGGGGTGATACATGAAATACGTAACGTAATTTTCCGACAATTTTGACCCTCCATATGTAACGCTTTTTCCAACTTTTCCCTCTAGTTTTTTGCCATTGTATAACATGTGCCACTTAATTAATGGTTGGCCCCTTTCATAAAACCCTCCTTTTAATAAAACGTCCTTTTCGAGAAAATTAACGTATCTTCAAATCGCCCAATTTAAATATCTTTAAGATCGCTATTAATCTATCAGTTCCTGACCATGGCACATTTAAACCCCCGGCTGTGAGAAAAGCACACACTTTTAAAAGGGCGACGAACCCAAGCCCCCGAAAAATGCATTCAGGAGATCTGCTCGTAGATCCCCCAAACTTCCGTGTCCATGTGCAAGGGAACCTGATGTCTTGACACAATATCCATCTACCTATATGGAACTTGTATGTATATTTCCATATTGTATACTGTGCACATACGATATATCCATGTGTGGGTAAAAGTAGTGGAAAAAAGGATAGAGAAGATGGCGAATTAGAAGGCAACGGCTGTTAGTATTGTGGCCGTAGGGAGAGTTAAAAAGAAGGGGGGAGTGCGTACACACAGCTGCTTTAAACACGACAGCCGGCACGGGCCATTGGAATATATTATACACCCCCACCCTCTCCAAATAATAATTCTCCTTTTCCTCCTGAATCAAAAATTCTCGGCGTTATCAAAAAATATTTCTTACTAAATTTAATTCAGAATCCATACTTTATTTGCCATTCTAATTCAATTGTTTTGTTGCTGTTTATGTTTTTAATTTTAAATTCAGACTTCTGTTAAACATTTTTGAAAATTACACAATTTTTAGATTGGAGACAGGAGTAAAAAAGTCATCTGCTCTTCTAACAGATATTGCATCGGGAAACATTAATAAGGACCAGACTCGAACATTAAGAGCTCTGGGCATCATAATTAAATTTTCAAATTCCCCATCTGTTCCAGACCTACAGCAATAATTTATAAACCACGTTTCTTTTATTGCAGGATGACGTATGTGTCAGTATCAGCTGTCCTGGAGGTCCCCCTGTCCCTATCCGACTGTGAAGAAAACGAAGAATCATGGTGGTTTCACCATGAGGTGGTCGGTCGATAATCACCGTTGTATTTTTTTCTACGAAAAATGCACCGGGACATTTGAAATTCAAATTTCAGAGTTCTTTAAAACCCCACGTGGATTTTTGAAACAAGGATTAGTTTAGGAATATTTGATTAAATATAGTTTTCTATTTTTGAGATTTAATTTTTTTACTGGTGCGAGGGCCAGGTGTTTTTTCTGGGTTCATGATTTTTATTTAAAAAAATATTTTTAACGGCCCAGTAGATCCGGCGGTAAGCGCGTCGGGTTTGTAACCAGAAGGTTGCGTACGCGATTCTCACTGCCTTTTTTCCAATTAGTTTTTGTGTTAAACATAATAAAATGTTGAAATAATCGAATCCCTTCTAAATTCTTTTTAAATTATGCAAAGTAAAATGTGTTTACGAATGCTATGAATTACATTTAAAACAAATTTTTAAATACTTTAAGATGGGAATATGTACGAAGAACTGTATTATAATACAATTACATTTACTTTTATTGTATTTAATAAAACTGAAAATGATTATACATTTACAAACAATATATTTAATTTGTAAAAAATATGTTTTGAGGAAAAAAACGACAATCATACGAAAAAAACTTTTTTTTCATTGAATCGAATCAATTAATTTTTTTTATTTATAGATAATTAAAAATAATTGAAGGGAGCTCAATATATAAAAATTTTGATAAATCAAATTTAAAAAAACGAAAAAGTGTAGGCAGAGAAACAAGCCTGCAACTTTTCGGCTACAAACCCGACACGCTACAGCCTGAGGTTTTCTGCCAGTTGGAAGATATATATATTTTTTCTAGTCCATCAGGCCGGTGTTAAAAAATTTAAAGTCGTTATTCTCGAAACTGGCTTTTCTAAAATCGGTTTTGTGTTTTAAGGACATATTTCTTACTTTCTCGAAAATATTTTGTTTAGAGCTTACAATATTTTTATCAGATTTTTAAATTCCCTTTTCTCTTTTAATTCTTTACGTTCTTGGTAGCGAATTCTGGTACGTGATTAGAGTGCAAATCGATAAATTTTATAGATCGAGTCTGCAGCGTTTAAATTTATCTTGATTTCGCTAAGTATCGTGTACGAAAGTGGCATATCAGACAACAGCCAATAGCGAGGCTCGAAATGGAGGTACGAAACCAGGAAACGATCGATAGTAGACGCTCACAATCAGCATTCGTTCAATGAAACTACCAAAAACTCTAAAAATGTAATGCTGACCAATTAAGCTTCATTCACTTTTATAAATTAATCTAATCTCAAATTTAACAGATTCTGAATGCTTTAATTAATATCAAAATTGGAGGTGTGCAGTGGTTTGCACCAATTTTCCATAAAAATTTGGACATGATTGCAAAATTTGATTTTTTGAAATATAAAACAAGCAAACTGTACGTCAAGCCGTTTTGATGTACATTTTTATTGTTTTCTATTTCAAAAAATCCGATTTTGCAAGCGTTTCTAAATTAGTATTGAAAATTCGAATAAACGACTGCACACTTCTAATCCGAATTCATTATCTTCTTGATTCAACTCATTTCAAGAGACTGTCATATTTTTTTTGTGTGTAAAAGTTTGCAATTTTAATCTAAAGTATAATATAGCCTCACGGTTAAAAGTGTGCAACAGCCAGTACGTGGTCAGGGACGGTTAGTGGCATTGCAACTGACCATATCAGCGACAAGGGTTTGTTGGGGTGAGTAACTGTTGGCCGCAAACGATAAGTACAAATGTAATTTAATCAGACCTGAATAAAATTATTCTCCACTTGTCATACCATTCAATGATTCAATAAAAAATGAAATGAAAGCAGTAGGAAGGAATTTATTGAAAGAGATTGATTTGACAATACTTGCAAAAAGAAGGCTAGAGATTTTTAAGGTGTAAAAATTCCAAGTGATTTGTTGTATTTCATTTAACCTATTTTGAGGAAGCTGAATAGACTATTATAGTTGGATTAAACGTCATCATAAAGTGTTTATTAAATTCTATTTAATAATAACAACAACACAAGAATGCAATATTTAGATTCTCGCTAATATTTTATCCTTTTCTAGTTATTTCGCCAAAACAAAACTTGAAAACACTGAGATCATTGACCTTCTAAAGTTTCATCGCAAATGCATTCGAAGAAATCACCTTACTGAGCTCTGTTTACACATAAACAGTTAAAGGGGTCAAAAATATAATAACGGTAAAAAATAAGATTACACCTTTAAAAGGGTTAACTCAAATTTTTGAGTCACAATAGGGGGTTTGATCTTTCCGAACTGTTTGCGTGTCCCTTTCAAGATCAGGTACCACAGAACCCGACCAGCAGAATCCTATAATCATAATTACTTCTGCCAACACAAACATTTACTTAAGGAATCGCTGTAATATTATTTACTGAAACTGACGCCTTATTTATTATGTTCTTATACTAACTGATAAAATTTCCCGATTTTACTATTTATATTTTACAACACACGATATTCGGAATTAACTACAAACTTATTTAAAGTATGTGCCTTCACGTACCAAAAAATCTAGTTGTTAGTACCGAAATAACAATATACAAATAGCCCCTTTTCCAGCTCCCCCTCTTCGTACCAAAATATCCGACTATTTGCACCGAAATTTCGATTTAAAATTGTATTTAACCTTAATTACGCTCATATTTTTTTATTTATTTTCCAATGCATATGAACCCAGATCACTAACGAATAACAGAAGCACCCAAAGTAAATAGGTGTCTTTGCACACGAGAAATCAAGAAATCAAAGTATCGGAATATTTAACCACTGCATTCAAAGAAATAGAATGAATACTGATTGCAATCAATTTTTCAATACTAAATTGTCCAATTTAAAAAGATTCAATCATTACTAAATAAATTCCCTTTTTTTTTAATTTTCACAAGCAATAAAGATTGCAGGGCGTGTGGTTTGGAAATGCTTTGAGCAAAAGGGGGAAATATAGGGGAGGTTGGGTGGGGGAGAATCCTGTCTGAACAAGTTTGTAACTTGCAATTTGCAGTGTTTGAGCTGTAGTTTGTTTTATTTACGATTTTTGCCGGGGCGGACAAGTAATTAAAACGTTGCGAAACTTCAGGGTGCAAAAGAAGGAGGCGGTTAAGGTGCGATTTGGTAGATACGATCTGGCCAGGTGGCCATGACGACGGATCGATACTCGCCCCTCACTCTCCCTCGTTATATACATGTCTCTCTCTTGTTCCATGCCCGCTTTGCTTTACCCCCCTACGCACTTACACGCAGCCAAAACTGCACACACGAGGAAAAAGCACGCGCACATCTGGATATAAAGCTCAGACGCACGCGCACGTGAAAAATGGTTAGACGTGCAAAAAAATGCAAAATTGATGGGAATAAGCCGAAAGCTTACTTTGGAGGTTCATGCACGTGGGATATAAAAGGGGTACTCTTACCTTTTATTTTTCCTCAAAGTGAGGAAAGTAGCACAGCCGATGAATTTCGTCTCAAAAACTCTTGTCACTTTTTCTAAGATTAAAAAGGTATTTAAAAAGCTCCAGCAGCTTCTCTAAGCGTATAAATTGATCCTTATACTTTAGTATCACGCTCTGTGCACACTGCACCGTCGCCCGGAACGAAAGGATAAATCAATAAAAGAAAAAGTAGAGCCGCGGAACAGCATTTATGAGAGATTTTTGTTTATCATTGATCGAGCCACCGTTTCACACTCGATAATCACCGGGATCCAAAGTAATCCATACTATAATTGGTTTTATTAGAGGTTATTGAAAGTCTCGGAGCAGACGTGTTTTTTGTCGGTAGAGTCGTAAAAGCCAAGATTTTAAGAGTCTGAAAGAAAGCGACACTAAATACTAAAAGGAAACAAAAGAACGATGTTACACGCACGACAACTTCCCGTGACTGACGAAGAGGGCTGAGGGAGGTGTGCCGGATGAAGAGTTCGGAAGAGCTCGTCGGCTGTCGGGAAAGTTCGGCATGTCGGCGGGTGGCCACCCTTCGCCCGATCATGTTTGCAAGGCGCCGCAATCTTCCAACGTTGGAATATCAAGAGAAATCATGGATATAATAATTCTACCCCAATTTATAGCCTAACTTTTTATCCCATTTTTATTCCTTTTCAAGGTTTTTTTTTTGGTTTTCTAAGCGCAAGAAGATATAGGAATTTTGAAAATGTCGCGCTTCATATTTAGCAGTTGGCAAGGCTGGCGGAAGAATAACAAAAGAAACACTGGATGGCGAAAAAAGGGTAGAGTCGGGCTTTTTTGATTTTATAAATCCTAATTTCGTAAAGTTATCATTTCGGTTAATTAGAAGTAGCTTTAGGTTTTGAGAAAAAATGGTGAGTACCGAGTTTTATGAAACGAATTTCATTGCGATGGGATCTGGGGGTGTTTGACATAAAATGTAAACTTTTTTGTCTTATTTTTCTAACCTCAAATGTTTATAGCCCATTTTTAATTAATTGCGTGGTTTATTGGGTTTTTGAGAATCAGTTTCATTTTATTAGATAAATAGAATTTGAGAAATTGTAAATAATAATTGAATGCTTCTAGCTTCATCTACATGTAACATTTCAGTTTTTTCAAAGTTATGTTTCTTTCTTATATCTTATTGATCACTTTATGGTCAAATTTTAATTTTAATTTAGAAATAGAAAAGTTTTCAAATATTTCTAGTTAAACAAAAGAAAGATCGAAGGATACAACAATTATTTTAAAGTAGAAAATGGTATTAGAATGACACATTTTTCTGAAAAAATTGGTTAAATGTAGGAAAAACTTATCTGATAAAAAATAATCAAATCAAGATTCTACCTCTATCCATTTTATTTCAAGTCATAAGCTTTGAAAATTTTAAACAGAAAGCGTTCTTAGGCCAAAAATAAGGTATCTGGAAAAAAGTTTTCTATGATTTTAAGAATCGAAATATTATCAGTCAATAAATCATGATTTATTTTTTCGGAAAAAACATTCCCTACAACTATAAAGTTTTAAATTTTGAAAATAAGTAAATAATCTTCGAATATAAATATATGCTTAAAAAATGTTTTCTTTTTAAAATATTTTTTAACACTCATTACTCATAACACACAAATAAGCCATAAATTAATCAAATTCAACCATTTTTCCAATAATGGGTAAAAAGCGATAGTAAAAAAAAATTCTATTACAAAAAACATTGTTAAAATAATATCATCAGAAATATTATTTTCGTTCTTAAAATAATGTCAAAACTATTTCTTTCACAGGTTTGATTTTTGTCACGCTTACTACCTTAATGTACATTTTAAATTGTAAAGAAAGTTTTTAAAATTGACTAATTTATAATTAACCAATTATTAAAGAGAAGTGAATACATTTGTTTTTATAATTTTCCATTATTTCCAAAATTCTGATCTCTTAAAAATATTATTTACATTATTTTTGATATTGAATATTGATCATTATTCTTCCATTTATTCGAAATACTAAAACAAATTTAATGGTTTTTTTAGATAGCTATTATTGTTTTTAATTTACAAAACTTAACGTAAGTCCATAATTAATGTTAATAATCATTTAAACTCGTTTTCTGTATATAATCACAGGTGTTATCAGATGGCAGACGCCAACCGCATAATAAGCTTTTTCAAGAAGTCACGTGGTTAACTCACGCAAAAGAAGAATTTAAATGCTCGCAGGTATGTTCAGGTTCATTCTTGCAGTTCACCGACTTCGACTTCCGGCGACGCTTTAAATCCTTTATATCAGCTAAGGGGGTGTCACGTTTCATCGTTCATGTGAGAATGTGAACAGAAGCACGAATGACCTACCACTCAAGCGGAGGACTTCAAGTAGACCCGTTTCCTCTTTGTACAATTTTCCCCTCCTTCCTCAAAGCTGAAACCCTCTCACTGGGTCATCAACTTTGAGAAATTTCTCAATATAGAAATGCCCAGTAGAAAATTTTAATTTCAAAATTATATCAAATATTAAAATTTCAAACATAGTGTTGATATAAAATTATTAGGACGAGTTTCAAGTTGTTCTTAAAACACAACGTTCAAATATTAATTTATCTGGAACATTTTTTCGCAATAAGAGTATAATCATATAGAAAAGCAAATAATTATCCAGCCTCGGAAAATTTGATTTTGAATTTTTTGAAGATTATATTTTTATTGTAGAATGGTGTTTTCGGGTAAATGCAATTCTCCGTGAATCAGGTAAAATTTCGAAAATTATTGGAAATTCAAATTGCGAATTCTGTGTGGAGAAGATGTAAGACGTCAGGGGTCTAGCGCAAAGTATACCGAGAGAAATTATAAATACATCCTCTCGTATAAACACTATAAATATACACATTTACTGTCGTGAAAGAGATAGGAAAGCTCAAGGCGGGTCACGTTTAGGCCGCCGTTTCAAGCTCTTTTTTTTTACTATTCGCAGAAAAAAAAGATTTTTAGGTCATTGTACAATGGGGTAGGTCAAAACATTTTTTCGCTACAAAAATTCAAAGTTTCCATCTCTTAATGAAAAACTCCTCTTTAGTTTCGTATCTTTTGTTTAAAAATGTTTTTTATATAAAGTTTTCGTCAGCTTAGGTTTTAATTTTTTAATTCTCATTTTTAGTTTCACATTTAATTTTGAACGTATGGCATTTAATAAGCTTAGCGAATAAAAAAAATATTGGGACAGACGTTTGGGCCAGGAAAATGAACAGCCCTCGGTTGAAACGTTGAAAGTTTGAAACCTCTTTGGTTAGTCACGATACAGCTGGCAAATCTAATGCTTTAGATTTAGACCAATGGCTGGATCGCCACTCGGTTGGATAACTAAAATTCGTAGGGTTCTTCAAGGGACAATCAATGTGGGGAATTTTTCATTGGGGGTCGCTGTCCCGAGGGTCATTTGCAGACGTCGTAATTAGAATACTTGGAAAAAGGTCCAAATTTATTATGACATATTTTTATGGAATATTTTCTGGAATTACATGTATTTATTTCTATCTTTTTAAATTTGGTTAATTTACAAATATTACTGTTGGAAAAATTATTTTGGTCTTGAAAGGTTTTATTATTAGCGCAAACCAAGGTATTTATGCTTTGAATACAAGGCAATAGCATAGGGTTGATATTCTGGGAATAAGTCGTGCTCGCAGCTTATTAGTTGGTTCCTTGCTCAAATTAAATCCTAATCGATCAATTCGATTCTCCATGAATGAAGGGTTAAAGCAGCCCTTTCGATTTATGGTCGTATCACCCTGTGTGACATCTTTTGCTTCTCGTCAAAAATTTTTCCCCTTTCTACCAAACCAGGTTAAAACAATTTTAAAAACTCAGTTTAGGGAATTATAAGCTTGGAACCAGATCTTTTGCTAAGAACTTGTCATTAAATAATCCGAAAATGATATTATGCCAGTCTTTTTGTTGCGGCTGAAGTCAAGAATTCCCGGAATTATATGCAAGTACGCAAATGAGTGCATATATTAAATCGAGAGAATGAACTAGACAGAGACAGAGAGAGAGCGTAAAGAAGAGGGATGGAAGAAGAGGGGTTAGGGGGTGTCTGAGGGGCTCCATTGATTGGTCGGTGGCATAGCTGGAGAACTACCCCGGGGGTATATGAACCCCAACACTGTCGTTATTCTCCCTCTCTGTCTCGCTCTGTCTCGGTTGCACTCTCCTTTCGTCAGACTTCCCTGCTCACCCTCGCCGCAGGTTCACCCCATAGGAGAAACGCACGCGCGACACATGGACCCAGAAGCGATCAATACCCGACAGAGTCCGGCGCTCCCCAGCTCAGCTATACGAATTAAACTCTCTTGCCTCTATTTCCTTCTCTCTCTTGAAATCTTTCTCCGTCGGCTACTTTGCATCCTCATACCTTCCATTTGGCTACTGCTAGGACTAACAAAAAACACAGCATGACGCTTTCTTGTTTCAAAACCTGTCTTTTACTTGAGTTTGTTCCAGGTTTTACAGGTCAAAATGGAGAAAATTTGAAAGGAGCTAATTTGACGGACTTGTTTTCGTATTTTAAATTCATTTTCCGGTTTTCTCGTCGAATTTCTTTCTCCAGTGATTACAACCTCCATTGTTTTCACTATTTTTAGTCGAACGCTTAAATGAAAATGAAGAAGCCAGAACCAAAACGTTGCGTTATGATATAAGATACGATTAAAAAAAAATAGTCTGCTACTCTTAGGGAATGGCGATAGCATGCAATTTTCTGCAATTTTAAGAGAAAATCCTGCGAGATTTGTGGGATTTCCTGTATGACTTACCTGAAAATTATGTAAATATTACAGAAAATTTGGCAAGCTCTTCATTAAAAGATATACGCTGTCATTAATTCAACCTAGGGATAGGAGATTTTTTTTCTGCGTTAAGTCAGTTGACTTGACGATTCTTTTATATTTTTTATTTTCAAATAATTGACGCCGTTTGTCAAAAAAGGGTCCAAGTAGTGTTTTGGCCAAAATGAAACTACATATATAAGGCAAAGAGGGCCTATTACATGTCCACTACTGAATTCTGTAATAAAAAGTACATTAATAATTCCCAATTAATCTTAAAATGGATTACAAAGTATTACGATTGAGGAATAGGGATCTAACTAATTTTTAAAATGTCCGCTGATATGAGAGGTTAAAATCTCAAATACAATCCAAACTGTGTAAATCTAATTAACAAATTTAAATTATTTCATCTACATGAAAGGACGATGGTTCAATAAAAAAAATGAATTTTGAAAACCATTCAGCAAAGAAAAGTATGAGTAAAATCGTGAATTCATTGTCTAAAATGGATAAAAATATCATTAAAAACGAAAGTTTTCGATAAATGTCACTAATGAAAGTTGGTGAAAAAAGTTTAACAATTTTCAGTATTATTTAAATTTTCCTGTACAGTTCTATTACATTTAAAAATCTTTTGAATTTAAAAATCAAAAATAGTCCTTACGTTATCGCAATCAGGTCAATAATTTTGAATTTTGAGAATAAAGAAAAATTACTATATGCGGATTCGAAATTTATGATTATTTTTTCATATACACTGTTTGGTGTTAAATCCTATAAAAAAATTTTAATTAAAAAGGTTAACGTTTTTTAGGTTGGAATTTTTTGAAAATGAGTAAAAATTAAAATTTTAAGATTCATTTAATTTTTATTACATTTTTTTTTAGTTTTATGTATGACATATGTTTTTTAGTTTGCAGTGGAGAAGCAAGTTACAATTTATTTAAATCTCAAAAAAAATTCTCAGATGTTACATTTGGTACTGAAGAACTTATTATTTACATTTTATGCCTGTTTAACAGCTGTACAGACTAAGAAGAATAATTTTTGAGGTCTAAGGAGATTACAACATGTTTGTCGAGTTTTTTAAATTAAAATTCCTATAAGATTAAACATTTTTGAGCTCATACTGATACCATCGAATTATTTTTGATTTTAGAAAGTTATTCAAGATTTTTATTTGGTATAAAACGTAACAAATTTTTAGCACTAGCCCATTTTCGATTTTCAAAAATTTTATATTTTCGGCCTACCCTAATATACATTATAATACTATACATTGCAAAAAAGGGGTCGTGGCATAAATATCCATATAATTATTCACCTAAATTAATGTTTATTCTTTTCGGCTTCAATATAATTGTATTAGACAACACTTTTTTATATTGGGAAAAGCTGTTTAATTAATTAAAGGTAAACTTAGTAAGGTAAAAGGTAAGGTTACAACTTTTTTAAATCTTGAAGTCTACTTATTAGGGTAAAAATTGTCCAGAGGTTATGAAACCCGATTCATTTTTCTGTTAAAATTTTTTTAACATCATTCCAGACAGCGCGCTACATTTTAATTTCTCATGGAGTTATCTTTATGCTTAAATGATTTTTTTCCATATTTAAATCTTTAAATTTAAAAAAAATGTGTTTGAGCCAGAATAATAATTATACTGCTCAAAAAAATGTACTTTTCCAAAAGTCCTAATTTTTTGGAAAACGATCAAGTTCTCTATTATTAGAGAGAAGTCCTCTTTTTTGAAGGAATAGAGACTGATCCGGCTGATCCCGCTTTCTTTATTGATATTCCTATGCTTATTTTTGACTCGAATTCTATATTCATAGTAGTTAATGTATTTTACGGTAAAAAGTTATTTTATGCGTTTCTTTTTCTGAATAATGATCGTTTCTGGGGAAATGTTATGCATATCTTCTCTCAATTATGTTATTAAACACGAAAATACGTGGATATTTGTAAAGAGGAATCAGATTTAGCACATTGTCTATAATCTTTTAAATATTTAATCTCACCGAAACAAAGTTTCTAAAGAGAGACTATAGTGTACGCGTTATTGAACAAGCATAAGATACATTTATAGTGCATAAGGAAAATTATAGTCATTCTATACCGGGGCGGGCCAGGTGAAGACTTTTTGTATAATCGTTGATATTCATTATATATATTCTACAATTCAATCAATTTAAAATAGCTGTTGTTTTATTTGTTAACTAATTCTTAAATTAATTATTTTTAGCCAATTTAATTTAACTAATTCTTTGAATAAATAGAGTTTTTAAAAATTTTATAAAAAACACAGCTCTATATATAATTTACGTCTAGTTTCCTGATCTGTTAGGATTTTAATTAATATTATTTCAAGTATTAATTTTGGATTAGCTGGATTGGGAAAATAATCACTTTCTCAAAGTTGTAAATAATTTTTCAACTAAAAGAAAATTAGTCTTTTCAAAGAAACTATCAAAACTGGATATTAAATTCTTTAAAGCAAAATCTTACATAAAACAATATCTCCACAATTTAAAAAATCTTACAAGTTCCAGAAATAATAAACTTTCTAATTATTCAAAAAAAGAGGCTGTACTCTGGAAAATACCTTAATCGGAAAACAATGATTGGCAGTCATATTTCTCTAAAAGATGATTTCTAACTGGAAGTAAAAGTATCATTATAGAACTAGGATACGAAATAAAAAAAAATGGCGACAGATCGATGCGAGTAGCGTTCTCGAAAGAGATGTACTTTCTCAAGGCCGATTCTGACGCACCATGAATTTTCGTGTTGAGCGCACGTGCGGAAGTGGTTCCAGAACTGTTGGCGCAGGCATCATCTTGATGATGGCGTCTTCTATAATTTCCAGAATGTCCATATTTCTACTTCTTCTGTCCTTCCTCTTCCTCAGGATGCAATTATGCATAACATATTTAATTCACTCTTAGCGGGACATTTTAAACTTCAGCTACTCGCGAGAAAAACTTGTAACATTTTCTCTAAGTCCCGGTGGGGGCGAAAAGGTTTAAGGGCGGTTTAATGTTTAAGGAAAAGGAAAAAGGTTTATGTGTAGGAAAAATAGAGTATCCATGACTCTCCGAGTACGCAGGAGCCACGCCCAGGACACTCGCGGCGGACATCTTTAATATCTCGCTTTACCCTCCACACCCCTTGCGTAATAAAAACTACTCGAGGGGGTTATTGATCAGAAACTGCTGAAATATCATCAACTCCCACTGATGGCATTTCGTTATTACAGCCTTATTGCTTACGCCTACGTGAATCCTTCCAATTCCTATTCAACTTTTCAGTAATCTGCTTTAATCCCATGTTGATGATAGTGCTGCCAGAATTTTGCAATATGGTATGAATTCAAACAAGAAAATTGTACAAATCACACTCCCCCCTCCCCAGACTCAAAGTTGTATTTTTTACATGCATCACGTATTACCCTTTGTTTTTTCTTTGAAGGTGGTTTCGTGAGCTTATATTAAAGAACAATGACCACCAAGTTTTAACTTAATCGGATATAATATTTAGAAATGACTACTCGGTCACGGAACCAAAAACGTAGGAAACCAGGAATCTACTATTTATTTTTTGAGCTGGGATTCTGTTTAACGATTAGTTATTTAGTTGAAAACACCGATTCAATCATTTTCTGAATTCTTCTTTTAAACCACGAGTTTAAAACTTTATAAGTTATACAATTTTAAATTAGGAGCCGTTAAAATTCAACGCTTGTAAAATGATCTTTTCAAGTTTTTATTTTAAAGCTGAGAGTATTGATTGTATGGTTGAAAATGTAATATTTATAATCTTTCTCAATTCAAGAATTTGGAATTTAAAATTTTAAAAATTGGTCCATTTACAATATAAAAATCTCAATAGTTGAACAGTTTTAATATTTAATGAGTTCATTATTTAATCATTTTTATATTAAAGCATTTGAAATGAATATACTTCGAATTGAATTTATATTGACACATCCAAAAAATTTTAATTCAAATTGAAGTCGTTCTTAAGTAACACAAGTAGAAATTAGCGCTTAGAATTGAACAAATTTAAATTTAAACGTAAAAATTATGTCGGTTCAAGTTTCAATCGTTCAGAATTTTACAATTTTCAATAAAAATAATTTATACTTTAATCTATTAAAGTTCTGTGTCGAGAATGTTAATAATGTGGGATAATTTCAGAATGAAATGAATTTTTATAATTGTAAAGTTTTCTGTTGTTAATTTTTATTATCTTTTTTACTAAAACCTTTTTTTATTATATTAATAGCGTTCAAAAATTAAATTATTTAAAATGGGTTAATATTAATAAAATTGAAATGTTTAAGTTTAAATAGAAAGCATTCATGTGTTAAGAGTTTGATGTTGGAAAATTCAAAAATTTTGGATTCAAGGTTAAGTCGTTCAAAATCGAATAATGTTAAAAAAAAAACATTTTAATATTGAAACTGTTGTGGATTAGAACATTCAAAATTGCATATATTAGTTTCAGATTGAGATATTACAGGACGACCGATTTAAAAGTTAAATTGTCAAAATTCATCAAGCGAGGCCCATTACGATTTTCAGTAATCTTGTAATATATTTATATTAGCATATAGCCATCTCCTGAATTGTATAATTCTGTTTTAATAATTTATTATTAATGATGTGTTACCGTATTGGATGCTAATAGACATTGGGTTAGTAGTAGATTTACTATGTTCAGAAAGGGAAAATTTGCTGTCCCTTGTCACTATATTATCCATTTTATTGAGAAAATTACGAAATTGCTAGTTTACTTTTGAGAAAGTATTGATGCAGGGGCAGTTTGAGGCAAAACGTATAAAGTAATTTAAAAAATCTTTGTTGCAGAAAATGTAAATTCCGACAAAAATTTCTTCACTTTCTCAATACAAGGAATATCAAAATTATTGAAAGAAGATCCTGTCCCCGAAGAAAAAGTTGAATGCAAAACTAATTCTAAGATGTTTGATTACTTTTTCTCTTGAATGGGATTTTTTGGAAAAAATATCTATATAAGAAAAGATCTTAACATAGATTTGAACTTTAATGAAAGAGCTTTGATATTCAAAGACTTAATGAACAACTTTTGACTATGACATTGTTTTAATGCCTGATATTCTGATAAACAGAGACTTCATAAATGTAATAATGAATGTAAATTTTATCAAAAGGGTTTATAACCATGGTCTTTTAGAAAACCAAGTCTTTCTTAATGGATTGTAAAGGATTTGTATGCAGATATGGAATGTTGTAAGGAAACTTCTTACAAATATGAAAGAGCAAATTACTGTTAGAAAAATTATTCTGTTTTTGGAAAACTAGACATCCTATATGATAATTATTAATTTTATTTTTAATTAAAAAATCTTTTTCTACGTAAAAGTGGATGTTTTAAATATTAGACAAAATCTTCGTAAACATTTTTTAGATTTTCGAAAAGATGGATTGAAATATTCGTGTTACACTTTCAAAATTCAGTATAATAATAGAGACTTCCTTGAAGAATATCTTTGATATTATTTTATAGATTTACATAATGCCTCTAGCTCCAATGTAAAGAAATCTAAAGACGTTGCATCAAAATGTATAGGTCATAAAGATATTATTTACGGAGATGAATAAAGCATTAATATTTAGTATTTTATATAGCAATATATTTTTAACTTAACACTTTTTTCGGTATGATAAATTTATATGGCCCTAATTCATTAATTTTTTTTTAGAAATTTAATAATTGCGTCAAATAAATATTTTCCTGCTAATTGAGGATTAAAAATATTAAACAAACCCTATTAAATTTCCCATCGTATGGATAAAAAAACCGTAGCTCGCAATGGTACTCCGCAGTAGCTTCCATCTTGAATTGTAGCTTCGCCCACGTCTCAAATGTGCCCATGTGACTTCCAATATGGATTCCTGTGTAGCAATCAGTAGCAGTACCTGAGTAACAAGAGTTCCACCCACTAATATGAACTATATTGTAAAAACAAATGAATTTAAATATAGAATACACAAATTATTCAATAAAGATGATTCGTCTTCATCCAATCAAAACTAAAGTGAAGAGGTCTGCGCAGACTCCACAAAAAATTTCAAATAAACTCACTTCTTGAATCTTTTATTAATCTTTTATTCAAAGATCAGTGTATGAATACATAATCCAGTCTTTTTCACATATGCGCGCGTTCCTAGTACGTGGCGACGGACCCGAAAGAGGTAGGCAAGTAAAGGAAAAAACGTAGGAAAGGTTGTAAAAATTAGGTAAAAATTGAGAAAGGTCCTAAAAAGTATGAATAATTCCTAAAAAGTATTTAGGATGAACGTAATATCCGGTGAAAAGTATGAGAAACACATATAAAATACAAATATAATCAGAATCAATATAATAATTATAATAATAATAATAATAATAATCAATCATAAATATCAGGCAAATTCAAATAACAGAAATACAAGAAAAGTAAAGAAAAAAATTAAACATACCGGTTTTAACGATGAAAATCAGTGGTTGGAGGATGCTGACTTAGCGGCAGAATGGAATCTAGTAGGTTCTTACGGCGTTGTTTAGAAACGTGGCGACTAGGTCCAATATATTAATTAAATAACAACTTTTTTTCCGGAGAGGATATAACACTCTAACTTTAAAGCAGTCTCTTTTTCTCTCTCTTTGAATCTCCCTTTTGTCTCTCTCCCTCAAAGTAAAGTCAACCGCGTTTCAAATATCAAATCTTACATGAACGTTTTTATTAACTAAATATGTATTAATGATCAGCTAATGCCGAAAAGAGTCCACGCCCAACCCTCTGGAGCTACCAACTTCTCTTTTCTTCAATGAAGGTCCCTCTTCTCAAAAAAGATCTTCCAGATGAGGACACATAAACTCCGGGGAAAAGGTTATTATCAGAAATTCTTTCTGAATGAGTAAATCTGTTTTTCGGACCCTGTGTCTTTTTTTGCAAGATTCCGCGAAGTAGACGCCGGCGGGGGAGGATTTTGGTAATGGGGTTGAGCGGCGAAATGAGAGGGGTTAAAGACAAGGAAGAAGACTTAACTTTTGGTGTGTATGTGTGATATTTGTGTGGAATGTCTGTTTCTTGGATATATAAGTGTATTGTCTTAAAGATCACTGATGGAATCTAGAAGATTGCAACAACGTAACGTATAAGGGGTTATAGGCAATCAAAGGGTGGGGCTGGATTGAAAACGAACGGACGATTGAACGAACGTACGGACGAAAGAACCGAACGGACGAACGACTCAACGAACCAACGAATTATTAATTAAGGTATAATAAGTAAGAGAATAATATTGCGGGTAACGGTGTCTACAACGCAATGCCTTTATGTGGTGCGGTAACTAAACTGACGGCGCGGATAGCCGGCCTGGGCGACTGCACCCTCGACCTATCCTCGAGGTGCCCAGAAAGGGAGAAGGAGAAAGAGAGAGGGAGAGAGGAGTGCCTCTGCTTGAAGGTGGTGAGAGAGAAGAAAAATTGGCGAAAATTAAGCGTGGGAGTGAGAGGGTTGCCACCCGGCGAGTTCGCAGGCGCGGATTCTGGGATAAAGGGATAGTTGGGGGAAGAGGGAAACAGGCGAACCCGAGTTCGCCGGCTGCCGGGGGTTGAAAAGGCGTGGGTGGTACCCGCGCCGTTTTTCGTGGCGTGAAAAATCGCGGGTTTCGCGACCGGGATATGTACGTATATATGTAGGAATATATATATATAATACATAGGTACAGGTCTGTGTGAGAGAATTTTTTTTTACCGGCGCTGGTATAGTAATCTTTTTATGTAAGGGTGGTTTCCTTGGAAGATGGGACTTTCTTTTACATTTTTACTTTTCTGGAAGTCGCCGTATTTCTAAGAAGGCTCGATATAGAAGAAATTATGGACGCGACGGTTTTTGGAAGATTATCTAGATGGGTGCAATTTTTTTGGGGATGATGTGGATTTATACAACCAATTCGGGCAAGAGAGATATAAATAGATTTTTTGTATAGATCAATTTATTTTGCCTTTGCAGAGGACTAAATAGTTTTTGTGGGGAGTTCATTTTTCCCGAGGCGAGTAAGCCTGTTTTTTTGCTACTATGGAATAAAGTACAAACTGTATCTTCAGGAGAAAAATTAATTTTTTTCAATGAAAAAAACTTTAGTTTTTTTGTTTGAAAAGAGATCATTTAGATTCAATCAACTTCGTTGGGAGGGGGCTGGAGCTGATCTAGATTTTCCCTGTAAATTTGGAGAAGAGAGACACAAATTTATGTTTGGAAAGACCTCACTTTTCAAAGTTATTTTCTTTTGATTTTACAGGGGTACTACGTAGTCCTTTGTATGGAGGCAATTTCTTCCGACTGGAGTAAACCTGTTTTTTTTGTTACTTTGGGATAAAGTACGAACTGTTTCTTCAGGTGAAAAATAAATGTTTTTCGATGAAAGATACTTTAGTTTTTTTAAAAGAAATCATTCAGATTAAACACCTTTATCAGGGGGTGGGGACTGATGTGGTTTTTTTATCGCTAATTCGGGGAAGTGAGATGTAAGTTGATTTTGAAAAGTCCTCACTTTTCAAAGTAATGATGTGGAGTGTGATATGGAGGAAAATTATTGTCTTTTAATTAAAGTCATTTAGTTTGTTCTGAAAAGGGATCACCTAGATTCAATAAACTTTTTCCGGTTGTTGATTTGAATTTTTGTTAGCAAATTTATGGTACAGAGTTGTAAATTGATTTTTGGGAAATGCGTCACTTTGCACAATACAGGGGCAATTTTTAATAATTTATGTTTAGTTCTGAGTTTGGGATTTGCATTATTGAAAGCAAAATGATTTATTTCCAATCTGGATGTTCAAGTTTGGTTTAAAAAATAATAATAGTAAGTTGATCCACTTGATGGGGGATTTAGTACATTTGGCTTTTGGATTAAGGTTGGAAAGGTAATATTTTTACTGTGTGTATTCTTTTTTACATTCTCATCCTAATGAGAAGGTATTGGTTTGACGTAAAATTGAACTTTGTCGGTTTTCATCGAATCTCCACGTTTTGAGATTCCCTGAGTCAGAAAAAAAGGATTTTGAGGAAGGTGCCTGTCTGTCTGTAGTCTGTAGTCTGTAGTCTGTGGTCTGTATTCTGTAGTCACGATAACTTTCGAAAGATTGATCAGATTGGATTCTGCTATGGCACACTTTTTAAGGCCTAAAAAGAAAGAACGATTTTGTAAACCAGCTATTTTGGATAAAAATTCAAAAAGTGGGCGCATTTTAAAAATATTTGAGACTATTTTTTTCAAGGTTTAAAAATTTTTTGTACGGCTATTTATAGTACTTGGAAACTCGAAAAATTTATCCTTATGACTTTTTTCGATAAAATAAAAATTATCAGAGTTTTAGCATTTTCAAAATCCAAAAAAGCCAACCAAAATGAACATATGAAAAAAAGGCAAGAGAAGAAAAACGTTCATATTTGAAAACCCAACAAGAGCATACAAAAAATAATGAAAAACCAAATATTCCATTTTGCTGTCAAACTATGCAAGATACGAAAAAAAATGAATTCATTAAAAGTGCTCATCCTGAAAAGATTTTCAAATTTGGCATGAATCACTTTTCGATAGGACGCATAGTTTTTGTTTTTAGTCGTACAAAAAAAAACATTAAAAATATTAAAATTAAAGTTTTGAACAAACGACACAAACTGTGAGAAAAATAAAATAAATAAAATAAAAAAATAAATATATTATCGAGCGCGCACCGCGAGAACTGACAGTCCAGCGAAGCGAGCCGCGTGCTCAGCGCGCCATGAAAATGCAACATTTTTTTCGGCTTGTCTTTATGGGGATGATCTGTTTTTTTTCGGTAGATTTGGGAGAGAAAGACGGAAAATAATTTTCTATTCTATTTTTGGGGACAGGGAAAGTAATTTTTTTAATGAAGGCATTTTTAGCTTGGAAAAAGTAATATCAGAAGATAATCAATTTTTTCCCATGGGGTTGGATTCGGGAAAGAGGTAATTAATTTGGTTTTTTGGAATGATAATCTTTGTAGCCGATTTGAACCGCAAAAATCTTTTAAAATATCACTTTTTAAAGTTTAGGACATAGATATTAGTTTAGGACATATAGATATTATGATCTTGTGAAAAAAGTGTTCCTGTATACGAATATTAATTTTTTAGGTAAAATCATGTGAGTTTTTGTGGCAGATTGGGGGGCCTCAGTTTAGTTTTTGGCGAATATCTCACTTTTTATTGTATATGAGTAATTTTTTGTTGTGCCTAATCTGAAATTTTTCATCAGATTTAGGATATTCCTTGTTATTTTCAAAAAGTCTTCTCTATATGGGAGAAGAGGTTTCCTCAATAGATTTGGGGAAGAAAGACAAAATAATTTTTGAAACTGTCTTCGGGAATATCGAAAGCCATTTTTTTCATGGGATCATTTTTTGTTTGGAAGAAGTAATATCAGGAGAAAATCAATTGTTTTCGTGTGGAGGCGTTTGGATCTAGGGAAGAGGCTTTTCTGAGTAAGGGTAATTTTCTGCAATGTATTCCAATTTTAACTTTCAACTTTTAACTTCTGATCAAAAGTTTTCGTCCGGCATGGTTCGTTGCATATCGAGGGGCCATTAGTTGAGCATTATTCCTGCTTGATATCAGCCCATCTAATGGGGTTGTTTTATTCAGACGCGTGGCTCTATGCGTACAGCCATGCATAATTTATTCTTAGAGATGTATGTTGTATATGTGTAGATAAACAGTGTCTTTGTTGCAGAACGTAGACTGACCATTTTTTAATGAGTCACGGGCACGGGAAGAGGAAAGATCGATTCTCCTAACCATTCAGCAACAAGGGTTGCATACATGTTTGCATATACATACATACATACATACATACAAACATATATGTATATATATATATATATATGTATATTTATTAATAATAATAATTATATTCCTTGCAGAGAATTTCTTGTATGTTTCGTTTATGGTTGTACCGAGTGGCACGAAAAGATCCACTTGTGCCACTCGGTACAACCATAAACGAAACATACAAGAAATTCTCCGCAAGAAATATAATTATTTGTAAAGACATTTTGATTTTGCATTCACAATTATATTTAAATTAACAGATAATATCTGATGCCACCGCTGGCATCTTTTTATTTGAAACGCTTCTGGATATTCTCAAACCGATATTTTTTTCAAAAATCTTTATCTCGTTCGCCTTACAGTATACTCATTCAATATTCGTCCCTATACGAAATCCTCAACAAAGGATCTGATCCCCAACATTCGACCAACCCCAAAACCTCTGCCCCATTGAAGAAAAAAATCCCCCGTTTTCAAAGCATATGTCCAGCTTCCTTGCTGCTTTTTAAATTCGCGATACAAATTTTACATTCATATAAAATAAAATAAGAAATTTCTTCTTTCCAGATGAAGGAAGGAAATGATGCAATTATAAATTCAAACAAGGGGATAAAGCTCGTCGACTCTTGAGCAAGCCTTTGATGTTTATTGAACTCTGGATATTGCGTTTGGTCTTTCCACCTTTCTACGCCACTGTCGCGAGCTAGGATGATGAAACGAGGGGTAGAGGGTTTGATTATCGATCCTCCGGTTCTCTCAGTCATTCACTTTAGGTTCGTTCTCTCTCCTCTGTCTGGAACAACCCCATCGTTTCTCCCTTTCTCTCCCACGAACCAGGGATACCAACCCACGTGAACTTACCCTGAAAAATCCACCCCCTTTTTCCCCACCCAGAATTTCGAAACCACCCCTGATTTCCTTCTTGTAGCTCTCTTTGCTGCAAGTGCGCCTGCGTATATTAGAGCACTGGGAGAGAGTTGAAGAAAGAGGGAGTGAAAGCGCCGAATAGAGATAGGAGTCAACTATGAGCTACAAGCTACGAGCGCAAAACTGTCAGGGTTGCCAACCCCTTCCATGTGTAAAAAGTCTTTTACGCCATCGTAGAAATGCGAGGGATGCAATTGGTTGAACGACCCTGAGAATGCTACTAAAGTTCAACCGCGAGGATGCTAAAACATCAAAAACTCGAGTGGGCCTCAATTTTTTTTTCTTTACGTTGGAATTTCGTCAAAGGGCTGCATTGCCTTTTTCAGGGAAGGTGTTGAGAACGAGAAGTGAATGAAAAGGGTGAATGGCATATTTGTAGATCTAAAGCTTTAAAATTGAAGTTGAGGATTATTTTTTACTTTTTTCTTGTGGAAGATTTAATGATTTTGTTTCTCAATAAAGGTGTCTACTTTGTAGAATTCATTTTATCTGGAGGTTTATTTAGAGAAAGGGCATTTAAATTGAGGGGTCTAATTTTTTTGTGATATCTGGCAACTTTCTTAATTCTGAATTTTAGTAGAGAAACTTGTTCAATCATTTGAAAAATTTAATTCTTTGTAATGGCTGCTATTTTGATGGGAAGTTTCTCAGTTTGAAGTACTTTTGATTTTAAATTGTTCAATTTTAAAGACTGATCGTGAAGTCGTTTAATATTTTCGGCAAAATACGTTAAAAATTAATTAAGCAGAACCATATTTTTCAAAAATGGTCCGATTGATTATTTTCATTTCGATCTTAAGTTGTTCGTATAATGCCAGAGTACTTTAACTAAACCCTAAATATTTTACCATATTGAACACATGTGTTTAAAATAGTTAATTTTGGAATATATTCAATTTGCGATTTTAAACGCTTCATATTCAGAATTGTTCCGGATTAGTTTCGTTTTCTAAGAATCGCTCAGTTTTGAAGAGTTTTATTTCAAAATTTATCTAAACGGAAAAAAATGGTTGAAAACCGGAAAAAGGCTCAGAATTGTGTTCTGAGTGTTGGGTATAGTTATGGAAATAGCTCAGAATTTTGTTCTGAGTTTTTGGTAGTTATTCTTTAGAAGTAGAATTTGTAAATATACAAAAAATCTCTTATTTCTTCAATTTCATCATTTCCCATCTGCAACAGTCAAAATAAAATGTACAGGTCAGGGAAAAACTGGAAATCACGCAAAAGTCATAGTGAACTCTGTTGGTGAGGATAAGTCAGATATTTTGAAAAAAATGGCAAAAGTTGGGGAATGTGTCTAAGAAGCACTTTAAATAAATGTCAAGAATAATTATTATGGCTAACGCATGGTCACTTTTAGTAACTTTTTTCTCAAATCACTTTTCAGTGCAATTTAAAAAAATGAAAAAGATCAAATTTTATGAATTTTAATTCTTCAATTTGTTTGCAAAAATTTAATGATATTTTAAAAGATGCTAACAAATTTTTAATAGTTGCCAATACTTTGAGGGTATTTCAAAGGATTTTAAATATTGGAGATCAGATATTACTATTCAGACCTTAATAACTTACCTTTACGTTTCGAATATTTTCTCCAAAAAGTCGTGTGCAGTTTTAGACCGATGTAGCAAACTTCCTGACGACTTACATTTTTACCTATTCTAGAATTCAACACTTTAAGAACATTAATATTTAAACTTAGTTTTATACGTTTAGTATATTTTCTCCAAAAACTTGCGTGCACTCCTTTTTCAAGCACTATGCTAACCTTCCAACTATATCCACCTAACCCAGTATGACCGTGTTCGCGACGTCATGCCACAAAACTCACTATTCCGCGAAATAATTAAGATGTGTTTTGTTTCTATTATACTGATTTTTAGTTGGCAAGTTGTCATACGCCAACAAAAACACTTGAAAGACACTTGAAAAATACAAATATGCATGCAGGCTAACGGCCCGCGACTTTTTCAAATGCGCAAATGGGGTCCGTCTGAAGCATAATATTGCCTCTTGCGCTGAGAAACTGCGTAGCCCAGCAGTTCTAGGAATTACTACACCCCGAGCTCCATTCACGGTTGGGTGTATTTCTCTGTATCATTATTGATAGTATTGATTGATGTCAAATAGACCCGCGCTTTTGGGCACATGCGCAGTAAAAAAAAAGTTACTTACAGGGGGCGCATCGATACAAGACCGGCCAGCCAAGGAATGTTGCATGAAAAAAACAATCTAAAGGTCGCGGTAGAGGACGGTAGAGGCGTGCGCCCCTCCAGCCTTGAAATGAAAGAATCCTTACGCCTCAAGGCCTCGGAAATAGGAGAAACTTCACTGTATTATTAAAGAGTTAAAATAATTTTAAACATTTTTTGGATATTTTAAATGATTCCAAGGAATTTTCAATTCGTTTCAATGATAAGAAGGCATTTCAAAGAACTTTAAAAATTTTATATTTTTTTAAGCTCCAAGGAATATTTAAGAGTTACCACAAATTTTAAAGTAATTTCAAAAGATTTAAATCGTTAAAAGTGATTTCAAAAGTTGTTGATAATTTTAGCGCATTTTAAAATATATTTCAAAGCATTTTCGAGTGCCTTAAATAGTTTCAAGGGATTTCAAAGGATTCGAAATATTTTCAGGAATTTTAAGATTCCAAATAATTTTCCAATTATTTGAATATTTTTAAGGGATTTCAGAAGATTTTAAATATTTTGAAATAATTGAGGGTAATTAAAAAAATCATAGAAAATTTCAATTCATTATAATAAGTTAAAGCGTTTTTAAAGGATTTTAAATATTTTAGAATATTTTAAAACATCACAGGGCATTTTCAAGGTATTACAACAATTTTAAGGTGTTTTCGAAGATTTTAATGATTATGAGGGATTTGAAAACTTTTTCATGCGGTTGTAAAGAAGGGATTTTATAAGATTTCCGAGGATTTTTATTATTTTAAGGGATTTAAAGAGTTCTCAAGGTATTTTAATAAATTTACTGGGATTTCAGAAAATATTGAATTTCATAGAATATCAAGGGATTTTATAATATCATGAATCATCAAGATTGTATTTACAAGAAGTGAGCAATCCCTGAATTCTGGTTAATAATTTATGCAGAATTCTTTTTAAAACACTCAATTCTACTCAATTCAATTGATTTTTGTGAGCTTTTTATTGAATTCCTAGGTATTTAATTACATTCTCATTTAATTTTAATTTTTTGTAATTGACCTTGAATGTCTGTGAATTTTATACGACTTTTCTCAATTCTCCTAAATTCATACAAATTTACACTAGCTTGACTAAAATCTATGAAATTAGAATTTTTTTATGGAAAAACCTTATTTCTTCGACTTCTGACAGACTGACTGGATATTGTAAAAAATAACATTTCGGAATTGGTCGGATTCCCTCATCATATTGTCTTATTTCATTTTGCAGAAGTTAAAAATTAAAAGTATAAGGATGATATCTTGAGGTGGAAACGGAGGCACGTCCCATCATCGTCATAATTTTTATTTTTAACTTCTGCAGAATGAAATGCGACAATGTGATGAGGGAATCGGTCCGATTACGAAATGTTACTCTGTGCAATACTGAATAAATAGTTCGGAAGAAGTCGAAGAAATAAGGGGTTTCCTTGCAAATTCTAATTTTGTTGTTTCCTAGACGCTAATCTTGAATTGTTTTGAAGAATTATTTTATGTTACGAATGTTACAAGATTTGAATGTTCTCTTTAAATATCAATGGTCAGGAAAAATGAAAAAATGGAGAAAAATCGGTGAATTTTGTGAATAAAGTTTTGCCGCCCGATGAGGATTCGAAAGCTTGATTGGAAGAAGCCAACGGCGAAATCTAAATGCCAGATGGGATCTTTGGAATTAGAGGAAATAGCACACACGCGGAAATACATCATACATCATATCGATTCAACAAACCAAGGAAACCAGCAAACTGGCCAAGTGTCCCCAAGTTTGGGAACCTGAGTCGCAAGCGGACAGTGTTGGCCTCGTCCTGCCGCTTTCAATATGTCGGATGCCGAGTCTGGTACGTACGTGCCAACATAGTATTAAACTCAGATAGGCCTCTTACCCTGATCTATTCGCGAAGTCACGAAGGTGGTGCGATAGTAACGTTTCGTGCGTGCTACCACGTCGGATCGTTCCAATTTTCCGGTTGTCCGTCCAGGTTCAGTCCCAGCCCCGTCCGGATTCCTTTTCATTAGGGGTGCTCAAAATTTTCCTTTTCCTTACACAATCGATACACGAAAACATTTAAAACTTAACGAGGGGAGACCACCAATTGTGAATCCTAGTTTCGGTTCATAATTTTTTTAATGAAAGTTCATTACCTGAGTATTAATTTTCCGAAGCAGCAATATGAAATATTTGCCACAGAAGCAGTTCCAAACGACGGGTTGCACAGTCAGTAACATTTCGGACTCATAGCCGGAAGATTGCGTGTTCAATTCTCGCTGCCTGCACTTTTTATTTTTTTTTTCAGTTATTAGAATGTAGTAAATATTTCTTTTAACTGTATCATATTTTTCGCGAAAAAAAACAGTTTTTCGTGTTTAAAACCTCGTTCATACTTACAATTTTAAGTGTAATTGGTAAACATTTAAAAAAATTAATAACATTTATAGAAAACACATTGGTTTTCGAAAAACTTGATAAAGTTTTAAAAAAAGTAAGTTATTATTCGCATAATTTTTGAAGACTATATGAGTTAATTAATTAATAAACGGCGAAAAACACATATTACTGCTTTGGAAAACTAATGCTCCAGTAATGAGCCTTTATAACAAAATTATGGACCGAACTTAAAATTCACTATTGGCAGTCTTCCCTTATAATTTAAAACCACAAATATCAAAGCAAATTATCTTGAACAATTCAATGCCTAACATTTTTTTTTGCATCCCCAGGGCTGCCACACAGCCACTTAAGTGTCACTATTGTCACATTTTAAATTAAAAAAATCACTTTCGTCAATTCTTTGAAATTTACCTTGATTTCTTGTGGATTTTATCAGATTCTTATTTACAAATTCTATTCAATTTTAAACTTTTTCCTCCATTACCTTAAATTATTTTTAATTTATTTTAATTTCTTATGAATTTGATCGAAATCTCTAGAATTTTGCTCAATTCATGTTCAATGGAACCTTTTTTTTAAATTTATTTGATTTCATTTTAAATTCACCCAGAGTTATTATTAATTTATCCTGGATTCTTGTTAACTCTTTTGAATTCTTCTGAATTTAATTAATTCTACCCTAATTAATTTTATCCTAAATTCTTATTAATGTATTCTGAAGTTTTTCAAATTTCTTTAAATTCTCTTATTTGATTTTTTTAACTCTCGCTAAATTATTTTGAAAGCACTTGAATTCTTCTAGATTCAGTTCCACACAATTTAATGGATTTTTTTAATTCACCCTGAAGTATTTTACACCTAGCTTGAATTCTTAGAAATGTTAGTAAATTCTTTTGAATTCTTCTTAATTCATCCCAATTTTACTCAAATCAGGGGAATATATAGAATTTCATCAAATTATTATCATTTACCCTAAATTGACCCGGATTTTATTCAATTCATTCCTTTATTTTTTGAATTTATACTGTATTCGTTCAAATTCACTTGTCATTCTTACAAATTTCATCGGATTCTTTTAAATTCTTTTAAATTAAAAAGGACATTGTCCACATTATTAATACATAATACTCTTTTAGTCAATTTGAGTTAATTGTTTGATTAAAAATTAGTCACATTTGATCACTTTTAAGGTTTCAATAAGACATTTTTTTAAATTCCACACTGTTGAATTATTCAGAGATCAGAGATAAATCTTGTGAATCCGCCAACTATTTCCTATAGAAGTTAGAATCACGCGAGAATTTCAACTCTTAAAATCAAATCCTTTCGTGATCTATTTGCATTTACATTTTGATTTCAACACCCTGGAGCTTAATGAAAGTTAACGATTTTTAAGAAAAAAGAGTGATCCTAGGATTTAATTAAAGTCACGATTTAAAAATAATAAGAGCGATCCCTTTTTTGATTCTCCATTTGCAAACTGTATGGTTCAGTAAACCGTGTTTGAAATATGCATCCCTGAAACGCAAGAAAACTGCGCAATGACACTAATTCAACTACCATATGTTTTCTAATCATGTAAGAAGATAGATTGATTTCTCTTGTTAAATATAGTTTTCAAATTTATAATTCCACAAAAAACGCAATAAAGATATAAGGTTCGTCTGGCATTTATAAAATTCGATATTTATTCGTAAAATATTTAGAATTTATATTAGATTCTTTGATACTATCAAATATTATCAAAAAGTTGGAATAATTTGATTTTGAATTTAATGAAAAGAAAGTACTGCAGATCAAATTAAAACATATTTTTTCTATTAATATTAATTACAATAAGTGCAAAAATAATGATTTCCGAGCAGATGTGCGAAAAAGATGTTCGATCTTATTATATAGTTATAATTTTTTTATATTTAATGGCTTAATACATTTAAATTAAAATTTCATTTTTATCGTCCTTTATAATACAATTAACAAAGAAAATAATTACCAGAATAAAATTCTTATTTTATTGGGGCTTTCACGTCCTTAGTTTGAAATATAATATTTACAGAAGCGGCCTAGGGTTTATTATTTCAAAGATGTCAAGAGATCGTAAGAAATTGAAACAAATTTAATGGGATTTCAAAGAGTTTCTCACCACTTTATAAAGATTTTAAGAGGTTTTAGGATATTTGTAATGTTTCCAAACGACTTTATAAGTTCCGAAAATTTTAATTAATTTTCCAAGATCTCAGAGGATTTCATAGGACTTCAATTATTTCAAGGATTTTCAGCAATTAACAGATTTTATGTAATTTCGCGGGATTATATAATATTTTTATGTATTTCAAAGAATTTTTTCTTACGATTTGCGGGATTTCGTAGGATTTCAAAGTATTTCCAAAGATTGAAAATTATTTATGATATGTAAAACAATTTCAAGGAATCTCCAATAGATTTCAATAAGTTGGAGGGATTTCAAAAAATATTAAGGATTTGATTGTTTTTAAATTACAAGGATTTTAAATCTATCAGGGTATTTTAAGAGATTTTTTAAATATTAAAAAATGTAAAGAATTTTCATGCATTTTAATTATTTTAATTGATTAACAAAATTTTAGAATATTTAAAATGATTGCAAAGTATGTCCGGTTATTTAATTCATTTTAAGGTTTTAAAATTTTCAAGATTTTATGGAATTTCACGGGTCTTATTATAATTAAATTGAAACATTACTTTATGTTTATTTCAAATCATTTAAAGATTAAAAAATAAGGCGAATATCGTTTATGATCCGTTTTTCAACGAACTAAATTGGTTGCCAATAATGTTTATGTTACCGAATGATAAGGTAATGCAGTACAAAATTTATAATTTAAAAAATATTTTTAGTCGTCTACGATCTTTTGTGGACTTCTAAATGTTTTAGTTGAGTTTTCACGTCGGAAAGAAGGTTCAAGAAGGTTTAATTATTGTTGATCAATTTAATTGGGAAAATAAACTTTTAAGACACAAAATAAGTGAAAAGCTGTTTATCTGTCAGATGACATAAAAACTGGGTAACATTTAAAAAGTGATTATATCTGAAACTATAAGTTGAAACGAGAGAATACATTTATTTTGCAATTCTGCAATAAATGCTGAAAAAGCACGTGAATTTAACAATTAGATCTTTAACTTTTTTTAAAGATATAACGGCATAAATTTGAAAAAGGTATTTACGGTAATTTTACCGGATGGCATTTACTCATGCTTAATTGTAATTAATTTGGTATTTTTTTAATTTTAAAATTGTAATTAAGAAAATTATTTCTCCGAACATAAGCGTCTATAGGGCCATTCCCATTTTTTCTGCAAATAAATTTCTTCATTGCTTTAAGTCAAAAATGTTTGCCCCAGAATTGCTGTAAGAGTTAAGTCCGAAAGAATCCTACCTTGTGGTGTACCAGGCCTAACAGTTGATTTTGGTCAATATCGCGATGATATTCTTTCTAAGTATTCTTCTTTAAAACCCAGAAGATCGCATTGTGTTTTATTTCCTTTAACTTTTGAAATCGTTTTCCATTGAGAGAGGTGTACCAACCCGAAGGTCACTTTGCACTAAAGTATGGCCACTTTTAAATGGTCTAAACCACTCTAATTTTAGTATCACTCATAAACTTATCACCATACACTTTCTGAATCATAGCGATGTTTTCAGAACTTAAATGGAAAAGTTTTGGGCAAAATGTAATGTACACACCCTTGTTCGGTGAGTACCGTCATCCTGCAATGCAACGCGTACGTTTTTAGTCGTTTACGCAACTGCGAACTCTTTTCTATTCAAAATTCCCAGGTCCATGTGATTTAGTACAATTGTTTTTGACAATAGCATAACTATAGGTGCGAAGTTAGATTACAAGGTCGGACGCTTTCTAGACAGACCTCGTGTCTTTCAAGAAACAGTTTTATTTTAGAAAGGAATATTTCCCCTTATACGGAAGCGAATAAAGTAGAAGAAAAATAGACTTGGATAACTCTTGAGGTCAACCTGTTGTTGTATAGAATATGCTTAGAGTCAGGATATTCTTGTTCACAGAGAGGGTTGGGTTTCATTGACTCCTATGGTCTCGTATAAAGTTCAGGGTATAACGAGTGTTCGTTGAGTGAATCGTTTATGAATAAATAAATTGCACATTCGTGACGTAAAACCGTGTCGCTATATTACACCTATATGTCAAATATACGTATTGAAACTTCAAGTAGTACAGCTTAGAGTGCTCCAGTCATCGAACGCCATTTATCGAGACTATAATTTCGAATACAGAAATAGATGTTGAATAAACCCCTCTTAGACTTCCAAAAATCTTGTCAATTGACCTTAATCAAATATTACATAAATATTTAATTCAATATTTAATTTAACGAATTATTTTTTAATCATTTATGAGATAAATTTTCGAATAAACAAAAGGTTCCGTTATGCCGTTTTAAGTGTGAAAATAAATTTTCTTGACCTCTAGAAAGTCTTTTTTGTTCGTTAAGGAATAATACCAAAAGTTTATGAAACAAACAAAAAATTGGAGATATCATTGGGCCTAAAATACAAAAATTTGTATTTTCATCACAATTAATGGTCTGAAATCGCCCCTAAACATTTTTTCTCTGAAATATTATGCACATGATTTTTTCTACGATATAAATAGAATATTCTCTGTATAGTTTAGGCATCTCGTGCGAAAAAAGGTGTTTTTACCGTATTAAGTAGGAAAAGCAGCGATTTATTCACGGGTACTGATGAAAATACCAATTTTCTAGAAATGGCTACGAGGCCAATGCATATTATAGGAAAGTGTTTAAAAGCAAAATTAAACTGAACAAATTTCTGTAAAGATTTAAAAAAGAACCTCCTATGTCTAATATGCGTCGAATTATGATTCTTCAACGAACCCTGATCAAAAAAGAAGTTAAAACCCCCAATTTCCAAAGTTTATATCTGTACTTTGGAACCTGTTAATTTTACGAAAAAATGTTCTTCGAGTTTATTTCGAGTATATCTAAAAAACAATGATCATGAGTTATGGCCTCCCAAAGTTAACGGCTTTAACCTACTTTTTAGGGATAATTGCTCATGTTGAGTTTTTTCAAAATAATTCGTTTATGGGTAAAGCTACGTAATTGATGCCTATATTTATTTATAAATTATAATTTCCCCTGACGCACGATCGTATATACACAGCTCCGGGACTGACGTGGAAGTTCCCATATTGAAGCCTACCGTTCATTCCAAAAATTGGCACTAGTTGGTGAAATAGTAGAGTAGTGGTGGTTTAATTTGAAATTTGGATGCGATAAAATCAGTATGTTCAACAAGTATTTAATAATTTAAATTATATGGATACATATGCACATTAAAGCTTAAACATCAAAAGATTATAAATAAATTGAACGGAGTGGACTTTCGAAAATAGGAAACAATTAAAATAATGCAACGAGATATGTTAATATTTATAATTAATTTTGAATTGGAATGCCAGAAATTTAAGGAAAGTAAATAATCTCGATAACAAAAACTTACTGATAAGCAAAGTTGCAAATTGAATACTTCGTAAAAATATTTTTGGATCAAGATTCAAGATTCTGGTTGTGTCAGTATCACTCTGTAGTACAGATACACTTTTGTCTCATTTTTCGTTAAAAAGTAATGGTTTAAATATTATTTAAATACTAGTCTTAATACTATCAATTAATTGCATATTTTATGTATTTTCTTTGTGCAAATCTCTTACAGAATATCTGTTGTCGAAAGTGAATGAAAGAAAAACATTAAATTAACAGTTTCTACATTTTTCATGGTAGAGGTAATAATTATTTTTAATTGTTGATATTAAAAGCATTCGTAAACAAATTAATTACGTAATCGTGCAATGAATGTAAACCTAATCAAATAATTACCTAATTCATTGAATGATTGACTGATAAGTTAGTAAGTATCTAATTCGTCTCCTGATACTAAGAGTATTTTATCAGTCAATCATTCAATCAATTAGTCAACTATTTAATCTTGAATTTTGAAATACAAAAAAAGGAAAAAAAGGTTAACATTTTTTGTTTTTGAAAGTTTTACATCCATAATTTTTCTGGAACTTAGTCCAAGAATTACAATTTAATTTGTTTTTACTTTTTCCGGATGATTTAGGAAATTTAGGGAATTTTAATCTTTAAAAATGTTCATAAGTTTGTTGCAAGAAGTTCGTAAGAGTATTCTCGGAATTTCCGGTGACCTTTGAAAAACTTCAATGTGCTTTCTTAAAAAAAAATTTTTGTGCTAGATAATTTCTCTAAATTTTTATTGGCATATTTCCTAGGAATTTACGAAAAATGTGTTGAAAAGGTCCATCCAATTTACAGTTGGGACACTTGCAACATTTTTTAAAGAAATTCCTTTAAAAATCGTAGTTTCTTTAGAAAATAATGTTACCTACTAGATTCTTACCTGAAGTTTACTGACAAATTTTATTTGCCGGAACTGTTTCAGAAATTTTTATTTCTTTCAAGCTTTCCTACACTTCCAACAAATTTTCTGGTTTTTTTTGGAGACATTTTTATCTCAAGTTGTTTGTCGAGAACCCGGGACATTACTTGAAATTTTTTTTCACGAAATTAGAAAAAAACTTTGTTTCAGTTAAATTTCTTAGTCATTTTCTCAAGAGTTTTCCAGAAATTCCTCAACAATTTTCGTTCGATTTTTGTGAGATTTTTTAAAAGAGCCCAACTGGATTTTTTACATCGAAATTTTATTACCTCTAAAATTTCTAAATGACTTATTGCCGACTATTTCATTTGATTGAGAAGAAGAAAATAATAAGGAAACAAAATTTATTGATAAAATTTGAAATATTGTCAATGAAATGGAAATTAATATAGTCAAATATTAAATTTTGTTTAAATCTTGAGTTTCGTAGATAAATTGAGCATAAAAAGAAAATAATCGTGAGTACTTGTGGCCACATAGCAGGCCAGGAAATGAGGGATCCCTGACCTATCACGGCGGCCACGCGAATTCTGAATTCAGGATTCTCGTGTGCTAACCTCGTCACGAACAACGTGACGTGAAAATTGGTCGTAACGTGATTCTCACCCTGGAGATATTTTACGAACATATATATCATGTGCTAACTGAAGAACGTCTAGTCCTAGTTGAAAATCATCAGTCTCATTCGGTATCCTCAACGAAGAGCAACCCTCCTCAAAATTAAACAAAATGACTCATGAGGGTCGCGATCCACTCGAACACACGAGTCTCTACCAAAGAGCCGGTCAGAATGATAAAAATCGTAACCCTAGAATTTGAAATATTTTGTACAATTAATTTAGTTTTATACTCAATTTCCAAGAAAATTTTAAGCACTTCAAAGTTGTTTAATTTGAAAATATTTTAGTGTCCACCCTCTATCATCTTTTCTGCATTATCATTAAAAATAAATCCAACTTCAACTTAACTTTCCAAAATTCTGAAACTGATTGCAGACAGCGATGACAGCGATGCAGAGGGAGGTCTCGGGAATGTGAACAAGTTGGTGATGCGTCCCCCAGGACACAGTGGAAAAGCGAAAAAAGGACACCTCTGCTTCGACGCCTCTTTCGAAACCGGAAACCTTGGTAGAGTGGACCTTGTTTCCGAATTTGAATACGACCTTTTCATCCGCCCTGACACCTGCTCTCCTCGTCTTAGACTCTGGTTCAATTTCACAGTAGACAATGCCAGATCAGACCAGAGAGTCATTTTCAACATAGTTAACATCTCCAAGAGCAAAAACTTATTTCGGAAGGGTATGACACCACTCGTAAAAAGCAGCAGCAGACCAAAATGGCAAAGAATTCCCAGCAGACAGGTCTTTTACTTCAAATCTGCTCAGCATCAGAATCATCATGTCCTTAGTTTTGCCTTCTCTTTTGACCGAGAAGAAGAAGTATACCAGTTTTGTCTAACGTATCCTTATTCCTATACTCGATACCTGGGACACTTGGACAATTTGGCTCTAAAGTACTCCTGGGTAAGGAGGGAAAACCTGGCTTGTTCGATTCAAAAGAGGAAAGTAGAATTGATCACAATTGCCTCAAATGAAAGTAGTGAGGAACATCCTAGAAAAGTCGTTGCAGTACTTGCAAGGGTTCATCCTGGCGAATCTCCGTCTTCCTTTGTCTGCCAAGGTCTCATGGATTTTTTGGTCAGCAATCATCCGATCGCCAAGGTCCTCAGGGAATATGTTGTTTTTAAAATTGTTCCTATGCTCAACCCTGATGGAGTCTTTCTTGGAAATTATAGGTGGGTTGGGTTCAAATCAGTCTTGAAATTCTAGTTAGTGGCTACTGGTTCAGGAAACTGGAAAATTACGCTAAATTTTTTGAGGTAATAAATTTATTTTCTACTATGAATTTTTAAATTCTTAGTTGAAGTAGAAGCAACATAATAAGTGACTTTAAATACCACTTCATATCTTGGAAAATAATTTAAGAGAATATTCGAGAGACCCTTTATAGATTAAGAAAAAAAACTGTCTACTATTACTGAATTTTTCCGAATTTTAAAGACAAATTGTAATGTTTAACTTTCTGAACATTTCATAATTTATTCGTCAGATGTGTAAATTTCAAAATGTATATCTCGGAAAGTTTATACATAATTTGAAAATTTACAATTTAGAATGTCTACTTTAAACTTGCCAGTGAGTGAATTTCACCTTAAAAAAATTTTTAAATAATAAAATTTTTAAATTAAGAAATCATTGCTTTAATATTTTATTTTTATGAGTTTTCTTAGAATCTTCGAAATTTTTAACAACGGAATTTTCGGTTTCTTCCATCAGTTTAGTTTCCCAAAAATTTGTCGATAATTTCATATAATGATGAATAAAATAATAAAATAGTAAAATAAATAGTAAAATACAAAATAGTAAATGAAATAGAAAAATTTGATTAATGCTTGCAATTTTTGAATTAATTCTTGTAAATTCAGTATTTGAAACCCACAAATAATGAAAAACAATTTTATCAAAGAACTAAAAAAAAACTATTTAAAATGTATCAATTTTAAATTGAATGAGTTGAATAATTTTAGATTGAAACATACAAAATTGTTAACAAAAAAATGTAAACGTTTTTTTTAAAGAATATTTAATTTAATCCTTTATATTTCAATAATTTTAAATTGTAGACGCTAAACATATAATAATTTCAGTTTCATACTTTGAAATTTGAACAATTTTAAATTAGCAGCATTTACAATTGGGAAAGAGCAGGAAATACAATAATTGCTTTTACAAGACGATTCTGAATGTTAAAATTAAAACAATTTACAGATTTAAATGATAAAAATGGAACTTCTTAAATTCAAAAGCCTTAGTAATTAAATAAACTTAAACATCCGAAACTTAAGAAACTATTTTTAATTTATAAAGAATTTAAAATATTCCATTATTCACCCATTCAATTTCAAAATTTTAAATTAAATTAAAAGAATTTCCTTTGAATTGGAAGGGATAAAATTTTATTTACCATTTTCCTGAATTGAAAGATGCAACTTTTGTTTTTTAAACATTTTTATCGGTTTTAAGGAAGTAATTTTTTATTACCAATATTTTTCTGAATTGAAAGAGGGACATTTTTTATATTTAACATTTTTATTCAGTTGCAAAAATAACGTTTTGGTCATTTTGTTCTCAATTGAAAGAAGCAATTTTTGAAAGCATTTTTATTTGAAAGGGAGAACTTTTTTTTGAATTGGAAGAGATTAATTTTTAAAAAAAATTTTTGTTGAGTTGAAAGGGTGGATGTTCCGATTTATAATTTTTGCTCAATTTGAAGAGGAACATTTTTGTTTTGTTTTGGAGGTTTTCAGCTATTTGAAAGGCAAACAATCAGTTTAAAATTTTTAATGTCGCAGTTCAATGGAATATAATTTAAAATTGTTAAATTAGAAAGTGTTAAAAATTTCGGTTTTATACGTGTAAATGCTTCAAGTTTAAAAGTTTAAAATTTCAAAGAGTTTCACCTTCAGTGCTTTAATTTGCAGTTTAATTTCGAGAATTTTAAATGAAAATTTTCAGCTTTAAGAGTTTGAATTTTTTAATTTCAATTATAGTAAACAATTTTAGCAAACCGGGAAATGAACAGGAATTTTTTTCCTTGATAATAACCTTTACCCTGAAAATGTTCAGATTGAAAAATTTAGCATTTTTGGATTGAATTCTAATATTCCATAATTGTGCAATTTAGAAGTGAATGCCTTAAAAACAATTGTCAACCCTCAATATTTCAGATCGAATAAACTAATAACAATAAGATTGAAATTTCGTGAATTAGACAATTCTAAATTAGAAACGCTTCAAGTTTTACAATTTATAATTGAAACATTGAGTAAAAGCTGTCTGGTTTTAAATTTAAAGTGATGTAAATTGTACTATTTGTAATTGAAAGCGTTAAAAGTTGAATATTCTTAGATTGAAAATTTATATTGTACAATTTGAAGTTTAGTGTCTTAGTAATTGAACATTTTTGAGCTTCTATTTCTCAATACATCAAAAATATTGTCCTTATTTAAATTTTTTTTCTATTTTGAAATTGTCCAATATTGAAAGTATTAAATTTTCTACAATATTGAACGTTTGAGTTTGAAATTATTACTTTATCATTAATGCAAGTGTGATAAAATTGTCAAATGTATTCAATTTTGAACTTTCAATGTTAAACAGTTTATATTTCAAATTAGTTTAAATCATATTCGTTAATTTAAAGATTATTCTATGAATAGTATTTGAATTTGAAAATTTTATTAACCGGCGAAATTATTTGAAACTCCATAAATGACCGAGCATTTATTCCGAGTTTTGAGTGGTCCCGTAATTTTAAATATATATTAATAATTCATCACGTTTTACTTGCTATTAAAACAATACCATATAAAAAATGTCTAAATTTGAACCTATTAAGATGCACCAATGAAAGATGTTTTATTTATTTTTAGATCCACCTTGATGGGTATGGATTTGAATAGATCTTGGAACAGAATTTCAGATTGGATTCATCCTACGCTAGCAGCTACTAGGTCTTTCCTAGAAACTCTTAATAAGGATCAGAAAACTCCTTTGGATTGTGTTCTGGATCTGCATGCTCACACAAACGCCACTGGTGTTTTTGTTTATGGGAACACGTACGACGATGTTTACAGGTAAAAATTTGATGGTTAACAAATTCGCTAATTTTTTTCATAATTTTATTCTTCTCTTGAAAAATTGACAAACATGTAACACACGGCTGCCAGCCTCTTAGGTACGAAAGACACATTGTTTTACCGAAACTACTTGCTCAACAAGCTGAAGATTACGAAGCTGGATATACAATGTACAATCAGGATTTGCATAAATCAGGAACTGCTCGTCGATACCTTTGTTCCATATTGAGTGAACATGTAAATTGTTATACTATTCTCGTCTCCATGTATGGATATTCTCGAAAGGGAATGCCGGGAATTTTACCTTACACGGAGGAAGGATGTATCCTTTTATTATTTTAAACATCACAGTAGAATCAATTGTGCTAAAGGAAAATTAAATTGCATATCATTATTATGACATTACAAGGGCATAACCACTTTTGTTTGTTTTGTAAACTAAATGAAAATATTACAGGTTGCATAAGATTACAGGATTATGCGTGGGATTACGCAAGAATACATGATATTATACAAGATTACATGATATTACATAAGATTACATTGGATTACATAATATCACATGGAATTTTAAAAGATTACAAAAGATTTCTCAAGATTAAACGGAATTGAAATTGATGAACGCAACTGAAAAAAGAGATATCAAAATCACTAATAAAATAAGGGACTGTGTCGCATACTCACAAAAATTTAAAGATTTAATCTCGGGATTAATTCAGAAATATAATTGATTTTAAGAATTGAAATTATATCATTATAGTCATGTATTTTGAAAGAAAAGCCATAATTTCGTATAAAAAAATTAAAACTTACGAAAAATAATTAATTTAACAATATTTTTCGTAATTGAATTTTTTCTTATCGTCGCTTCTTACCAATTTTTTTAAATGGTAGAGATTTAATTAATTATGACTTTCTTTAAATTTTTTTAAGGATTTCACCCACAGAAAAATTTACTTTCAAATTTGGAAATAGCAGAGTTGAAGAGATATTCAATTGCAAAAAAACATTTTAAACTAAATGTGTTTTCTTAATCTTAAAAATTCTTTTAATTCATTTTTTTATTATTAGTAATATTATTTTAATTCTTAAAATCATAGAAAAACTTTTTTTTCAGATATCTATTTTATGGCATATTTTTAAATATTATTTTTCCTTCTAAAATACAAATATCATAAAAAACTGAATGTCATTACTTAAGGAAAGTTTTTGAAATAAGTTACGACTTTTTTGCGAGAAAACGAGGCATTGCTGTTCTGCTATGAAACCGGAAATATGATGTGTCAAGGTCGTAAAGTATGCAACTATGCTATTAATTTGATAATTACACAGTGAAGCTGGCTAAAAAAAAGTTATCGAAAAAAGGTTACAGTATATCACATGGGGGTTACATAAGATTACATGGGATTACATAGCAGAGTATACACCATATTACAACAGTGGTTAATCTCTCGTTACATCCTTAGAATGAATACTTATTTAAAGTATTTTTTCCTTTATAAAATGAACTGTAGCTCTAAGCATAAATTATAGAAAGCTTCTAAACTTGTTTTGCATGGATGTGAGCTTTACATCGAAACGTTACGATACAGAAACCTCGGTGCACCCGTGGGTCTTCCGATCTAGTTGGTCTGATTAGACACTCTTGTTAAAGTGGCCTTTGTTAGGCAGGTGGAAAAGGTACTTAACAATACTCAGGTAATCGTAGGTCAGAAAAACATGGAAAAATAGGGAAATGGCAGGAATTTTGAAAAAAATATTGTGCAAGTCAGGGAATTTTTGTAAGAGGCACTTGCAATAACTGTAAGGGATAATAAATTTGAAATTCTTAATTTTCAAATTGTATTATTCCAGTTATAAAATATTCCATGTTAAAAATGTTAAAGGATAAGCATTCTGGTCTTTGAATATCAATGGTCAGGGAAAAATTAGACGATTTAAAAATTAAGTTTTGCGGCCACCCTGATATAATATTTTTGCTGGTAATTTATTTTCCTTATTTTTCAATTTCTATTTTTTTGCAGTTGCTTCCTCCTGATGATTATATTTTTAATTCAAAAAGTAATTATTTGGTTGCAAACTCAACCATTTGTGTTAAAAAGTCATCCTTTTTGGTTGAAAATCGCGCTTCTTGAGTTGAAGTTCAATTTTTTTTCCAGAATTCTTCTTTTTAGTTTAAAAATTCACCTGTTTTAGTAGGGATTTCATATTTTTTAGTTAAAAATACAACTGCTCGATTAAAAATTAGTCTTTCTTGGTTGAAGATTCAACTATTTTGTTGAAAATTTTATTTCTTTCGGGTTGAATTCTACTGTTTTTTTTATTTTAAACAAAAAAATATTTTGATTTAAATATCTAATGTTACATCATTCATTGAAAACTCATATTTTTTATTGATAAATGAGCTAGTTTATTGAAAGTTGAAATAATTTGTTAAAAAATAATTTTTTTTAGGATTCATCATTTTTTGAAATTCTTTTTTTTTTGTTGAAAATAATACTATTTAACTGAACATTTAAATATTCCGGTTAAGAATTCAACATTTAAGATCTATTATTTGAATTTTGTACCTGGTCGACACTCACTAACATCAACTAATTCAACATTTTAGTTATAAATTCATCTTTTTGGATAAAATCTTTTTCCATTTATCTCTTTTGTTGACGGGTTTTGTTGAATATTGATCTTTTAAATAAAAAATTCTCTACCTTCGATGAAAGTTGAATGAGTTCGTTTTAAATTTATTTTTGTGGTTGAAATTTTATCTCTTTGGTTGAAAATCTAACTATTTTGTTGAAAATAACTTGTTTTCTATTAATATAATTTTTTAAACTAAAAATTTAAATTTTCCATTTTCCATTGAAACTTAATCTTTTTTCAGTTGAAAAATTAATATTTTTGGGTTGAAAATTCAACATTTGTACTGAAAATTTCTCTGTTGGCGCAAAAGTTGAACAATTTGGATAAATTTTTTTTTTTTGCCTGAAAAATGTTTGTTTGTTGAAAAATCCATAATTTTAGTTAAAAATTCATCTTCTTGGTTGAGAATTGGACTAGTTTGTTAAAAATTCGCTTTTTTTTAAATTGAAAATTACTTTTTTCACAAAAATTTTGATTCTCCATTTTTTGTTGAAAATTTATCTTTTTTATTTAAAAATTCATGTATTATGTTAAAAATTGTTTTTTTTTGTAGAAAATTAATAATCTTTGTAAAATACGTCTCTGTGTTGAAAATTAAATTTTTCGGGTTGAAAATTTAACTTTTTCTACCGAAATCAACCTTTTGGCTTCAAAATTGAAGTATTTTTAGTTTGTATTTGTTTATGTGTTTATTTAATATATTTGTAGGTTAAAAAATCAACTTTTTAGTTTAACGTTTAACTTTATTGCTGTAAGTTCGTCTGTTTTGCTTTCAATTTCAACTATTTGGCTATAAATTCCACTATTTAGTGAAAAATTAATCTTTTTTGAAAAGTTCAACTACTCGGTTGAAAAAACAATTACTTTGTTAAAAATTTAAATGTAGTTTGTGACAAAGGCCTCTTTTTTTCGTCGAAAATTCAACTTTTTTTTTAATCGTCCTTTTGGATTGAAAATTCATCTTTTATGGTAGAAAAAATAATTTCTTTTGGTTTAAATAAATAAGTAAATTCGGAAAATTTTAATTTTAGTACTGCATTGTTTTATTCCATTTATAAAGGATTCTATGTTTACAATTTTACAAGGTTAAGATGTTAGTCTTTAATATGAATGGCCAAAGAAAATAAAAAATTGATCAAGTAATTTTGAAAATTAAGTTTTGCGGTCACCCTGAATATTAGGGTGATACGAAAATAAATTAAAGTAAATTGAATTGAATGAGATGAAAACTCAAAAGGAATTGATGAAGGCAATAGAATTAGAATTCGATGAATTGTGGACTATATTGGTCTGGACGAGAAAAGATTCTTTAATCAACTTTGGATCTCTATTATAACTTTTTGCAGGGTTTTTTTGCATGTAAATATATTTTGTGTAATTTGCAATCCACTGCTTCTGGATTTATACGTGGGCAGTAGGAATAATTTGAGAGCCTGTATATGACCTTAACCAGGAATTTAAATAGATTACAGGGTAGGTAGAAATCTGGCTCGCGTATTTCTAGAATATTACAAGCTCACAGGATTAATTCCCTCGAGTCTTCCGGATAAACCCTCGGCGAAACGAGGACGCCAATCTCGTCAAAGATACCGTGCTCCTCGAGAACCTCGTCCCAGGACAGCCAGAACTCCAGCTCCTCTCCATCATGCCAGTATTCACGAGTAAATATTGTTTTTCAATTATTGCTATCCATTTTTTACAGGGAATGACAACGACCCTTGATCCTTTTCACTACTGACACTGTTTTTTAAACGGTGAAATTATTTTTCTACTATTTATCAAAAAATGACAGAAGTGCAACTATTTTCTTAAATTTCTCGCTCAGGCAATTTTGAAAATTTTAATAATTTGCAAAGCATTTAAAGGGATTTCCAAAATTTTCACGAGATTTTAACAGATGCCAAGGGTCTATTTTAAATGTTTCCAAGGGATTTTAGAGAACTTCAAATGCTTCAAGGAATTTTAAGAGCATTTTAAAATATGTTAAAGAATTCAAGGTGGACAAAGTATCCAAATATTTCTCAAAATTTTAAACATTTTAAAGAATATTGTGTATTTTAAAAGATTCAGAGGAATTTCACGAGATTGAAAAAAATGTGATATTATAGAAAATTTGAAGATATTTAACTAAAGAATTTCAAATATTTAATCTATTTTTAAGGATATTTGAAAGATATTACAGATTTTAAGATGTTTTGCGGAAGTTTACTCGATTTCTGTGGGATAGCAATGGATTTCGCAATATTTGAAGAATTTTATCGATTTAAAATAATTTAAAAGTATTTTTAAGAATTTACGGTATTTTTAAATATTCCAAAATTTGTATGGATTTTCAAAGAATTTCATAAGACTTTAAAAAATTCAAAGGAGTTTGAAAAGGTATTCAGCATATAAATGATATTTAAAAGATTGCAATGGATGATTCTAATATACTTTTGGAAAAGTTTGTGCTATTAGGGTATAGGGGAACTATTAGGGTTTTCTACTGATTTCAAAGGATTTTATCTTATTTAAGGGATTAATAGGGTTTTTAAAGAAATGATAAAATTGCAGGTATTTCAAGACATTTTTTGGGATTTCAAAATATTTAAAAAGGTTTCCGAGTTTTCCAGGATTTTGTAAAGGACTTCAACGGATTTTAGGGGGTTTTGAAGGATTTCAACAGATTTTAGAGCTTTTAGGGTATTCAGAAAGGTTCGAAAAAATTTCACGATTTTTGATGGGAGATGTATATTGATTACCAGATTACAAAAATAGTTTAGCCCTTAAATTATTTTTATTTGAAGTTACATGGCACTGTTTTGCTAAAATTTTTGTAACTTTATGCAACTAGTCACACTTTTTTGAGTTTCTCAAAAGAATACGAGGCCTGCAATGAGATTCTAAACTAAAACAAGTGGAAAAAGTAATTCGAAGCCGTCCTTTTTAAATTATCAATTTTCTAGTTTTCGGTTTGATATATTTAATTCGCAAATCTCGGATTCACTGGAAAAAAGTGATATAATTAAGTCGCATGAAACTAGAAAAAATTGCCTGACATTTCTAAAAAGGAATTTTCCTTTAGTAATGTAGTTTAGAAGTTGGTAATAAAGACATTCAATTTTTCATATTTTGTTTTTTAACAAATAAAAGTTTATCAAACTCTACTGGTGTAGAAAAATACACAAAATAAATAATTAACAATATTCAGTCAATTAAACTGAATGATTTGTTTTTAATTCTAAATTTTTGTTTCTGTATTTAATTTCAATTTGATTCCTTTACAAACTCGGATCTTTTCTATTTGAATTCTTAAGTTATGAAACGAATGATAGAAAATTAATTGAAACTATTTTTTATATTTTGAATTTAAAATCTTCTAAATATTAAGGTTTTTTCTTGAGATTGTACAATTTTCAACAATATAAATTTTAAAAAACAATTTTTATTACTTGAATTCAATATGTAATATTCTTCAAGTTTTAACGCTTCCAATTTCATATTTTTAACTTTTCAATGTGATTAAATCAAATTTTTTGATTTCAAAACTCTTTACATTTGAAACCATTTATTTTGGGACGATTTTTGAATGCTCTCATAATTTTTATAAAATATTATTTAATTTAAAAGTTTCAATTATGGGATTTTATTGAATGAAAGCTTATTTTCTAGAAAAAAAGATTCTCTCCAACTTTGTAACAAAAATTTGATGTAAAGTTGTAGAGAATATTTTTTTTCGGTAAAATAAGCTTCCATTCACTCAAAAACTGTATGTGTTTACATTTTTTATCACGAAAAGTAATCTTTTCTCTCTTTAACAATGCCATGAATAATAATATTGCAATTCTCAAAAGTATAATTAAATACATTTTCACGAGACCTCTTGAATTCATATTTGTGAAACCACAAATGCTTTTAAGTTCAAATTTTAAAATTTTGAATACATGAAACTTAAAATTATCCTTCGTTTTCCCTTTTTTCAAATACCCGTTTTCCCATATTCTAGATAAAAAAATTCTTCCCCTTCTCTCTTTAAATAAACGATATTTAATAATACAAGCTTTTAATTATGTGGGAAACTTTCTGAAATTTGTAAATGTATGTATTTATTATAATTAATTAATTTTTTACATTTACAATTAAAATGTTATTAATTAATTTGTATGATAAAATTAAATTTTTGTTACAGCTATTAATTCGTCTATACGAAATGTACAAAGTTAATTACATAATTAAAAAACAGAATATTCCAAGTTGGTCATCTGCATAGTTAAATGTTCTAACTTAAACAATTTAAATTTAAGCGTTCAAAATTAAGTCACTTGAATTTTGAGTTCAATATAGGAGGGTTAAGCAGTTTCAAATTTTATTTTCAATTCTTACCAATAAAAAAACTATAACTATTTATTTGACGGACTTTAAAATAAACTATTTATGAATTAAATAAACTTTCAATATGAATATTTTTTTCTGAATCTATACAAGTGAAATATTTTTCAAATTTGAAACATTTCACGTATTTAAAATCAGTTAGAAATTTACATTGGAAGTATTGTTATGGAGGAAGAAATAACACATAAAAACAATTGCATATACTAAGTATATGCATGTTTTAAAAATATATTCTTTGATGGCAGAAAGCATTAAAAGATCATTTAACGTCATTTAAAAATATAAAATTTCTCATAAAAGAAGTGTTTCTTCCTTTCTACATATAAAAATAAATGTATAATGTTTCCCCTATTTTCTCCCGTTGTCGTGAGAAAATCACCCAATTTCCCCTGTTATGGGCGTCTTTTGTGCTGATAACCCTGCTATTGGCATTTTTTTAAAATACCAAAATAATTACATTCCTTAAAATGTCAAAAAGTTTTCGTACTTGGAAAAAAAAACTTTCAAACATGGAAAAAGAAACATTACTGGTGGGTTTGCCGAGGGAATAATTTTCTTCCCCTCGAATAAAATATAATTTTTATCGTGGATAAAGCACTAAAGAAGCTTTTTCAGTCCTGTTGATTAGGTTTTATTACTCTACTATTTTTATTAATTACTGAATTTAATTTGATTCGCAGGTACTTCCGAAAAGTTCCCGTGGCGGAGCCTCGCTACCGATCGATGAGCGGTACGCGAATGAAAGCCGGCGTGCCAGGAACAGGAAGTGGCGCCGGGATTGGAACTGGAATGAGTGGTAACAGGAACCTAAGCTACAGGTTCCGGAGCCCCGGGGCTCCACCTCTCGACAGGAAAATAGCGGAGCCGAGGCGCTCGGCGGAACCAAAGCTCACCATTATCGATTTCAATCAGCTGACACGAGGTGGTTTGGACCTGGCCACCGGAAAGAACAGGGCAAAGGTCGTCAGACGAGCCTCACCTCATCGACTGCACTCGAGACCGGCTCGTAGATAATAGAGATTATATTCATTATCCCTCATATTGTTGAAATTCAAGGTCGTCACTGATCCGCGAAATTGGGAAAACTGGCAATTTTTTCACATTCGGAAAGAAACTCCAGAAATTGCATAAAATTTCTTCATTTTTAGTAAAAAAATGCGTATCTAGTTGCTTTAAAATAATATCACTTGATTGGAAAAGTTGATGAAATATTCCAATTTGAAAGGTTGTAATTACATGGTTTCAAACTAAAATTATATCCTTTAAAATTGTGTAATTTTAAACGGTGATGTAAAATAAAAACGATAATGAACAGGGAATTTTTGAGATGAATTTAATTGCGACTTGGTGCAGGGAATTATGTAAAATAATTAACATTCTGAGTTTGGAGGGGGGAATAATCAAGTCAAGTATAAAAAGAAATCTTCATAAAGAATTAAAATTTTTTCTTGGAACACAAAATTTTTGACAATAATTTTAATTGTGATTTTTAAAAAGAGAATTTACAAAAACAAAGACGTTCTAAGTCAGAATTTGTCTCATTTTAGTAATTTCCTTGTTTCAATTTACAGTTTTTTTGAATTTAAACATTTTTGTTGAAAATAAAACTTTGCCACAATTTTAAACTTAACTGTTTCAAATGTTAGAAAAAGGGTGGTACCAGGTTTCTGAATTGTAATGAAAAATGTTGTAAATAAATATAGTTTTGCCTTTGACATGGAATGGAAATTTTGAATAAGTAATTTCAATTTTGATTTACAAAAAGGGCATTTAAAAAAAATCCATATTCAAATTCAGAATTGTAATTATTACGCCAAAAAATTATCTGATTTTCTAGTTCGGAATTATATTTTGATTTCCAAAATCCCCTGTTTCAAATTAGAAGTCTTTGAATATCTTTTTAAATGTATAGGAAACTCTTAAAATGTTTAAAACTCGTTTTAAATAATTCAAATCTTTTAAACTATTTTAATTTTTCCAGGAAAGATGAACAATTAAACGGGAGTTTAAAATCTCATCCTCTCATTTTTTGTTATTTGGTGAAAAAAATTTGCCTAATTTTTTTGGATTTTTAAAAAAATATTAAGAAGTAGTAGTAGTAATCGTGTGACCAACACGAAGACTAAACATTTAATTTTATAAATAAATTGACCCCCAAATCCACCAAAACTCTCACCCCTAAGTCTTAAGACACTCCAACACAATTTTTAAGTGCTTTTTCTAAATTTTATGAACTTAAAATGAAAATTTTAAGCGCAAATTATATAAAAACTTTTTATACACAAGTATGAAAAATATCAGCCTTAAAATTAACAGTTTTCTTTTATTCGCCCTTAAAATGCATAAAAAATTACATTTTCTTTCTTCAAACCTTTTGATTTCAATAGACTTATATACTATATAATATTGAAATAAAAAGTTGTTCAGAAAGAAAATTACATTTTTAATGAATTATTAAAAGTGAAAATGGAGGGAAATGTATAGTAAAAATTGTTATGTAATTTAGGCTTTCAAATTTAATTAAAATTTATTTTATTTTGATGAAAGAAAATTGAATTTTTAATGGATCATTATCGTGAATAGGCGAAATAATTTATTTTAAGGGTATTATTTTCTACACTTGTATAGTAAAAATGTATATAATTTGCAATCGAAATTTCCATTACAATTTCATAAAATTAAGGAAAGACACTTGAAAATTACGTTCTATTACGTTTTACATTGCCTCTGTTTTTACATTTTCTATATAATAAGTATTAGTAAATGAATGTTTTTGATCTGTTGATCTTAAAAGATATTTATAATTAGTTATCTGATGATTGTCACTTATGAATGTTTAAATTTATGAGAATTTAAGGCTCTTTATTGTACTTTTTACAACATTTGAGTGTCAGAATTTTTAAATATAAAATCTTTTTAAAGATCTATTCCTGTATTTAAATAGGGTAAGTTTAAATTTTTAATTCTATTCTCGATATTCATGATAATAGATGTAGTAATATACAAAAAAAAGTGAAATAGTTTCAAAAGAGATTCTTCGTCTGACCAAAATTGACATTTTCTACTGCACGATTTTCATACTACTCGTCGTTTGTAAATGATTATAAAATCGCACTGGAATGATGACTGGAAATTATGAATAAGTCAATTCTTGTCTTCAATGTTCGATTGTTAATGTTATATTAATTCAACTTGAAAGAATTGTTTCCTCTGAAAAAAACGAACCAATTAAATCAGTTAAAAGTAATCCAGTTTTATTATTATTAATATAAAACATGATTATATTCCTCCAAATAATTTTTGGTTTTGTTTAAAAACTGTTATTTTGCACAATATCTTTTTTCATGAAACTGTCGCATAAAACTTACCACAGCTGGAAGAAGAAATTATTTTTAAATTAGGAAATGATTAAGAATAATAGGACACGTACCTGCTAAGCAATTTTTGAAGACTTTTTGCCGGAATTTTACGTATACGGCTTAAAATGTTTAAAGGTATACCCAATTCACAAACTCGGGTATTATATCTAAACCCAAGAAAGTATCGATCTCTTTGAATATTTATTATACTTTTTTACAGTTCTATACAGCAATGGAAAGGCAAGCACGATGACTCGTTTTGAACCCAAGTTGTGCCGAAAGTTTAATCAACTCGGAATAATTAAGGAATGAATCAGCGATTCCAATTTATTTTTTAACTGAAGGGAATAACTAAAAAACGAATAAATTAAATGAAACTAGCGAAAGAAGGGAGCAGACAAGCGACCGGTTGCTTCTAACCCTGGACTCGAGGGAACTGGCTGACTCCATAGTCGGATTGACAACCCTGGCTCGCCTAAAGGTCGTTTTACTGGGGTTGGAACAGGGACGAAAATCGCATCCCTCGCACCCTGGATATTTTCATCTTCTCAAAAATAATTTCCAAATTTATGTAAGTTTATTTTACAATCTTATCTTTTACTTTTATTCTCATGTTTTCCTAGACTGCGCTGAATTTATTTTAGAAAAAACTTATTTATTTATTTTAGTCTGGAAGAAGTTCAAGATGACAAAATCGATTTTTTAATTTATTAAAAAAAATATATTATTTTTGTCACTCTTATATAATTTTGTCAATTTCTTAAGTGTCTTTCTGTTTACCTTCTTTCTTATTTTCTTATTTTGATTTTTTCAACTTTTTTATGCATTATTTTTATTTAAAATGTTCGAAAATAAACATTTTAAATTTTAAAAAAAGTACGTTATTGAATAATTCTAAATGAATTAACTTAATAATTGTTGGGAGATTGTATTGATAAGAACGCAATTTAAAATTGCGAAAATATTCTTTTCTATTTGAATTAATTGAAATTCTTTTTTGATTGAAGCAAGAAATGAAAAATTATAGCGACCAACATTTGATGAAAACATTGAGAATGTTTATTAAAAGTACATGATTATTAAGAGAAACATTGTAGTTAAAGAATTCTTTAAAAAACGATAGTGAATTGCATTAGAAGAAAACTTTTTTTTATTATTATTTTGTATCAAAATAGTTTTTGTAGCAAAATTTAAAAACAAAAGATATGTATACTAATTTGATGTATGTGTTGATTTTTTTTTAAATTGAGTTAAAGTAGCTTAATAAGCTTATTTTTACTAAAAACCATTGTTCAAAATACATCAAATGTATATACGGTCTTTAAATACACAGTGATTTTTGACTAATTCTGCGTCTTCTAATTCTACTGATACCAAAAAATGCCTAAAATTTCAATTTAAAAAAAGTTTTTAAATGTATATAATTTATTAGATTTAATCAAGCTTACTGATGAAGGCCACCGACGTGTGACGAACTGTTTGAAACAATTTAAAGTAATTAATCCTTTTTAATTAATTTTTTTTTTAAATATTAAAATAATAATGAAAAAAATCAACTAAATTTATCTTGATTAAATGATTACAAAATTAATACTTGAAATTATTTATTTTAGAATATTTCCAAGAAAAAAATCTTAAAAAGAAATGCAGTCCGTTTTTATACAAGATTTAAAACTTTTGTTGGCTTGGAATATCTATGAAATGAATTTACATTATATGACAAAATTAATCAGTCTGCATAAGTGATATTATAGTTTTGGGGACATGCAGAATTGTTTTTCTTGAAATAAGGCTTTTTCCTCTAATTATTTATCAAATGGCTGATGCTTAAATGATAATAAAATCGATTAGTTTTCGAGGAAGAAGGGTCCTCGGTTTGATAATTTCGGTACTGAGTTTCCTGTCTAAGGATACGAATATAGTTGTTGGTCCTGCCGAAGATAATGGTGTTGGTGAAGGCTAGAATAGTATTGATGATGATTCCAAGATTGGGGTTGGCTGAGAGCAGGGCGGTGGTCGTTGAACCAACCCAAACAGGCTGGATGCTGGATATATCTGCGTGGACCTCGTGCGCGAATATTCCCTGGAATACCCCTCTATTTTCTGCTAGATATATGTATGTACCTATGTCTATTCTCTCCTTCAATTCCTCCCTACTTTCCAGACTCCAGAGTCCCAGGAGAAGCTCCAGGACCAGCGAGACCCGGATGGCGTTTTGTTCAGTACCAAAAGCTTCAACGCTCTAATTGTTATCTGAGAACGTAATTGCTCTTTCGAGAGAAATTCACTCTGTGTGTAATGTACTATTATTTCAGTTTTATATGGAGACCGAGAAGCCATTCCGAACTAAAATTTGAATTCAGACATTGATTTTTTGCTTTCAATGTTAAAGTACGATTCAAAAGCTTAAGAAAAATCAGGGAATTATGTACAAAAATTCCACAAATTTAAAGACCTAGTGTTTTTAAATCTGAAGATATGATTTCTCCGTTAATGTAGACTCAAGTTTGGGTAAATTCGTATAAAGCTCCGTTATATGGAATCTAGTCCCTTTTGGCAACTTTTCAGGAGAGCCTGGAATAGATTTAAACATTTGTCAAAATTCAGAATTACACTCTGAAACAATAGAATTTGTTTTCAAAGTTAGTTTAAGTTCTAATATTTAAATTATCATTCACGCAGAACTGATTATAAAGCTGGATAAAAAATACTAAGAGGCTAATAAACTGATAAGTGTTGTGAAAAATTAATTTATTTTAGTATGGAAAGAATTTAGAACATTTTTATGTCAATTTAGGCATTATGTTTTTTCATATAATTTGATTAGCATTCAAGTAAATGTAAATTACTTTAGTTTGTTTAAAAATTAACCTTACAAAATATTTCAGCCTACACGAACCAGCACTGTCAAAAAGTGTCAAAACCGAAAAACGTTAAACTTATTTTATTTTCCTTTGTTTTCCTTAAATGTTGCATAGGATTCCGATATATTTTTTTTTTTATTTCTGCAGAGTGGCTTGCTTGTTTATTTTTTTACAAAAAGTAAGAATCGATCAAAATGGACTTGATTCTATATAAGAAGTAACCCAAACTTCATTCCATATTACACGCAGCAGCCAAAATTCAATAATTGTCAATAAGCTTTCAAATGTTGAGCTTCTGGTCATAATTTTTTTTTCTTTAATAATAGGCTTTTCAAATTTTTAAATTCTTAATTTTAATTCTAAAATAGTTGAATTTAAACAATAAAAACGAATTTTTAACAATTGAGTTTAATCCTCAAAATATTGATTTTTCCACCAAATAAGAAGAAATTATCAATAAAATACAGAAATTTTAAAAAAGTTAGTTACATATTCAATCGAAAGGATTAATTTCTTACTAAAAAGAACAATCGTTAACAAAATACATGAAATTTCTACTAACAATGCTAATTTTTTAACCAAAAATGAAATAGACTTTCATTTAAAAACATTAGTTTTTAACCCAAAACGAAACAATTTTTCAATAACGTAGTTGAGTGTTCAACAGAAAAGTTCATTTTTAACCAAAAAATATAAAATTTCTACAAAAAAAAGGATTTTGAAATCAAAGGACGAATTTCGAACAAGACAGTTAAGTTTGTAATAAAAGCAAATTTTTTAGTCAAGAGAAAAGAATTTTCAATCAAATTGTTGAATTTCCAAGTCAAAAATGTAAATTTCCAACAAAACAGTTGAATTGTTTAAACAATTTGTTTTTAACTTTTCAGTTGAAGTGAGATTATAATGAATTCACGCTGACAAACATAATTCTTTATCAATGTATTATTAATATTATTAAGAATATTCTTCTTGAATAATGTTAGAAAGTTGCCTTTTTCTAAAATATTCAAATTTTTGTCCACTTTTCACACAAAATAAGGCCATAATAAATGCAATTTATTAAACTCTACTTTAAACAAATTATTATTATTTATAAGTAAAGAGTGGCAGTACAGAACTAGATAATCAATATTTTTTAGTTGGTCATTGCATAAAAATTCTTAAAATTTCGAATACACGTTGAGATAATAGTATTTGTTTGAATTCGCATTTTTTAATACGGTACTAAACAAAATGTAATTTAAATTTTAGATAAAATGCCCGACAGTATTTTTTCTTAGCCTATTTTAGGCCGCATTTCAATTACCTTTTTTTCTTTTACAGCAAGTTTGTTTCGTATACATCTAATTGCAAATTATTGCTAGAAGCCCTGATATTATAACTAACCTTCTATATTAATATTTTGGTCACTATCGGCTAATTTATTATCAAAAAAACTTAAGAGTTCGGTACTAACCGCCTCTCCCCTACATAAATTTAAATAATTCAAAGTTTTTAAAATTCAATAAGTTTTCAAAGTCAAAAGTCTAAGAACACAGTACTTCAGATTACTATCGTAGTTTAAAAAATAAAATTGATTGCGATCAAATAATAATTGATTTTCAAGTAAATCAACTTTGATTATAAACTAGAACATTTGGAGGGCTGCGCGCGCACTAATTACGATTTTTTAGAGAAAAAATACTTAGTTTACAGAAGTTTCTCTAATCGTAACAAGAAAATGCCAGAAAATTTAATATAAATGTCGCAATTGTTTTAAATTAACATAATATTATTCTAACTTAGCAGATTATTTTTCTTATTAACGAAATTACACTCGCCGCGTGTGATATTATTCGACCCTGTACATTAAATATTTTCGTAATATTTCAAAAACATAAAAAAATACGTTTTCCAGGTATTTTGGGATAATCTATTTATTTTTTAAATTCAACTTGAAGACTTTTAAATTCACCTTGAATTTTTGTTGATTTTATCATATTCTTATTCATTAATTCTATTCACTCTTATTTATCGGAATTCATTGCAATTTTTGTGGAATTAAAAAATCTTGTTCGATTTAATTGAATTATTTTTAATTCATATTGAATTCGTATGAATTTCATAAAATTCCCTTGAATTCCCTTAAATTCTTCTAAATATACACATTAATTTTTCTAAAATCACAGGTGTTTTTTTATTTTTATCCTGAATTCTTTAAAATTCTTTGAAATTCTCTTGAATTTATTTGAATTCGACCTGAACTCTTTTCACTCACATTTAACAAAGTTGGATGGAAATATTTTCATTTTTTATATTTTGTTCAATTCATTCAAATTCTCATGATTGTCACCAAATTTATTTGCCTTGTATTCTTCTAAATTTATTCTAATTTTGCTGAAATTAATGGAAATGTTGATACTTTTTAATTTTTGCAATTCATTTGAATTCAGCGAAACTAATCTTGAATTGTTTAAAATTGTTATGAAGTTACCCTGAACCCGTTAAAATTAATCTGGAATTATGATACATTTCATTGAATTCTATTGTATTTTTTTGATTTCAAAATATCATTACTGTCACGTTTAGTTATTCTTGGGTAAGGAATAAGTCACATTTGGTCAATTTTAGTTTAAATTGGTCACTTTCTTCAAGTAAATTAGGATTTGTATACAAGATTTCATTTACCACATTTTTTAAACTTATTTGTGGCATAACTGTGTTAAATCACTTCATTTTTATAGCGAAATTTTATTTTAAAAAGTGCAAGGCTAAGGATGTAACTGAAAAAAGCTCAAGATTTATAATGTCAAACTTAATTTAATCTAGTCAGATGTACATAAAAGTATTTAAATTTATATTTGACTTGAGTAAAAGTAACTTTATTGTTAAAGAACAATAAAAAATGGTATTAATTAAATTGGAGTAATTATTTTTTAAAACGATAACTTTCAACAAACGGCTAAGTGTTGCTTGCTTTATTAAAAATTATATCTTTTTTACATTTGGATCCTGTAATATGAAAAATTTCACCTTAAAATTTGACATTTTGAAGGTTTTAAAAATTTTTTAAAAATAGTTTTTGATCTAATCACTCTCTCAAATTTGTGCGCATTTTACTGAAATTATATAAATCTCCACCTTCCAAAATCATTTCCTTATATTATTCAAAAAATTACATCTGTATCTACTATGCGATAATTTTATTTTTATTATGTGATTTTATTATGTGTTTCTTAATTTTCAGAACTCATTAATTAAGCACTTTAAGCAGTAAGTTTTTAATTAATGACATTTTCTACCAAAAAATTAAAATGAAAAATATTTGTAATTAAAATGCAATATTGTGTCGAATAACAATAGCTAATTTTGTTACCAAATTCAGTAGCTTTGTTACTAAAGTCATACCAAATTTTGAAACCTTACAATAGCAATTGTTGAGCAATTTTCAAAATCTTTATTTTAGGATACAAAAAAATGGGACCAATGTGAAATGTATATATGGTGATTAGAATAAAAATTTATCTGGGAAAAGATGGAAAGCCTCTAAAGTTTCAATTTTGCAGTGGTAATATTTCAACTATTGCAAAAATACCATTCTTAACTGATATTTGAAGATAAAGTTACTTTTGCTTATGGCAAATACAAATTTCAATACATTATTAGATCTTGAATCTTTGTCAGCTTGATCATGTACATAAATGTGACATTTTTCTGACCCCGTCAACTGCAACTCAATTCTTAATTACGTGTATGAATTTGGCAAAATTCCTTTCTTCAAGTTGTTCAAATTACCCAAACAGCAGTGCGGGAAAGCGATAACAATGATTTCAATATTTTCGTGACTTTTATTTTTTTTAAAGAAAGACAAGTCGCTAAAGCGCGCTAGCGTGCTTTTTTTGCTTTAAAAAAGATATTTAATTTTGTGGACAAAGAATAACAATTTCTATAAATAAAAAACGTCTTTACACTAAAACGTGTCATTTTTGGTCCCTTACAACGGGGTGTTTACCATGCCTAGAAAACCTAGAAAAACAATTCAATTTTTTTAAATTGTAATATGAAATTGAATAACAATTATTCTTGTTAAGTAACTCTGAACCAATTTATTTAGATTAATACATTTTCCAAATAGGAAAAGGAACATCAGAAAAATTTTGAACGCATTTCTAAAATTGCTAATATTGAATACATTCTTTTTACAAGAAATGTGTACAAAGGTTTCTTTCGCGAAATGAGGTAAATTTATTTGGACTCAATTAAAAGAACTGTTATAACATTCATAGGATAACCCTGCAGATTAGAACGAATCATGAGTTTAGTGTCTTTATTTCAACAATTTTAATTTAACATCTGCAAGAAATCTATTTTTTCATGAATAATTTTATGCAAAATTAGCATGAAAAATATTTGCAATTAAAAAACTGACTTCCAAATTACCTCTCTTTTCGGCTCATTAGAGCAAAAAAAATAATTGAAAAAAGGGGGAGAAAATAGGAAAAAGTCAACTAAAACAGACCTCTCACTTTTTCCTTTATCCGTCTTTTTTATACTATTAGGGAACCAACATGGTTCGAGGTTATTAAATTCTTAAGCTAGTAAAAATCGAAGGTAATACCTACAATGTTAATTTAAAAAACACCTTGATATTTTTAAAAGTAGCTAAATATTACTTTAATTATCTATTTTGTTAAACACTCGTTTTTTGGTTTCAAGTTAATTTTTTTTAACCTAAAATTTTAATATTATATTTTTGGTTACAAACTGATTATTTCTGGTTGAAAATTCAAATCTCTGGTTGAAAATTGATGTAATTTCTTGAAAATTGGTTCTTTTTAGTAGACAATTAATCTGCTTGCTTGAAAAATCAACAATTTCTTTGTAATTTTTTCTCTCTCTTGCCTGAAAAGTCGTTTTCAGTGGTAAATTCAACTCATGTTGAAGAATCGGCTTTTTTTGTTTGAATTCAACTGTTTTTGATTAAAAATTAAAATCTTTTTTGGTTGAAATATCAAATTCTACATTTTCCGTTAAAAATGTATGTTATTTTAGAATGGAAAATTTAAATATTGGTTTGAAAGTTAAACTCTTTCTGTTAAAAATAAATTTTTGTTTAAAAAATTCTATCTGGTAAAAAAATTAGAAATTTTCTTGAAAATTCTTTTTCTTCTTTGGCAAAAAGTTTATTTTCTTTACTGAAAATTTAAATATACCAGTTTAAGATTTAAAAAAAATTTAATTAATTTTTTTAAACTGAAAATGTAACTATTCTAGTTAAATATTCCATTATTTTAGTAAAAAATATACCTCTTTGGTTAAACCTTAATTATTTTAATTCAAACTTTAACAATTCAATGTTTTATTGAAAAATTATTTCAATTGAATTCCAGTTGAATATTCCATTATTCTAGTTGAAAAATCATCTCTTTAGTTGAGCGTTAATTTTATTAACTCACAACACTGTTCAATTTTTTGTTGAAAATTTATGTGTTTTGGTCATAAATTCATGTATTTTTTTGTAAAAATGGATCCTGACGGTTAAAAATTGACCTAATTAATTAAAAATGCATTTATCTTTTTGAAAATACAATATTTGAATTGGTTTATATTAAATTGTATATACTAACAACTATAATTTTACCTGTATATGCACTAAGTTTAAAGCATGAGAAGATAAAATTAAAATTGTTTGGATTATTATCGAAATTCATAAACTTTACAGCCAAGTTTAGAAAATGATTAATTGTGCTTTTAATATTATTCAATTATTTAATTAATCAATGGTGTTAATATAACTGAGAAAAACGGTACACATTTATAATAAATTCACGAAACCTTATACATATTCCGACTCGATTGATTTTAAAAATGCAAAATATTTTAATGGCTCCGTCCTATAAAAAAATTATTCCTCGAAAAACTGAGATTCCTGGAAAAATGTTCTCAAAGATACAAAATTAAACTTATTAAAAATGTACAAAACTAGCGCTTGGGAATATTATCCAGATTATAACCAAAGATTGACATGAACATTTTTTTTAAATTCTGCAATTAAGAAATATGGAATATTCTTATAAAACCTCAAATGTACATTTCTGTTCAGTGAAAAATTATACGTTTCAAATATTTTTTTAGCATCCTACGATTCAACTTGATTTTTTTTAAATTCACTATTTACATTAAAAATCCATTTAAAGGCACAAGAGGATGACATAAAATAACGACATTTAGAAAATTCTGAAAGTTGAAAATTGCGAAATAAAAAATGTATAAAACATTATTGTAAACGAACATTAGTGAAGCGTAATTGAACGATTTATTCATATAATCCATTTATTTTTATCATGTTTTAATGTCAAGTGGAATTTCAATTAATTCGAATTGCATAAAAAGCCATAAAATTGGTTTCACGTTTATTGGGACGTGTACCTTAGATATAATATTTTTATTTTGGATTCCTGGTGGAAATTTTTTAATAATTAATTCAATAACATGAATTGTTCAAAAAACAAGACTGCAAAGTATAATTAAAGCTTAATAATTAAAAAGTTTCTGAAGTACTTAGTAAATTAGTCTCAGATTTTCAGTTGAATTGGTAAAGGACAAAACTTTTTTTTTGGGAATTCCTTAAAGTTAAATAAGACATCTTTTGAAAAAGAAATTTTTTCTAACATCACAAGTAATATGCTAAAATATTTCATTTTTTTAACACGTTACAATGTATAAACTTTACAGGTCAGTTTAAATATTAAAGATCCAGTTTTTAATTTTAATCGAGTTTATAACAAACATATTTTATTGAACAATTTTGGTTAAAAATTCATCTATTTCGTTGAAATTGAATATATTTTTATTACCATATTCTCTCTCTCTCTCTCTTTCTTTGTCTATATATACATATATATATAAATTTATGTAGCTAGAATATTTTTACATCACAAATTGATCAGTATTTTTAAAAATTGGACCTTTCATATTCGTAAGGGAATATGTAGTTCCTTTTTTGAATGTTGTAGATTAAAGAATGTATTTTTGCACTCTTTGCTTGGATTCTAAGTTTTATCTTAAAGTGGCAAAATTAAACTTTTTATTTCCAATTACTGAAGGCTTTAGTTTTATTGATTATTAGTATTTAACATAGTAATTAGATAAACTTACATTTCTCATAAACCTGCAGTTTGCAGACTATTTTTTTAATCGCAAAAGAAATTAGAACTTTGTCCAATGACAAACACGGGCCCCCCGACAACAATAGTTTAGAGATAGTATCAAGATTATTTCGAGATGATTAAACGAAAGTTTCGAGATGCACTTTTTTAATAATTGGATAAGTAGCAAAAGCGCGCAACGCGCGCGCATGCCCGTTTTTAGAAATTTTGAAAAAGAGATTTAATTTTGTGGGTGAAGAATAACATTTTTGAGAAAAAAAGCGTCTTTATACTAAAATGTTTAATTTGTGGTCCCTTATAACAGGGTATCCCTTATAGCCCTACTTGGAAAACCTGGAATTATCAATGCATTTTTTCTTGAGTCAAGTAAATTTTTGTAGAGTGTGCTCAATTTTTTTTTAATTGTAACAAAATTGATTAACAATGATTCTTTATTTGTAAAAGCAACTTTATATAACTGTAATTCACTATTTTGTTGGAGTTTTTGTTGTTGCAAGTTTGTTCTTTTTGATAGAAAATTAATCCTCTTTGTTGAAAATTCATCTTCTGCTTAAAAATTCCACAATTTGTTAGCCATCTCTCTCTATCCTCCTCTCCACCTCCCACTCTCTCTCCTAATAAAGTATAAAGTATATTATATAAACTTTACAGGTTGCTTTAAATATTGAAATTTAAAAATGAAGTTTTCAATTTTTATCGAGTTTATGAAAAGCTATTTCTCTATAGCAATGTCTACTTGGATTCTATTTTATGTTTCTTGAACTGACAAAATTAAATGTTTCATCTCAAATTTTTAGAGACCTCAGTTTCATTGCTTTCTTAGTATTAATTCTATTAATTTATCATAGTATTTAGATAAACCTTACATTTCTCGTAAACCTGAAGTTTGCAAAATCTTTTCTTAAATGCGCAAAAAAAATAAAGCTGCATCCAATCACGAACACAGATTTCCCGAGAACAATAGTTTTACATTGTTTCAAGTATTTACGAGATGTTTCGTGAATTAATCGAAAATAACGCCATGCGCTTTTAATAATTTGAATCGAAAATGGCGCCATGCGCTTATATATAACTGAATGTATAAAAAATCTTTTTTGTAAAATATTCACACTTTTTAAATTAAGCGGTAATTTTAAGCGCATGCGCGAAAAACGACTACAGCGTTACAAATGGAAGTTTCGAGAACTTATTTTTTGTGTCAGATCAGCGTGATTGCGTGAGTTTGTGTCAGATTGGTTTATTCGTCATGTCACATTACAAGAAAGATCAAAAAGTTATTTTGTGATTCAAAATTTATCCTAAATTTTGACACAATGGCTGAATTTCTACATTCAGAGGCGGAGGAAAGTGATGTTAGTAAAACTTTACATTTCGTTTCATAAAATTATCTTGCTAGTATCGCTGGCGTGAAATTAGTCGTATTTTTATCGTCATTATTTTTGGTTTAAAACACCTTTATATTTACAAAATTCTTTCCTTTTAATAATCTCTCAGATTTTTGTTTTTAATTTAATTTTTCAATATTAAAAAAGTATTTTTTTTATTCAAATTTAAGTAGCATATTTTACGTTGGTTGACGTTGACGAGTAGTGATTTTTGTGTTTGCTAATTTTGGTTCTTGATTTTTGGATTCTTTTACTTTCATTTTAAAGGATGAGGAATTGGAACCCGCCGAGAGGAAAAAACTTAAGAAACTTAAGGCTGTGGAAGAGAGCGATGAAGACGATGAAGGTGAGTTATTTATTACTTTTGGTTATGTTTTCTGCATGTCGTTGTTTTGTTCTTTTTTATTACCATTCAATCTTGACATTTTTACGTAACACATATTGTTGCATTCTTTTTGCTGCTGTAAAGTTGATTAACTTGCATTTACACATTTTCAGTACATCCGAATTTTTTTACAAATTTATGTTAAAATTCTTTATGTGCAAACTAAAATATTTGCTCTAGTTATAGTAAGCATTGGCTAGAAGCTGATAAGAATAAAATTCTGTGCGCATACTGTTGACATAAGATCTGCTGATGGCGTTTTATTTTTCATTATAAATTACTCTAATAATTGACTAGTTACTATAGTAAAATATTATTTGTTTTAAATTCAAGTTATTTTGTAAAACAGCGTTTCTTGTGCAATTTTCCATCTTGGTCTGACCATAAGTTTGACCTAATTTTTCATATTTTTTTACATTCCTTTAAAGAATGACAACAATGACTTTGTTTTAAAACTGGATGATTTTGGCTTCTTAACAGTGACATTGTCGAACAAAGTTTACATAAAACAAAATCCATTTGTTTCTAAATGTCAATTTTGTTGAAAATTCGGACAGATGACGAAGCTCGCATACGAGAAGAATTAAAGGACTTGATCG
>JAAAKG020000008.1:703113-717008 GCA_010014905.2 Druon quercuslanigerum | reverse complement strand
GCCGTATTACCAACAAATTTTTAAATAGGAAAAGAATTTTAAAGTGGATATGATTAGTTCCCTTTTTCTATTTTTGTGAAATTCTTTTGAATTTTTTTAATTTACTTGAATCCTATTAAATTAACTCACTTTTACTTAATTCAGTGGTTTTTTTTTAATTTTGAAAAGTTTTATTTTAACTCATCCTGTGGATCAATTGATAAAGTGTCCAAAGTATTCCAAATATTTTCAAGTTTTTTTTTTCAATTTCCTTGGCATTTTCAAGAGCCTTACAAAAATGTTTAAGTAGATGAACGGATTTTAAATAATTTAGGTTATTTTAATAGATTACAAAGAAATTTTTTATTGTTTTAATTAATTTCCTGGGATTTAAAAGGATTTGAAAAACTTGAAGGTATTGTAAAAGATTCTCAGGTATTTTTAAAGGCTTTCAAAAGATATCAAAGGATTCGAAATAGTTTAGGAAATTTTAAATGAATCCCAGCAATTTTTTTTATTTATTTCAGTAGTTTGAAGGCTGTGAAAGAGTGGAATATTTTATTGTATTTTAAAAGATTCTACGGCATTTTTAAGAGATTTAATGGATCCTTAATTCTTATAAATTCTTTAGAATTCTCTTGATTTATTTTATTTACTTGAATTATTCTAAATTCAGTCAATTCTAGTTAATTCAGCGACTTTTTTAATTTTTAAATGTTTTTATTCAATCGATCCTGAAGTCTATTAACCATCAAACGGCACACTGGTGCGAATTCGCACCAAGTCAATTTTCAGTTTGTTAAGACACTATATTAAATATATTTTTTAAATGTGCGTAATATCTGCTAGCTGTTTATTATACGTTCAATATTTTAAATATTTATTATTAACGTTAACAATTTCAAGAGATATCCAAGGGTTTAAATAAATTTAAAGGGATTTTAATATTTTAATGGATTTCAAAGAATTTTTTACAAGACATCAGGGATTTCATAGGGTTTCGAAGATTTGAAGAGATTTTAAAATATTTTTTTCAATTTATTTGGAATTCGTTCTGAATTCTTATTAATTTAGCTTAAATTATTAGGCTTCCAATTTTAACCTCATCTTGAATTCTTGGACATTTCATCAAATTCTTCGAATTCCCTTGAATTTTTTGAAGCTTATTTCAAATTTACTGAATTGAATTAAGTTTTTTTTCATATTTAAAATTGTTTTAAATTTATTTGTTTTTTTTAATTCCCCCCAATTGTTTATGAATTTTATCAAATTCTTTTCTTTTATATTAAATTCTTTAACATTGATTCCAGTTTTACGTTAATCAATGGAATTTTTTATTTTTAACATTTTTTTAAATAATGAACTTGAATTGTTCTGAAATCTTCTAAATTTATCCTGAATTTTTTGCCTTTTGAGTGCGTAAAAAATACCCTAAGGGCGTGAAAAAAGTTCCCTTTGGTCCAAAATATTTGATCCCACAGGGACTGACTGTGAGGCCTGCATCCACTTTCTTTTACTTCATTCTTGCATGTAAATAGATGAGTAATGGGTCAACAATCCGTTTGGTTACAGGAGCCTATTTCATAATTTTTACCTGGATTATATGGACCCGTATGTGTTCCTACTCAATAGCATGTGTGAAACCACGTTGCATGTCCCACTACCGTCAGTTTTTGCACCAGGCTCTTTTTATTTTTTTAATCGCTTCTCTACCCTTCCAAAAGCTTTTTAAAATTGTTAATTACTCGAGTTTTGGGGTATTTTATAACCATTTCAAGTTATTCAATTTTTTATTTTTCAAATTTTATACTTCTTTTATTAATTATAGACTTCACACTCTTTACCCCCTTTTTTATTCCCTTTTTCCCCCTGTTTTCAAGAATCTTTCTCGTTTTTTCGCTTAAATGCGAAATGAATTATTAGAACTCAATAAGAAAATACAACTATTTTTCATTGAACGTTAATGTTTTTTAATTAAAAAGTCTACTATTATGATTTTGGTTTAGAAATCATCTCTTTCGGTTAAAAATTCGATAAAAATTTATTTATTTTGCTGAGAATTCGACTAGTTTGTTCAAAACTATTTTTTTGTATGGAAAATTCAACTACTCGGTTGTGAGTTAAACTGCTTTCTTAAACATTTATTTTATTGCTTGAAAATTAAATTATTTGATTAAAAAATCGTTTATTTTTAGTGGAAATGAATTATTTTTTACTAAATATTTGACTTCCAATTTTTGTTGAATGTTGATGTTCTTGTTTATAATTTATCTTTTTTTATTCAAAGTTAATCTACTTTCTAAAAATTTCATTGTGTTGTTTGCGAATTTAATAATTTTGTTGAAAATTCGTTTTTTATTGAAAATATGACTTCCCTTTTTGGTTAAAAATTGATCGTTTTTGGTTGAAAATTAATCGTTTTTAGTTGAAAATATAATTTTATGAAAATAAACTACTTTGATTAGTTGAAAATTCATTTCTTTGATGGAAAATTTAATTGTTTTGTTAAAAATTTAACTGTTTAAAATTTCTTCTTTTTGGATCGAAAATTTCACTTTTTTGATAAAAGTTCGTCCTTTTAAATTAAAAATTTAATTGTCTTCTTAAAAATTCATTCTTTAAATATGAAAATTAAACTTGAAATTTTTTTTTTTAAATGTAGTCTCTTAAACATTCATCTGTCTTCCGAATAATTTGTCTTTCTTACTTATTCATCTATTTGGTTAAGTGGTTTTTGGTCGATATTTAATATTTTTTCGAAAATTCGATATTTTAGTTGAAAATTAATTTTTTTGAGTAGAAAATTCAACTATTCTGTTAAAAACTTCTCATTTTTGGGTTGAAAATCGAACTATTTGCTGAAAAGTGCAACTTTTTTTGGGTAAAGTTTAATCTTTTTGTTTGAAAATTTGACCATTTATTTGAAAATTCAACTATTCGGTTGAAAATTCAACTATTTGCTTAAAAATACTTCTACCATGTAAAGAATCGTCTTTTTGACTTAAAGCTTCAATGACAAGTTTTACTTTTTGTTTCGAAAATAACAAAAAATTTTGTGGCAAATTCCTTCTTTTAAATCGAAAATTCAACTGTCTTCTGAAAAATTTATTTTGTTGGCTTGAAAATGCAACTATTTGATAGAAAAGTCATTTGGTTTTGGTTTATATTTAATATTTTTGTTTAAAAATTTAACTATTTGGTTAAAAATCCATCTTTCTTTAAAAGAATTCGTATTTCTGGCTTCAAGATTTAAATCTTTGCTTGAAATTGGAAATGTTAGTTAAAAAAATTTTGTTGTTAAAACTATAACTATTTTGTTGGAAAATTATTTTTCTTGGTTGAAAATTAACTGGTTTGTTGGAGATTTATATTTTAGGATTCAAAATGTAACTGTTTATTTAAAAATTCAACTATTTTGTTAAAAATTTGACTATTATGTTAAAAAGTTCTTCTTTTTGTGTCGAAAATAACAGATTTTTGTTGAAAATTCGTCCATTTAATTCGAAAATTCAACTGATTAATTAAAAATGCAACTGTTTTTGGTTATAATGTAATATTTTTGTTTGAAAACTTCACCATTTGTTTGAAAATTGAACTATTTGCTTGAAAAATAATTTTTCTTTGAAACAATTTGTATTTCTGGCTTAAAGATTTAAATATTTGGTTCAAATTTCAACTACTAAAATTAGTTAAAAAATATTTGTTGTTGAAAATGTAACTATTTTGTTGAAAAATCATTTTTTTTTGTTGAAAATGAACTTTTTTGTTGAAGATTTATATTTTCGGATTTAAAGTGCAATTGTTAGATTAAAAATTCAATTATTTTGTTAAAAGTTTAATTATTTCGTTACAAATTTAACTATTTTTTTAAAATGTTCTTTTTGGATCAAAAACTTAACTTTTTTGATGAAAATTCGTCCTTTTCAGTTGAATATTCAACTGTCTTTTTAAAAATCCAACAGTTTTTGGTTAAAGTTTAATGTTTTTGTTTGAAAATTCGAACATTTGTTTTAAAATTCAACTATTTGTTTAAAACTTCAACCTTTTAAATCGAAAATTCAACTGTTTTTGGTTATAATGTAATATTTTTGTTTGAAAATTCGACCATTTTTTTGAAAATTGAATTATTTGCTTGAAAAGTAATGTTTCTTCGAAACAAATCGTATTTCTGGCTTGAAGAGTTTAATATTTGGTTCAAACTTAAATATTAGTTAAAAAATATTTGCTGTTGAAAATGTAAGTATTTTGTTGAAAAATCATCTTTCTTGGTTGAAAATGAACTTTTTTGTTGAAGATTTATATTTTCGGATTTAAAGTGCAATTGTTTATTTAAAAATTCAATTATTTTGTTGAAAGTTTATTTGTTTTATTAAAAATTTAACTATTTATTTCAAAGGTTCTTTTTGTGTCGAAAATTTTAAGTTTTTTCTGAAAATTGTTCCTATTCAATTGAATGTTCAACTGTATTATCATAAATACAACGGTTTTTGGTTAAATTTTAATCTTTTTGTTTGAAAATTCGACTATTTGTTTTAAAATTCAACTATTTGTCTAAAAATCCATCTGTCTTCTAAAGAACCGTCTTTTTTGGCATGAAGATTGAAATATTTGGTTGAAAATGCAACTGTTAGTTAAACAATATTTGTTGTTGAAAATGTAACTGTTTCTTAAAAAAATCATCTTTCTTGGTTGAAAAATAATTTTTTGTTGAAGATTTATCCTTTCGGATGCAAAAGTAAAATGTTTTCTAAAACATATTTTTTGGTAGAAAATTAATCTTTTCTTCTTTAAAAATTTAATTCTTTTTTTTTCGAAAATGCAATGTATTTAAATTTAAATTTGTAAGGGTTCCATATTGAATTAAATATAGTATCTATACATTAATTTTATTAAAAATAATTATTTACTCCCCTTTTTTCATGAAGAATCACACTATTTTCCCATTTTGTAGAAAATTCTGAGATGTGAAGTTTGAAATTAATAAAAGGAAAGAACAAACTAAATATTTGGGAACATAATAATTCCTTGCAAATGTGCTTAACCATTTTTTTTATTATTTCGCTTTGCACATTTGAAACTTTTCTTAGTTTGAAAAACTAATTTTTCTCTTAAAATTATAATTGAAAGCAGGGGTTGATTACGCTTGAAATATGTTGTGCAAGCCTTTATGAAATCTTTTAAAATCTGCATAAAATCTTTGAAATTTTTTTAAAATCTTTTTGAAATCTTATAAAAAAAACTTTAAATCTGTTGTAGACTAAAAAGTCGAGTAGTCAACCCCTCAAATTCAACTGCAAATGCATGTTTGTGGTTTATTAGTTTTTTGCGAAATCCTTATCTGTTTGTGAATAGCTTTTCTTCCCCCAGTATCTTAATTGAGTAGAACAGACTATTTTGTTATTAAAACCTCATTTCTGGTCACTAAAAATTTTTTAATAATCAAATCTCTCAATTTTTGGATTTGTCATTGAATTTTGAGGGAGGAAGAAAAGTTTTGTCGTCACAGTTTTGCACGATTTTGGTAGAATAATTCCTTTATTTATATCTTCAGGTTCGCATCAACTACAAAAATGAAAGTCGGACGAGCTTTTAGTTTCAATAAAACGCCGAGTAAATTGAAGAGAGCGATGTCAACGATGATGTCACCTTTTGGATCGACACACAGTCTTACACCTACCAGTCAACAACTCGCACAAATGAGACTGGCGAGTTGCAACAATATTAACGTTAGTTAATACCTTTTTTCAACAATTTATACATTTATATTCTGGCGAATTTTTTTCCTAGATTTCTAAAGAATATACAAAATGTATTATAACGAGTATTAATCGTTTGAGATTTTTAAAATTTAAGAAATTGGAATTAAATTCCAAGAATATGATTAATCGCTTTAACTTTTTTTTTAATCCATTAACCGCAGTTGCCTTGGCAGGCCTCGGGCTCACGCTAATATTTATACATTTTGGAATTTTTTTTAACTGCTCCCTGATGTAACTACTAATTTTTTACATTCCCTATAATGATATTTTCAAACTTCTTCGATGGTTGGTTAAAGTTAAATCTGCTATCTCGAAAATGAGAATTTCAAAAGTTTGAAACATTCTAAAATAATGTTAAAGAAACTTAAAGAGGTATTACCAATTTTAAGATAATTCACGGTATTTTAAAGTGTTTTAAGATATTAGTGGGTATTTTACCAGATCTTCACAAATCCAAAGGATCTCGATGGACTTTAAACAAAATTAAAATTTCAATGGATTTCAAAGGATTTGAAACATTTTAGGGTATTTTGCAAGATCCCAAGAAATTTCAGGATTTTAAAAAATTGAAGTAATTTTATTATTTAAGTATTTAGTATTTTAAAATATTTCAAAGACTGGGAAACCGGGAAATGGCCGGGAATTTTATGAGACCGGAAAATGACCGTGAATTTATTGTTTGACCGGGAATTTTACAGATTAAAAAAAAATTCTGGCAACTTTGATCCTAACTTTTGATCCTCAATTTTGATCATTCACTTCAGAACAAGTAATTTAAAAATCTTTCACCTTAACAATTTTCCACTTTAGATCTTTAATTTTTTAAGCGTACATGTCAATTTAAAGAATTAAAAATGCAGTTTTAAAGATTTAAACAGTTAAAAATTAGAAGGATTTAAAATTGCAGGTTTTTGATTTAAAAAAAAATATTTTTGGTTCATCAACTGTGGACATACATCAATCAATGATTTTTTAAATCGAATTGTGCTTTAAACTTTTTTAAGTAAATAATCGGAATCAGTTCAAAATTTTAGAATGTCCAGATTTTAAAGTTACTAAAATTAAACTTTTTCAATTGGAATATCTTATTAGTAAAACAAATGTAAACGCCCTTTTGAAACTTTATAAACTATATTTAATTTTAAAATAACTTCAAAATAATATGTTTATAATTAAAGGCTTTTATTAAATGTGAAACATAATTTTACTCTAAAATATTCCATTTTTAAACGATGTAATTTGAAAATTTTCAATTAAGAATAAGCGCAGTTATTTGATATTTAGAAATATCTGACTGTTTATTTCAAATCAGTAATTACAAATGAAATATTAAAAACTAAACAAAGAAACTAAACTTTGAACGTTATAATTCTAATTCTTCTATTTAATCGAATTTAATTTGTTAGCCAAAGTGTTGAATTTTGACGTATAAATAACAATTAAAACCCTATTTTTATTTTTATTATTATTAGAAAAAATTCGAGTAAGTTGAAGAAATATTTAAAAGATTTGAAAATGTTAAAATTTAATTAAAATGTTGAAATGATATTAAATAATTTAAACGAAGTGTCTGCGAAATTGAAAATGATTTTTTTTATTTTAATAAACTAATTTTAAGAGAATATTTAATTTATAACGATTTATAAAACTTTTAAATAATGAATATGGAAAATTTTAAGAAAACTATTTAAAATTAAAATAATTTAACTTTTAATTTTAACAAAGATCTTTCAATTTTTTACAAATTTATAGTTGGAACTGGAATTTATCCAAAATGATTATAATTTTTCTTGGAACAGGGAATTTTTAAATGTAAATAAATTCCCAGCTGGAACAGGGAATTTTTTAATTTAAATAAATTCCTTGCTGGAACAGGCAATTTTTTAAAGAACGAATTCTAATTCTATGTTGAAACGGGATATTTTCGAGAAAAAATTAAAATTATGAACTAGAACAGGGAAGTTTACAGAAAAATTTTAATTCTTATTTGAAACGGAAAATTTGCTTAAAGAATTAAAATCTGGATTTGAACAGGGAATTTTCAATTTTGCACCAATTCTGTGCTGGAATTTATCCTTGAGAATTGAATTTCTAAACAAAAATTTAAATTATATATTGGAACACGGAGTTTTTCAAAAGAATTAAAATTTCTGATGAAATGAGAATTTAAAATTAAATTAATTTAGAGTTTAAATAAATGATAAACATTAAATAAAAATAATAAATTTAGAGAATTGAAAATGATGACGTGGATTTATAATTTTGGAACTGAATTTGAATCTTTGAACTCTATAATTTATAAAAGTTAAAACAAAAAATTATTTGGCAGTTGAACTGCAATTTAATTAAAAATTGTTCTGTTGAAAAATGTTAGTAGTTTCCATTTTATACGTGTAAATTATTGAGCATTTGAATACAAAATTCTTAAATGAAAAAACTTTTAAACTTGAAGATTGAAAGTTTAAAATTCAAGAGTTTCCCTTTGAGTGCTTTTATTTACAGTTCAGTTTTTATTACTTCGAATGGAACAATTTTTAGATTTAGTGTTCGATTTAACTTTTTTTTCTTGAAATGCGAAAAGTAATTTAAATATTTAAGCTTATTATGAAAGAAACCTCGGGTTTAGAAGATATCTTCCTACTGAAAAGTTTTCTATTTATCAAGATATAATTTATCCTTTGCTCATTGCAGAATAAATAAAAAGATTTCTATGCATTTTTGTAAATAAGGGTGGTCGCGGGATCGGGAAATGACAGTGAATTTTATTTTTAACCTGGAATTTTAAAAGTTGTTAGAAAAAAAGATTCTCTCCAAGTTTGATTTCAACAGTTTTTAAAATAATTAGTTAAACTTTGATCTTTTTCAATTATGATGTTCAGTTTATAATGGGTAATTCGAAAACCACTTACAAATTTTGCATTTTGGATTTTAATTTTAAGGCATACATTTTTTAATTAAATAATTTTAAAATACAGTCTTAATGAATGAAAAAATTAGAAATTAGTGGCGTTCAAAATCGACAATTTTGGATACAAAAGTTTTTTATTTGATCAAAAGTTCTAAAATAACTTCGAAAAAATATATATTCATAATTAAAGGCTTTTATTAGGGTTAAAATATTGTTTTAGCCTAAAATTTAAAATTTTTTAATCACGAAAAATAAAAAATTCCTATTATTTAGAAATATTTTATTGTTTCTGTAAAATCAGTAATTGTAAAATTACTGATGAAAATAGCCCACGGCCTAATTTAAAATAAAATATAGATTTATGCAGATTTCAAACAAAAAAATTTAGAAGCTTTTTAAGAATTATTGAAGCTTCGAAAGAATAAAAAAGAACTTCTTAAAATTCCTAGGAAAATTGAAAAGGACTTTTTTTTGAAAAATTGATTTTAATTCAGAGAATATTTAAAAAGATTTAGAAAGATTTACAAAATTTTAAAAAATGAATGTGGAATATTTTAAGGAAATATTTTTAATTTTTCAGCATTTAAAATTCAAAGTCTTCAGTTTGTAGCAAAAATTTAATCGTTCAATTTTTAATATTCCTAACTTTATCAGATTTTTTAGGATCGGGAGATTATAGAGAATTTTTTAAGATTTCATTTTTTCAAAAAATCTCTAAATATATTTACAGATTTCAAGATGCTTTACGGGATTGTACATGATTTTTTAGGGATTTTCAAGGATTTCTCAAGATTGAAAAGATTTTATCAATAATTGGGAATAAATTAAATTAACTTAAATTTCAAGAGAATTCCAATTTTTTTTAAAACCGATTTCTCTGATTTCAAAAGAAAATTTAAGAATTCAAGGGAACTATTTTCAAAATGTATGCTAGAATTGACACTATTTTGTATTTTTAAGGAATTTCAAATTATTTCATAAGATTTCATAAGATCATAAATATTTCGAAGATTTTAAGGAAATTTACAATATTTTAGAGATTCATATGATTACAGAAAAAAATGAAAAGATTCCATAAGATTAAAAGGAATTTTTATAGGTTTTAAAACAGATCTCAAAGGTTTTTAGTAGATTTCAGTAGATTGTATTGGATTTTATAAAAATAAATGAACGGAATGGAAGGGAAATTTTAACAAACAATCATAATTTACACTTTAGGACAGTGAGTTTTCGTTAAGAATTATTATTTTACTTGGACCAGAGAATTTTTGATATGGAACGATAAATTTTGGAAAATAGTTTTAATTCCGATTTAGATTTAAGATGAAGGAAAATTTAAAAAAAGGATTATAGTTATTTTTTAAAATTCACTGTTTCAAATCAGTAATCTTTAAAATCTTTTCAAATGTTTAGAAATCACTTGAAGTTTCAAAAAAAAAAAAAATATTTTGAATTATTTTAAAATTTCAAAAGAACTTGTAAGATTTCTAAGTATTTAAAAATATTGATGAATTTCTCAGGATTTTATGGGATTTGTATGTTGTTAACATATTATTTTTAACCCCTTGATATAATATTTTTAAAAATTTGCATGACATTTTCTATTATTTAAAAAATTGGTTCTACGATTGACACTATTTTGAATTTCTCAACTGAGTCCGAAGCGCCTGCCTTTGATATTTACTAACATTTTAAAAATAATTTACACTTAGAATTAAAATTTTGAGCGTGTGTGATAATCATTAGAAGTTAATTAATTATTAAAATCACGCCTTTGCTGTTTGCCTTATTGTTAACAATAATTATATCAGATGCGATTTTTGTCTTAACGCCTGGACAAGATTCTAGGATTTTATACTGTATGGTGTAAGTATTTGTAATTTTTAGTACATTTACTATTGCGAATTAAGGCATTATAAAGTTTATTTATTGTTTGAATAAAAACTATTTTGTTTAAAAAAAAGTTGTGTAACGAAATATCTCGAAAATCTCGAATCTCTCGAAATCATTGTTGATGAAAAACTAATTGACTTTTCATTATTATTTTAAGTTATTTTATGTCTTACATTTTGAATTTTGAAAATTAAATCTACAAATAATACCTTCAATTTAGAAAAGTTGAAAAAATGTATACAATTTGGATTAAATTACTGATTTTCTATAAAGATTGAAAATATTAACATTTTTTCACATAAAAGTGGTTATTTGAAGCAAAAAAATTAGATTTCGATGATTTAAAATTCTGAAAAATTTTATTTTATATGTTAGTTTTTTTTAAATTATGAGAATTATTAATAATAAATGATTAGATTTCAAGTGATATTTACAATTATTCAAAAAATATACGTAGGCGTGTTTTTACCTGAAATTCGTATTTTTAGGCAAAAATAATTTCGGGTTCTGTTAGTATTTATCGTCGGAAATGTACAATTTTTAAAAAAAATCATTCAATTTCAAAGAAGTTTCATTAATCCTTAACATTATTCTTTAACGTTGGCGCCTTACATCAAGAATTGGTACTTTTTAATAAAAATTATTTTAATTTAAAAAAAATTTAGTATAATTTTTTTATACTTTTTCAACATCTTTACGATTATTTTAGTTTCTACAATGTAGGTTAAACTAGCCGTTTTTAAAAATATATATCAAAGACGATTTACAATTTTGTAACAATTTAAGGTTGTGATCAAGATTTTCACATGAAACCGGTTATTTTAAATAAAAATTATTAAATTTTAAAAAATATTTACAATTTGGAATAATTGACTTTTACGTTATCTTGTTGTTTTTCGTTGATAATTAGTGGGATGAAAAAAAATTACATTTCGAATAATAGTTATAATTTAGAACAACTTTAAGTTATTTTGGCGTTTTTAACGTGAAATCGTATTTTTAAATAAAAATCATTAGAATTAAATCCCATGACTTTTGTTTGCACTAATAAAAGTTACAAGCTTGAATAATTTCGAATTAAGTTTATGTTTTTTGTTAGAACTTTAAGTTTTTATTAAAAAATTTATTAGATTTAATAGAAAATTCATTATTTTCTTACAATTTTAAGTTATAATCGCGTTTTTAATCGGATATTAGTATTTTTAAATAAAAATGATAATTTTCATATAAATTTTTTTTTTTTTGACAAAAATGCAACTGTTCCATTTTCTTTTTCTTATACTATAATCTAGTTTGGTTAAAATAGCATTTTTTTATAAGAAAATCATCTACTTGGTTGAAAGTTGAACTACGTTGTTAAAAATAATTTTTTGTTGTTGGATTAATCATTTTAGTTTAGAATTCATCTCTTTATTTGAAAATTTAATTGTTTTGTTAAAAAAATTTTAACTAGAAATGTTACTTTTACATTTTTGTTTTAAAATCGATCATGTTGATTAAAAATCTTTTTTTTCTATTTGAATTATCATACATTTTGTGAACATTTTTTTTAGTTAATAATTTTTTTGTTAAAAATAGTTTTTGTCTAGGATTCTACTTTTTTTTCTAGGATTTTCTTTTTTCTATTTCAAATTGAAATAAATTTTAATTGAAATATCAAGTATTCCTTTTTTCGTTCAGCATTATTTTTTTTGTTGAAAATTTATATTTATGGTTGCATATTTAACTTGTGGGTTAAAAGTGAAACAATTTTTATGTAAATTTAAGTATGTCTTAAAAAAACAACCTAAAAATCATATTTTCGCGTTGAAAATTTAACTGTTCATGTGGGTAATTTATCCTTTTGGGTTAAAAATTCAAATATTTAGTTTAGCATTGATGATTTGGTTGAAAGTTCATGTTTTTTTATTGGATAATTAATTTTGTTTGTTGCAAATACATCTTTTCGGTTCAAAATTCGACTATTTGGTAAAAAAATTCGTCTTTTTGGTTCAATTATTGAAGTCAAATCCAATTCGTTTTTTTTCTTTCTACGAGTTTTACTATATCATTTTAGGGTGTACATTATGCTTAATAAGTTAAACATTCAACTGAGTATTTGGCAGAAAATTCATGTATTTGATTGAAAATTCATATTTTTTTGTTTAGAAAATTAATCTTTTTTGTTGAAAATACGTTTTTTTGCTTGAGATTCAACTATTTGGTTATTTATTCGTCTTTTCTTAACACTATTTTTATTTTAATTTAACTGGTTTAAAATTAGTCTTTTGTGGTTGAAAATTAATTTTTTAAACTAAAAATTTGTCGATTTTATTTTTGGTTAAAAAAAATGTCATTACAAATTTTGACTATTTGGTGCAAAAATTTGCCTTTTTGGATTTAAACAAAAAAAAATCGGTTTTAATTCAACTGGATGAAATTTAGTATTTTGTTGTTAAATTCTAATTTTTTTGGCTACAAATTTCAAAATTCCATTTTTGGTTCAATAAATATATTTCTTTTTTTATTTCAAAATTCATCCCTTTGATTGGTATTTCAACTCTTTTCATGAAAAATTCGTTTTTTCTTACTAAAAATTTTAACATTTTATTTTTTGTTGTAAATTTATGCTTTATAAGTTGAAAATTCAACTATGTATTTTGTAGAAAATTCAATTGTTTTATTGAAAATTAATATTTTTGGTTCGAAAATGATTTTTTTTTGGTTGAAAATACATATTTTCGGTTTAAGATTAAACTATTTGGTTAAAAATTCGTAATTCTTGATTAAAAAAGTTCTTCTGGTTAAAAATTATTTTTTTGGAGTTTTGAAAATTAAGTTTTTAAACTAAAAATTTTGTAAAATTTAATTTTTGGTTAAAAATATATTTTTTGGTTAAAATTTTGGCTATTTCGTTGAAGTTCATCTTTCTTGATTGAAAATTCATCTATTTGGTTTAGGTCTCAACTACTTTGGTTGAAATAGTTTTTTTCCGTTTAATTAGTCTGATTGAAAATTCATCTTTTATGATAGAAAAGTCTTTTTTCTTGATTGTAAATTCATCTTTTATGATAGAAATGTCTTTTTCCTTGATTGTAAATTCATCTTTTATGATAGAAAAGTCGTTTTTATTGGTCGGAAACTCATCTTACCTGGTAGAAAATGAACTTTTTTATTGAAAATTCAACTATCCTAGAAAAAATTCATCTTTATTGATAAAAATCTTTTTTTGTAGAAAAATCAACTGTTTTATTAAAATTTTATCAATTTAAAGTGTTTCATATTAAATTCAATCTGTATTTACATTAATTAATATATATTTATAGCCCAAAGTGGATAACGATAAATTGTTTTAAATATTAATTTGATATTTAATA
>JAAAKG020000008.1:692152-703013 GCA_010014905.2 Druon quercuslanigerum | reverse complement strand
CAAAAATAGCCCAAAATTCAGACATAAACGGAATATCGAAATTCGATTGTGGAGGTGCTAGCAGAACGGACCTTATTTTCCCCTAATGTTTTGGGCAGGTTTCTTTGAACAAATTGCACCAAACAAGCTTTAAGGTGAAGCTTGATATTTGAAAAAAATAAAAATACTTGCTGAATTCACAATTTATTATTAAGAGAAATAAACAATTAATTATTAAACAGATAGTTGCCGGTGTGTCGATTTGCCCAATTTGGAAAAATTAATTTTTTTAAATAGCTTAAAGCATAAAAAAACGGCTGTTTATTATGGACTGAAAAAAGGCTATTTATAAAGTCGCGTTCTAATCCAGATTTAGGCCCGTCTGACCCTGAAATAACTTTTCACTGTGGTCGATTAATACATGCAAAATTAGGACCTTTCGTCTGATCACGTGAGGCTTTTTTCACTGATTGACATTTTTATCATTATCCTACTGTTTGCTGTCTTTTAATTAATTTTTTCACTATTCTTAGACATATTTATGTTTAAAAGAAGTAAACGTAAAATTTCTTTCCAATATTATATGGCATCGAATATGGGGAAAAAATCTATTTCTTAATAAATTAGTCTAGAGCTAACAATTTTGATCCAATATGAGTTTTTATTTATTAATGTTGACTTATTTTACAAAAGATTTATGAGAGCCTATTTATTAACTGAAAATATGTTTTTTTAAGTTTTTAATCAAGTAGTTGTTATGTCGAAAACCTGGTCTTTGGAAAAAAAAGTTTGCTATTATTTTAAGAATTGTAATGATATAAGCAGTCATGTCTGATGAAATAAAAATCATTATTGTTTATTAAAAAAGATAAGTCAAAAGCTTATCATTTCGATCCGATATTAACGTTTTAAAAAATAAAATCAGACTGATTTTTCAAGAGTAACAAATTAATAAGCGAAAGAAAAGTAATAATAATAATAATAAAATAATATAAATACTTTTAGATTTTATAATTCAAATTATTCGAAATATAAGTAGAAATAATGATTGATCACAATTTTAGAAAAATTCAAAGTAATTTTTAATATTAAAAACAAAATTAATAAATAAATACATATTGAAAATTTCTCTAAAATAAATAATAAACACGCTTTTTCAATACCTAATAAGAATTTTTAATTGCTTAAATAAATTTCAAACTATTTAAAATCTGCTTTCCTTATAATAATTTATTGCCGAACAATAAATTTTTACTTAATAAATAATTTCATCACCAGATTTCCAACTTGAATAGTTGTCAATTAATGTATATCGTTATTCTTAGGAAATCAAAAACCAATGGCTCAGAAGAAGTTTGATTTATTAGGAGACTTTGTCATGTGACGATTGTTAATTATTTAAATAAATTTGGTAAAGAAATATAAATTTGTGTAAATTTGCAATCAGTTACTTTCCTTTTTCAACGGAGTAAATGGAAAATGACTTGGAACAATTCTTCCATTATGATACGTCATTGGAGAACAATAATTGTTTAGTTTATAAATAATTTTATGAAAAAACTTACAATTTAAATTATTATAAACAAATCATCGTTTTTTTAATCGACTGCCAATAACTCAGAAAGTGCCTTATTTATTCGGTGATTTTGTCAGGCGTCAACATTTCTTAATTGTTTAAACAAACTTTTTAAACAAATGCAGATTTTTGTATATATTTATCCATTACATTAAAAAAATACAAATATTTATAAAAAACGTTGCCTTGTGTTATTTTATTAATAAGCCCTAATTTAATAAAATTGTTTATAAAAAATAATAGTGGCATATTGTCAAGATATTTGGTTGAAAAAACTAAAACTTCTAATAAAAATGAACGAAAGTCTGTTTTTTTTTTAAACTTTATTTAATTAATTACAAAATATTCCCTAATAAAAAAATTTCTAAAGAATCGACTGGAAATGACTCGGAAAATATTTATTTATTAGAAGACTTTATCAAGCGGGAATATTTTTTTAACTCATTTAAAATTAATTTCATTAAAAAAACCTGCTGATTAAAAATTGACGTGGATCTGAATTTATTTATCTAATTTATTTAAACAATTAACAATTGTTATCAGTTATCAAAAAATTGTAGATATTATTTATTCTTAACAGATTTTTCATCGATACTGTCAAACGAACGTAGTCTAAAGCGAGAAATTAAATAAAGTATTTATTTGTTTATGATATTAACGATTTTTTAGTTTTTCATAAATGTGAATTTTTATGTATATTTTAAATAAATGATTGAAAAATAAAGTCTCTAAAGTAGCTCTTTCAGTTAATAACTTGTTAATAACAAAATGAAAAAATGCCCTTAATTCTTGCAACCTACTGGATATTATTTGTAGGGAGTGTATTTACTAATTTTACGAATTTTTGCTTAAGCATAATTAGTATTTTTAACAATATAGCAGAGCTTATTTAAAAAACAAATAAATAAAAATGTCAACATTGATGTTAAATAACTGTTTTTGTTAATTCTTTTAAAAATTTCCTGCTACAGATCTTTTGAATATTTAATTAACTCGAATCTTCTTAACACTGAAGTTGGATCAAATTTGTAAGCTCAAAAATAATTTTTCCCGAAAAGATTTTTTTTTATAGAGTAACAGAAGGGAGCATCATGATAAACAATTAATTAAAAACCCCTTCTCTTAAATAATAATCATCTTCATTTAATTTTGAAATATTTAACATTTTTGCTCTTTTTGAATCGGGGAATATAAAGATTTTTAGCCAAAATTTGTAGAGAGAGAGAATATACCAAAATTTTACACTCTTTAGAATTTTTATAGCTTTTCACATAAAAAAAGGAATTTTACGAAATTTGCAGATCAGATTTAAAAAATATGTAACACCAATAAAATTGTGTCAAGGAACAGTAAAAACTGTTCCTTGGTTTAAACGCGGAACGCACCGAGCAAAAATAAAAAATGTTGTTTGAAGTATTCCACAGTATTAAAGTTAATCTAACATATACTGCTAATAATTATTGTTTTAAATATGTAAAATTAAAGAAATCTAAATGAGATTAAAATCAAATTAAAAATATCATTTCAGGTTCAATAACCAAATTAATGTGTAAAATTCCTGAAAAGGAAGACAGCAATCCAACGATCAAATTTTAACAACCACCAAAACATGTTCCCATTGAAATTTTAAAAAATATAACAAAAATTCTAAAAAAGAAAAGAAAAAAATCTCCTTTTTTAGGGTTAATTTAATATCTGTTTCTCATTTTCCATTACATTTTATTCTTAGTCATCCTGAAAAATGTATATCATTTCAATAAATATAGGGTTTTTTGACTAAAAAATTATGTATCTTGTTTCAAATTTTTTTTTAATTAATTTTTTTAACTGTACATTCAGATATTCTAATTTGAGTTGAAAATTGAACGTTTCTGCTACAAGTTTAAACTAAGTGGCGTAAAAATTCAAATTCGTTTTGAGAAACTCGTCTTCTTTATTTAAAATTCTATTATTCTCTTCGAAAGTTCCACTATTAGGTTAAAATATTTCTTTTTATTTGAAAATTCATATTTCTAGAATCAAAATTTAAATTTTCTCTAGAAAATTAGCCTTTTTGTTTTGAAAATTTAACAATTTGGTTGCAATTTTTCTTCTCTCTACACTGACAAATTTTTCCTGGTTGAAAATTGAACACGATTGTTCATAATTTTTTTTTGTCTGAAAATTCATCAGTTTTGCAGAAATTAAATCTTTTAGCTAGAAATGCAGCTATCTAGTTTAAAAGTAATAATTTTTAATTTAGGATTTAGGTATTTTAGTAAAAATGCGACTTTTTTCTGTTAAACTTCTTTATTAAAAATACAACTATGTTATTCAAAATTTAATTACTTTATTTAAAATTTAACTATTTTGTCAACAGTTTTACTGGGTTTGTTAAACATTTCTCTTCTTGAATATAAAATTTGTTCTTGTAGATTGAAAATTCAGTTGTATTCTAAAAAAATTTGTCTTTTTGGCTTATACATTTAACTTTGTAGTTTAAAAATTCAACTATATGTTTCAAAATGGTACTATCGAAAAGTGATTAATGACAAATTTGTAGATCTTTTCAGAGCGCGCAATTTTAGTTAGTTCATTTTTATTTGTATCTTGCATATATTGGCCATAAAATGCAATTTTTGAGTTATCGTTATTTTTTGTATGAGCAAAATTTGAATTTTCATATTTTTGACAAAAAAAAAAAATTTGTCATGATAATTTTCTAGGTTTTTAAAAAATAAACGTTTTTCTTCTCTGGACTTTTTTACATACCATGCTTTGTTTGGCGTAAAATGTTCATTTTGTTTTTTTTTTCTTTTTTGAAAATTCTACTCATAAGCATAAATTGCTCGAGTTTCTGAGTACTATAAATAGCCGTGTATAGAATTTGTGAATCTTGAAAAAAATAGTCTCAAATATTTTGAAAATGTACTACAGACCGAATCTACAGATCGACAGACTGACAGACACCTTTGAAAAAATAATTTTTTCTGACTCAGGAGGTCTCAAAACATGAAGATTTAATGAAAACCGACAAAGTAAAATTTTACATTAAACCAGTACCTTCTCATTAGGATGAGAATGTAAAAATGTCTTTTTGGGGCAAAAATAAAAAAGAGGAAAGAAAAATGAGAAGGCAACCAACCAAATCCCGTTCCTTCTTTTTTATTTGTTTCGTCTATTTTCTATTTATGTATTACTATCCTTTATATTTTTAAATTATTTATCAATTTTTTTTTTAAGTGGGTAAACTTTTTCTGTAAAAACAGGGAAAGATCAGTGATTGTAGGCGAAGCTTAGCCTTTGACTCTGAAAAAAAAATTATCAGGGATAATCGCCCTTTATAAGGAGTGATTAACTACTATTCTATACGACATTCACTTCTAAATAAGATTAGGGTGACTGATCCTTATTAAGCGTGTTAACAGGGCCGTCCATAATCTACGTTACCAATTTTTTTTTTTTTTTGGGGGGGGGGTCACGCCAAAAAACTACGTTTAGTATCAGGAGGAGTGGAGAGGACCAGTGGAACTAAGATTCTAAACTTAGATAACATTTAGTACGTTTTCTTAAGATAAATTTAAACGAATTTGATGAACTTTTCGAAGAAAAACCTAATAACAAAATCCAACTATTTTTTATCGCAAAGTCTACTCTTATATTTTTTAATTCGGAAATCGTTTTATCTAATTAAAAATCCCATTATATTCGTGAAAAATGCAACTATTTTGTTGAAAAGTAATCTTTTTCGTCGGAAAAGAACTTTTTTATTGAAAATTCAACTACCTGGTTGAAAGTTGAACTAATTTGTTCAAACTTCATTGAATGAATGTTAAACTGAATTAAATTGTTTAATGTTGAACTATTTTGTAGAAAAGTAATGATTTCGTTGAAAACTGTCTTTTCTTTGTTGAGAAATAACTTTTACAATTTAAAATGTAACTATTCTATTTTTTGTTGAAAGTTCATCTTTTCTAGTTATAAATAAAACTATTTTGTTGATAATTAATGTAGTAGGTTGAATACTCGTATTCATTTGTTGAAAAATAATCTTATTGGTTAAAAAATCATCCTTTTCGGTCGAAAATGCAACTACCTTGTTGTAAATTAATCTGTTTTTGCGGAGGATTAAACTTTTTGTTGAAAAATCGTCCCCTTTGGTTGATTTAGTTGTTTTTTATTTGAAATTAAAATCTTTTTTATTTTTAGTATCAACTATTACATGTTTCGTAGAAAATTCATCTTTTTTTGGAAAATCCACTATTTGATTGTAAATTCCGTTTTTTATTTAAAATTCATATTTGAGGGTCCGGATGCAATAAGGACACATAATATTTTCTCGTGCAAAAACGAAGTCTCCTGGAGGCTTTCGAAAAAATTTCCCAATTTTAATTTTTAAAAGATATATATGGGTGTGAAATATAATTGCGCATTTTTTTTCTTGAGACAAAAAGTTGTAACTTTTTTTAATCCATTTTTCACTTCAACTCGTGCTCTGTTTGTCGGTTTTTGGAATGTTTGAATGAAATTTTCAGCAAATATACCTTAGGGTATCCTTCGATTCATAGAGGAATGGAAATTTAAAATAAAAATGTGCACAAATTTGTATTATTTTTTTCTCATGCTCGACGTGAATGGGACTTTTATAACTTCTAGCGTTTCGTTTATCGAGCGAATTTTGAGCAAGCAAAGACTTCTCATGGCAAAAATGCGGAGAAAACTATAATAAAGTTTTTTGAAAAGTTTTAGATCAAAATAATTAATAGTTTAGGAGTAGTGATGATTTTAGTTAATGTCAGCGCTGGAGTTTTCGAGTGTACTATGACTCTGGGGCTTACCGCCGCGCCACGTTCACTTGCTAGAAATTTTGTGATTTTATTACGACATTAATCAAATCTCTTAGTAAATATCAATTAAATTCAACATACAATTTAATTCAAACATTTCGTTTTGCAACAAGATTTCAATGGAGTAAGAAATTTCCTTGGCATGTGTACCTCTTCGGGATTCTCCGGTTTTTAAATGTATTCTTCTCCCTACAAATACATGTGAAACTAATATTTTTTATCTAATTTTTGTGTTATTATTGTTTTCAAATTTTTGTTTTATTTCTTTTACGCATAGGCAGATAAAATATTATTATTTTTTCATATTATTTATTTCCTTGTGTATGATTTGATTAACTGAAATCCTAATAATAAAATTTTTTGGGAAATGATATAAACAGCAGTAATTTATAATTTGAGCAGAAAAATGATTCAAACTTTTACCTTGTTTTTTGCAAGTTTTTCGTACATTTCGCGCCCATGTCTTTTTCGTCTCTTTTTCGTTTTCTACCTCGAAAAGCTTGCGGTATATTTTACATTTTAATGTAGAATGAAAAATCGCCACTTTGTTATTAAATCACTTTAATTAAGCAAAAAATATTCAAACTAGATTTAATTTAATCTTCACACTCAGATGTGAACTGTCCAGTGAATAAGGACTAACTGATCTGTTTTTATTTTAAAATAGACTCGAAAATGGATTTAGAAAAAGTGCAATGAACTTTATCATAGGTTTGTTTACAAAGCGAATGTTCAAGGTCACTTACGAGGTAAGCTGAATGCAGGTGTAAACATTAGGTAACATTAGAATTTCTAACATTTACATCTAAATAAACCAAAAAAATGCGAGAGATCCTGGTGTGGCGGCAACCACTGTAAGCCCAAGAGTCTGTAGTACACTCGAAAACTCCAGCGCTGATATTAACTAAAATCTTCACTACTTCTAAACTATTAATTATTTTGACCCAAAACTTTAAAAAAAACTCGATCATAGTTTTCTCCGCATTTTTGTCATGAGAAGTCTTTGCTTGCTCAAAATTCGCTTGATAAACGAAAAGCTGGAAGTTACAAAAGTCCGATTTACGCCGAGCATAAAAAAAAATTAATAAAAATGTTTCAAAATTGTGTTTTTAATTCCTGTTCATCTATGAATCGAAAGGTACCCTAAGGTATATTTACTAAACATTTCATTCAAAAATTATTAAAACTGACGAACAGAGCACGAGTTGAAGTGAAAAACGGATTAAAAGCGGCTTTTCCAAAAAAGTAAGTTTTTTGGCTTTAATTTTTAAACTAAAAAACTTAAAACTTTTTGTCAAAAAAAGATGCGCAATCAAATTTCACATCCATATATATCTTTTAAAAATAAAAATTCGAATATTTTTTCGAAATCCTCCAGGGGACTTCGTTTTTGCACGAGAAAATTTAATGTGCCCATCCGGACCCTCATTTTCTGGGTTCAAATTCAACTGTTTTGTAGTAAATTCATCTTTTTCGCTTGAAAATTTAACAATTTATTTAAAAATTAAATTATTTCGCCAACAATTAACTTAAAATCCATATTTTTATGAAAAATTAATTATTTGGTACAAAACTCTTTTGATGAAAAATTATATTTTCGTGTCGAAAATTCAATTTTATCTAGAAATGTCATCTTTTTAGCTTTAAAATTAAACAATTTGATAGGAAATTAACCTACTTCGTTAAAAATTAACTTTTATGCCAAAAAATTATATTTGTGTTTGAAATTTCAACTATTTGGTAGAACCTTAATCTTCTTGGTGGAAAATATTCGGTAAAAATGTGACTTTTCTTTAAAATTTGCTTGTTAAGTTTAAATTAATTTTTTTAACTTAAAAATTAAGTATTGAATTTTTATTTTAAAATATAATGATTCGATTAAAAATTAAATTATTTTTGTGAAAATTTAACTACTTGGTAAAAAAATTTTTTCTGGAATATCTATGTTTTCGGGTTGAAAACTCCATTATTTTGTAGGTAATTCGCCTTTATGCTTAAAAATCGAGAATTTGGTTAAAATTAAACTCCTTGGTTCTAAGATAAATTTTTTGTTGAAAATTATATTTGTTTTTAAAATTTCAACTATTGAATTGAAAATCAAACTATTTGATTGAAAGTTGATCTATTTTGTAGAAGATTACCTTTTTGATTAAAAAGACATATTTTCAAGTTTCATATTAAACTACTTTGTTGATAATTCATCTTTTAGTTAGAAAATTCAACTATTTATTTAAAAATGTATAAAAAAAACATTTGTTAGAAAATTGATAGTTTTTGTTGAAAATTTGTCTTTTTGGCTGGAGAATTAACCTTAATTTTTAAAAATTAATTTTCTTTTTAAGGTTTCAACTATTTGGTTAAAATTCATCATCTTTGATGGAGTTTAACTAGTTGAAAATTCTTTTTTTTTAATTAATTTTTTTACTGAAATTTTGATTATTCCATTTTCGGTTTAAAAACTATCTTTTTATTTAAAGATTCAACTGTCTTAGGTAAAAAAGAACTTTTGTATTAAAAGTTCAATTTTGTTAAAAATTCGTCTTTTTGGTTTTAAAATTCATATCATTTAGTAGAAATTTTTTTCTGGTTGAAAATTCAACTATTTTGTTGAAAATAAAATATATTTCGAATTAAAATCTCAGGTCTTTGAAATTTTTCGTATTCAATTCAATACAACATTTACATTGACTTTATTTCAATGAATTTATTTTTCCTAGAATTCCCCCATTTTTGTGAGGAAACTGATTCTGGTAAAAAAAAGTTTAATATTTCAGATACGTCAGTTTAAATCCTCAACAAAAAAGAATCATTTTCAACGCAATAGTTCAATTTTCAATAAAAAAGATAGATGCACAACAAAACATATAATAGTTAACATTTTAACAAAAAAGATTTTAATATTAAATTAAAAACTGTTAATTTCAACCAAAAGGGACAAATTTACCACAACTCCCTATTTAGGTCAAATTGTTCTAAATTTTGTTTGAAAAACACATAAAATAAAAATTAAAAAACATATAAACATAATATTTTAGCAGGCTTTAAATAAAGTAGATGTTTAATTACAATACTAAATTCAATATAAAACACCTAAGAATTCATGTCGAAATATATTGCATTTTTAACAAAATATATAAATTTCGAAGCAGCCAAGAATAATTTTCTGTCAAAAGAGATAAACTATAATGCTAAAGGGCAAATTTTAACCATAAAGTTAAATTTTCAGCCGTTAAATACGAATTTTTAAATAAGTGGTGAAACTTTTAATTAAAAAAGAATTAAGTTCAACCACAAAGAGTTACATTTTTAACCAATTAGTCGAATACCCAAGACAAAAATACGACTTTTTTTTAAAAGACAGTTGCATTTTTAACAAATAATTTTTTTTCCAAGAATGATGAATTTTTAATCCAAACAAACGGATTTTCAACAAAGCAGTTTAATTTTCAAATAAAATGATTAGAATTTTAAATGAAAATTATAAATATTCTACATAATCATTAAGGTTGTAACCCCATAGTTGAACTTTCGACATAAAAAAATAAAATTTCGTCCTATAAGTATGCATTTGTTAGAAAACAGTTAAATTTGTAGCAAAAATAAATTATAAATCGTACACTTACATTATCAACTAACTAGATAAATTTTGAAGAAAATATTTGTAACATAAAACTTTAATTTTCAATTAGCTAGTCTTATTTTAAATTAAAGAAGTTTATTTCTTAATGAAAAATATAATTTTTACTTTAAGCAAAGAAAGATTTGAATTTTCAATCAAAAACAGCCAAATTTAATCAAAAAGATAAATTCTTAATAAGAAAGGTAGTATTTGATATTTCGATCAAACAAAATTTTAATTTTAAATAAATAATAGTTGACATGTAGAAGTTAAGATGAAATTGCTCCCGAACTTGCGAAAAATCTTTCAAAATCAAAAAAACTGACTTATCATCTGCCATATTTTTTTTACAATTTCGGAAATATTTTGGAAGGGTTAGAAATCTTTTTAAATAGTCTCTTTAATTGAATTATTTAGTAAACAAACAAAATCATTTTAAATATTTTCGGGAATCTTAAAAAAAATGTATTTCTCTTCCAGTAATTGCAAAAAAAAATTGCTGCAAAATCTTCTATATTTTTTTTTGTAATTCTTGTTAATCATTTGAAATGTTAAATAATCTTTTTTGATTTTTTCTTAAAATTTATTTTCAGCAAAAAATCCTTTTAATTTTCTCAGGAATATTAAGAACATTTTTCTATTTCTCTTTAAACCTCAAAAAATTCTTTAAAAAATGATTTTTTTTAATTTCGATTGAATAATGCATTAAAAGCTAACTAATGCAAAAAAATTCGTTATATGTTAGTTGTCAGATCCAAAAAAATGTATTTCCTTTAACCCGTTTAAAATCCTTCAAAAATTTTTTTTGTAAATCTTCAAAAACCTACGTTTTAATTTTTTTTAAATCTGTTTAAGTTTACT
>JAAAKG020000008.1:662433-679279 GCA_010014905.2 Druon quercuslanigerum | reverse complement strand
ATTAAATTTTTATTTATTTTTTTATTTATTTACAAATTAAACTAGTTGTTTAAAAATGTATGTACTTTGTGAAAAATTCGCCTTTTTTTGAAGAAAATTAATTCTGAAGGTATAAAATTCAACTATTCCAGTTCAAGATTCATAATATTGGTTGAAAATCCATATATTTTGTTTCAAAATCAATTATTGTTTATCCCAGTTAAATATTTACTATTTTATTTGAAAATTCATAGCTTTGATTAAAAATGTAACTATGTAAAAAATTTTTTTGTTAAAATTTGTTTTTTTTTAAATAATTTTTCTAATTGAAAATTTTACTTATTCTAATAGAAAATTCTATAATAGTTGTTGAAAATTTATCTGTTTTGCTAAACATTAATTTTTACATTCAGAATTTTATTTATTTAAGTTTTTGTTGCAAATTTATCTTTTTTAGTACAAATCAATTTTTTAATAATTTTTTTAGTTCAAAATTCAACTATTTAGTTGAAAATTTGTCTTTTTAAATCAGAAATTCAACTATTTTGTTACAAAATATTATGTTTCGGTAGAAAATTAATCCATTTATTTGAAAATTCGTCACTTTGGTTGATAATTGAACAAATTTTTTGAAAATCCGTTTTTTTATTGAAAATTTAACTATTCCTTTTTTAGTTGAAGATTGATTTTTTCTGGTTCAAAGTTCAACAGTTTGGAGAAAATTTTGTCTTTTTTAATTAAAAATTCAACTATTTCGTTAAAATTTCACGTATTTTGTTAAAAAACAATTTTTTTATAAAATTATCTTTTTCTTTGAAGTTACATTTCCAGTTAAATATTTATTATTTTAGTTAAGAATCATCTTTTACGTTGGAAAAGCAATATCTTGGTTAAAAGTTAAACTCTTTTTATTTTTTTTTATTATTTTTTTTTTTTTGATTGAAAGTTCATCGTTTTGTTTAAAAATTAATTTCTTTGATTGAAAAAGGAGCTGTTTGATTGAAACTTGTTTTTTCTCTGGATATTTTTTTGGTTTAAAATAATGTAATTTTAACGGTAAATGTAACTAATATTCGAGTTTAATATTCCAGAATTTTAGTTAAAAATTCATTTGTTGTGTTGAACATTTATTTTTTTTACCAAAAAATTGAATTTTTTTATTCCTTGTTGAAAAATGATCCTGTTTAGTTGAATTTTATTTTGGTTTGTAAAAATTAATCTTCTTGCTTGCAAATTAATTTTTTTTAAACAATTCAATTATTCTAATTAAATATACAGAATTACATAAAAAAATCATCTTTATGTGTTTAAATTTAACAATTCCTGAAAACTGAATGTTTAACTATTTAATTTATTGTAACAACTTGGTATTTTTTAGTAGAACTTTAAGTATTTGTTTGAAAATTCATTTATTTTGCAATTTTTTGCTCGGTTATGTTAAAACGTAATGAATGAAAATAAATGTTTACTTTTTACGTTATGGCTGAAAATTCACGTATTTGGCTAAAAATTTATGTTTTTTTGTTGAAAAGTTCGTCTTTTTTCGTTTAAATTCCAAATAATTCTTTGAAAATTCATATAGATTTTAAAGGTTCATCTTTTTCGGTAGAAAATTGATCTGTTTGGTTGAAAATGAATGTGATTGGTACAAAATTTAACTAGTTGATTTGAAAATATTTTATTATATTGAAAATTCATATCTTTTTTTGTAGGAATTTAATCTTTTTTACTAAAAAGTTAAAAATTTGTTTAGTTCAAGATTCAAAGATTTTATTGTGAATATTCGTATTTTTTATTAAAAACTCAGCTACTTGGTTAAAAGTTGAACTACTTCGTTAAAAAATATTTGAAAAAAATGAAATATCCATCATTTTAGTAGAAAATTTGCCTTTCATTCTGAAAGCTTATTTTGTAAATTAATATTTTTAACTGAAAGTTTAATTATTCTATCGATTGTTGATCATTTGTTTTGTTTTTTAGTTTCAAGTTTTTTTTTTTTTTTTTTTCAACTATTTGCTTGAGAAAATATGGTTTTTTGTTCAAAATTCGTTTTTTTAGTAGTATCTTAATCTTTTCGGGTGAAAATTCATCTTTTTGATTCAAAAATTCATTTATTTGGGTAATATTGCAATTTTTTTACTTCAAAGTTTAGGAATTTAGAGCGTATTATATTTTTAATTCAGAATTTATCTCCATTAATTGACAATTATACAATTGCTTGAAAATTTAATTGTTTTTAATTAAAAAGTGATCTTTTCTAGTTGAAAATACGTCTTTTTTGGTTGAAATATTATTTATTACATGTTTCGTTAAGAATCGTTCTTATGTGGTGAAAAAATCAACTACTTTGTTTAAAGGGAAACTATTTTTTAATAAAAATCATTTGTTTGCTGATGATTCATCATTTTCGTTAAAAATTTATATTTTGTGGTTGCAAATCCAACTGTTTTGTAGAAATTTTGTTCAATGAAAATTTGACGATTCCTTTTTTGGTACAGAAAAAATATTTTTAAGTTGAAAATTTATGTTTCTTGGTTAAAAATTAATTAATTTGGTTGAGGATTCAATTCTTTTCTTTAAAAATTTTTTTTTTCGTCTAAAATAAGTGCTTAAAAATTCGTCTTTTTGTAGAAAATTGACCTTTTTTTATTTTGAAATCAAGAGTTTGTAAAAAAAATTCATCTTTTTGACTTGAAAATCCAATTGTTTTCAATAACAAAATGTATCCTGGGGTTGAAAATTCGTCTTTTGTAGTTGAAAGTGAATATTTTTTGTTGGAAAAATCGTATTTACGACTTCAAAATTTAACTGTTTTTGTAGAAAACTCGTTCTTTTTTTTTCTTTGGCTGAAAATTATTTTTTTACTGAAAATTCAACTTTTTCGACTGAAACTTAATCTGTTATATTGAAAAATATTTTATTTTCGGTTGAAATTTTTTGTTAACTGAGAATGTAACTGTTCCAATATATTATTAATTTTTTTACTATTAATTTTTTCACTAAAAATTTAACTTTTCAATTTTTGGTTGATAATTATCTTTCTTCTCAAGTTGAAAACTCGTCTTTTTTGTTCGAAAATAATCTTCCTAATCGAAAATTGATATTTTGAATTGAAATTTGATTTATTCTAGTTAATTAATCATAATTTTATTATAAACATTAATTTTTGTTTTAAAATTCGACTATTAAACTTAAGGATTAATTTATTTATTTTAAAATTCATCACTTCGTTTTAAAACGTAAATATATTTTTGAAATAGTTTTTTTGTTTGTTGAAAAGCTTTTTAAACTGACAATGTGCCTATTCCGATTGATTATTTCATAATTTGAGTTAAAAATTCACCTATTTGCTTCAAATTGATTTCTTTTAAATAAAAATGTAACAGTTTAATCTTTAGTTGAAATTTTTTTTTTTCGGTTGATAATTTATGTATTACTTTCTTTCGTCTTTTTCTAGAAATACGTTAAAGATTGATCTTTTTTAGTTATGTTTTTATCCTTCTGTTATGAAATTATTCTATCTCAGCTAAAGATTTAATCATTTTAGTTTTAAAAGTCCTGATTTTGTTTGCAAATTTGTTCTTTTTTATGTGACAATTCATTTTTTTTAACTGAAAATTTTATAACCGGTTGTAAATTGATCTTTTTTGTTTAAAAATTGAACTATTTTGTTGGGAATTCGTGTATTTTGTTTGGAAAAATACATCTTTTTTGTAAAAATTAATCTATTTTGTTGAAAATGCAACTATTCCAGTTGAATATTTAGCGTTTTATTTAAAAATTTACAACTTCGGATAAAAATCTCTCTATTTTTATAGAGTAATTTCTTTCTGGGTTGATAATTAATTTGTATAACTAAAAATTTACCTTTTTTTGTTGAAAATTCAAGTATTCGAGTTCAAAATTCATCATTTTGGTTAAAAGTTTAACTCTTTTTATGAAAATTCTTTTTTCTTTGGTTTGATAATTAATTTCTTAACCGCAGAATTTAACTATTCCGTTTTTCGTTGATAATTTTTATTTTTTAGTTGAGAAGTAAACTGTTTGGTTGGAAAATTATCTTTTTAGTTAAAAATTCAAGTATTTGGTTGAAAATTCATGTAATTTGTTGAAAAAACGTCTTTTTCGTTACAAAATTATTCTTCTTGTTTGAAAATTAACATTTGTGGTTAAAAATTCAACTATTCCAGTTAAAGATTGTTCATTTTTAGTAAAAAAAATTCGTCTTTTTTGCTTTAAATCCAACTATTCCGCTCGAATTTTATAAGACCGTGAAATGACCGTTAATTTATTTTTTTTCAATTTTTTTTTCAGTTTCGCATTATAATTTGAAAATCTTTTACTCTAAAATTTGTGCATTTTTAAAGACTTAAACAATTAAAAATTATTAGCGTTTAAAATCGAAGATTTTAGGTTTAAAAAATCCTTTTTAGTTGATAAACTGTAAATAGTGAATATTTAATATTTTAATATTTACTTATTTATAAATGTTTTGGTTGCACAAAACGATTAGGAATCAGTAAACAGTTTTAGAATTTCCAAATTTTAACATCAAAAATTAAACTGTTTCAATTGGAAAGTCTTAAACAAATGTAAACAAATAATTTCAGTCTAAAATATCCCATTTTTAATCTGTAAATTAATAATCATAAATAAAATAATTAAAACTAAACAAAAAAAAACTAAACTTTGAACGTTACTATTTTATTGTGCTTTGTATCAAAGTGTAATTTACAAGTTAAATTTTGAATTTTTATGTGTAAATTTGAATAATTTAAAAATATATTTAGAAGTTGTAAAAAACTTTAAATAATATTTTTAAATTTGAAAAAATTTGAAGCAAAGTGTGAATGTTTCAAGATCTCGAAATAAAATTTCAAACATTTTAAGGATTTTTAAACTATTTAAAATAATATAATTTAACTTTTAATTTGGACAGGGAATTTTCAATATTTTATCATTTTAATTCTGACTTGGAACTTGCAACAGTTTTATTTCATCAATTTTCCATATAAATAAATAAATAATTTTTAAAATAGATCTGTACTTTACGTATTAAAAGCTGAACAATAATTGATTTGAGAAAGCGATTCTAAAGCCGTTCAAAATTTAAGGTTTTCCAGATTTTAACTGTTTCAATTTTGAAAGTCTTAGTTATTAAAAAATGTAAAGGTGCGATTTAATCTTTATAAACAATTTTCAAATAAAAAAGAACTTTATACTAATATATTCGTAATTAAAGGCTTTTATTAAATTAAAAGTATTGTTTCAGTCTAAATTATTAGAATTTTTGAGCAATATTTGACTCTTCTTTCAGGGCGAGTAAATTGAAACGAAAGTTTTAAAAGTAATCAATTTGAAACTGTATTGTTTTTATATTTTTATATATTTTTATACTTTTTATATTTGAAAAATGTGTAATTTGATAGATAAATTCTTGAATTTTGATATATAAATAACAATTGAGCGCTTATTATTTGTAGACAAAATATCAGTAATGTTAAGAGATATTTAGAAATTTTAAAAGGATTACAAATTAATTTAAAACTTTAAATAATTTCAATTTAAAAAAAAGGTATGAAATTTTGTTCAAAATATATTTTAAAATAATCGACTTTCTGCTACAATTTTAAGAAAATCCTGCAAATTTAAGAAACAAATTTATAAAATTTTCCAAGTTATTTTTTAATAAATTTGGAAATATTTTAAAATATTTTTAAATATTCTGTTGATTTAATTTTTCAAAATGAAAAATCATTTTCAATTTTCCTTGGAATTTTAAAAAAATGTTTTTAGCCTTTTGAAGCCGTTCACAATGTTTAAAAACCTTCTAAATTTTTTGTTTGAAATCTGAAAAAAATATATTTTCTTTTAAATCAGACTGTGGGTATTTACACTGAAATTTCCGTACGAATAACCGAATTTTGTTGAAACACACACTTCGTTTTCATTATTTCAAGTCATTTCAAGTTTAATTGTTATTTATAAATCCAAACTTTAAGAAATTTGTTTTATTTACAGGATTTTCTAAAAAGTTATAAGAAAAGTCCAATTCATTTTAAAAGATATTTAGAAGTTCTAAGAAATTTCAAAAGTTAAATTAAATTTGTAAAAATTTAGCAAAAAAATTCTACATTTTTCAAGATTTTGAAATAAAATTTTAAAGCTTTTCAAAGATGTTTAAACCTTATTTAAGATGCAAATTATTTAACAACTAGTTAAGCTAGTTAATTTCATTTAAAAAATTTCAATTGAAAAGTGTTAGTGTGAGAATTTAAATACAAAACTTTTGAATTAAAAAGTTTTTAAACGTCAACTTTGAAAGATTAATACACCGTAACTGCTTCAATTTGTTAAATTTTTTGACCGTGAAAAATGTTTGCGAACCGATAAATGAACGGAAAATTTTTTCTTTGATTAAAACGGCCATTGGGTTAGAAAAGAATCCTTTTTTTTTGTATTTTTTTTTTTTTCTTTTTAACTCAGACTAGTTTTTTTTTTTTTTTTTTTTTTTTTTTTTTTTTTTTTTTTGTCAAGAACATTGGTCTGTGGCAGCCCCACAAATCGGGGATTTCTGATTAAATTTCGTTGAACTCTAGAACGCCACACGTTTTTTTTAAAGTTCATGAATGCAATTTATCTTGCGTGTGGCGCTGTAGAGAATACACCCCTTCAATCCGGGTTACAGTCTGCCCTAGATTCTTCATATATCCTTTGGATCTGAATCGTTTCAGGTCAAATGTATCCAGAAAGAGCCTGGCAGCGTCAACCCCTGGGAAGAAGAGCAGTCCGACGATGGGTCAGGTGGACAGCAGCTCGGACGGTAATGCGGGTGTTGTCTCCCCTCGTCAACCAACCTTAAATTCCTCTCCCGTACCCCAAAACCCCAACCCCGTGGCAGGCCAGGGTAGACTTCTCGAAGAGAAGAACGACAAGATCTCGAAGGAGAAGCAAAAGTTTTTCAGGTTGAGCGCCTTCAACGCTGAGCACAGCAAACTGAAACGGATCGGGAGTGTCGAGAAACCAAAACCGCCTCCCGTCTCGCCTAGGTCCACGAAACCGGAAAAAGTAGTGGACCTGAGAAAGGTCCTTCCGAGTAGGAAGGTGCCAATCTCGAGTAGCAGTAGCAGCAGCAGCGAGAGTTCAAGTTCAAGTTCCGAGAACAGTAGCAGCGAAGACGAGAAGGATAATTCTTCAAGCGAATCGAGTGAGTCTTCCTCCGAGGAGGAGGAAGAGGAGGAGGAGGAGGAGGAGGAAGAGGAAGAGGAGGAGGAAGAAGTACCCCAAAGGGTAGTGCCTCCTCTCAAGTCGAAAGCTCCATTCACTTGCGATCTGAAAGAGGACAAGCCCTGGGGATTTGCAGCCGCGGCTGCAAAGTTGACCGTTGAATCTCCCTTCTTCAGCAATATCACGAGTACCTTTGGCGCAACGCTCCCCAAACTCGATTTGAGCGATAAACCGACGTTTGGCCTTCATATACAACCAGCTGCAAGTCCCCTGGGTAAGAAGAAGCAGAAAGAGAAGAAGATCGTGGAAACGAGTGGTGAAATTAAGGAGAAGCAGAAGGAGAAGGAGAAACCAGGATCTGGACAACTCAAGGGTCTCTTTGATGGACTTAGCCACTTCTTTTCCGCGCCAGGGATCAGCAGAACCAAGCCTGGAGCACCGATGCCCAATTATGCCCCCGACAGGAGAAAAAGAACACACGAGGAGAGCAAGGAGAAGGAAATTAGTAAGGATGTCCACCCAGTTAAGGAGAGTAAAGAAGTCCAAGAAGTCAAAGAAGTTAAGGAGAAGGCGAGAAAAACCCCGAAGTTAGAAATCAGGGCGGTGTCTCCGACCATCAAGGAGAGGAGGAAGGAGGAATCCAAAGACTCGCCGAGAATCCCCAAACCTGGGATTTTCACCCCCTCTGATGAAAGTCTATTTTCGAATGAGAAACCAGCCAAGATGACTCCATCGAACCTTGTGAAGACGGCCGTCAACAGCAAGAGGCTCGAGCACGAGAGACGAAAGTTGAAGGGCGCTGATGGGATGTCTGTGATCAAATGTGCGACCGAAGGCGATCAGCAAACACGGAGAAAACAGCCGACAAGCCAGCGAGACCCTGAGCCGGCCAAGTCCAATCAAACTCCCGTTTCCAATAAGACCAATTCCAATCCTAAATCCAATCCACGTGCCTGTACTAGCGCCACCACCACCAACACCACCACGACACCCCGCGCGACACCCTGCTCCACCAGGAAGGGTAAGAGTCTACCCCACCCGTTCACAATCCTAACCTCGACGATGCACCCATTCGCAGAGAATCCCTCTAATCTAATCCTCGCTCACCACCGTGGATGTGTTGGCGGTGTGGTGTGGTATGGTTTGATGTGTGCGTATGCGTGCTAGTAGAGATGGATTTGTGATGAGAGAAATGTAAATTCAGTCTTTAAAAGTGATCTGACGGAGCCAGATTGGCGAGAGTAGAGTCAGAAGCTTCTTTGTCATTCCTTGAAACCACATCACGAAGAATTCCTCGAAGAATGTTCTTTTTTCAGACCTTTTGCAGGCCCCTTTGACACTAACCTCACTGAAGGGTTCCTTATAACCTATAGATATCATATCAATAAAAGTTCCCTGAAGAATACTGCTTTACGAAGATTTTCGAAGACCTGGTGCAAAGTATTTACAAAAGGTCTTTAAATTATTTGCAGAAATGTAAAGTCAGTTATTTAAAGTGAAATTTGACATAGATTTGATGGATCCAGATTGGCGAGAGTAGAGTCAAAAGTTTCTTTGTCATTTCTTGAAACCACATCACGAAGAATTCCTCGAAGAATGTTCTTTTTTCAGACCTTTTGCAGACCTCTTTGACGCGAACCTTATAGAAGTGTTTCTTACAAAAGATAGATATCATATCGATTAAAATTCCCTGAAGAATACTGCTTTACGAAGGTTTTTGAACACCTGGTGCAAAGAGTTTACAAAAGGTCTTTAAATTATTTAGATTTTTATATCTACCAAGAGAAATTCCTTGAAGGAAAGTTATTTGATAGATTCGATGCAGACGAGGTTGACGCAAATCTTATAAGTTTGTTCGTTGGAACCTTCAGATACAACATTGTTTTTAAACTCCAGAAGAATACTCCTGGTTTAGGAAACACCAGTTCAAAAGTATTCTTCGAGGAGTTTTTGTGAATTATGTTTCTGAAGGTCCTTAAGAATAAACCTACAAGGTTCCCGTCAAGGTCAGCAAAGTCTATGACGTGTACCCATCTGAAAGATCTTAAAACTCCTAAATTTTGCTCATTCACAGTCTCATCTCTACGTAACTTTTTTTTTTTTTAGAAAAGCTTGATTATTTCTGAAACTAATCAAGTGATTTTTTGTAGAATGCCTAACAAGTGTGCTGCATAAAATAAGCGACTTAATGAATAAAAAATTAAAATTAAATAAAAAGATCCGCTTATTTTAGTCAGTGATACATTTTTTATTTTGCTGCATGCGTTGTTATATAACATGGCTCTGGTATAATCTTGTTTAATCGATTCTCCATCACGTAACTAACAGCAAAGATTTTGTTCCCTGGTTTTAAAAATCAGGGTTGCTACAGGTCAGGAAATACAAAAATCCTGAAAGCGTCAGGGATTTTTCAATAAATTCTAATTGAAGTTTATTTTATTATGTTGTGGAAAATTCAACTTTTTTTTTGTCATTTTTTTTTTAAACTGAATTGTTATTATTGAAAATTCGTTTATTGGGTTAAAAATGTAACTATTTGGTTAAAAATTAACTTTTTCTTTTGAAAATTCATATTTACTACTTAGAACTTTGAACTGTTTTTGTAGAAAACACAACTTTTTGGTATGAAAATTCACCAAGAAAAATCTTTTTTGATTCAAAGTGCAATGATATGGTTGAAAATTTATTTTTTTAGCAAAAAATGTCACTAATCCATTTTTTGTTGAAAATGTATTTTTATAAATTAAAAGTGATTAATTTTGTTAGACATTTCTTTTTTTAAAATGAACATTCATGTATTTGTCTCTTTGTAGAAAATTAATTTTTTCGTTTGAAAATTCATTTTGTTTTAATACTGAAAAAAATTTTAATTGAAAATTGAACTTCCATTTTTGTGTGGAAAATCGATATTTGTTTGTCTATTAAAAACTCGATTATTTGTTTAAAAATTATTGTATTTTGTTGAAAATTCGTCTTACTAGTAGAAAATTAATCTACTTAGCTGAAGCTTAATCTTTTTGGTATAAAATGTTATATTTTGTTGAATATTTCTTTTTGTTTTTAAATTGAAAATTAATTTCTGAGATTGGAAATGTAAATATTCCTTTCATTCATGAAAATTGATTCTTTTTTTCTTTTAGAAATTAATCTTCTAAAATTTAATATTTTTGGTAGAAAAGTTTAAAATTAATTTCTATTGTTAAAATCTGAACTGTTAAATTTAATCAATTTTTGCTTTTAAATTAAGTTTTTTAACTAAAAAATTAACTTTTTCATTTTTACTTGAAAATCAGTATTTTTTTTATTAAATTCATCTTGTTTTGTTAGAAATTGTATCTTATCTGGTTGAATTTTCAACTATTTTGTTAAAAGTTCATGTATTTTATTGAACATTCGTTTTTTTGTTAGAATAGTTTAAACTTAAAAAAAAATTTTTTAACTAAAAATGTGTTCTATTTGTGACAGAAAATTGACTATTTTTATTAAAAACAAATTTTTAAATAGAAAATTTAACTATTCAAATTTTTGTGGAAAATTCATCTTTTTTAGTTGCAATTTTTTTTTAGAAATTTAATTACATTAGTTAAAACTCGATTTTTTTAAATTCATATTTTTTGTTGAAATTTTTTTTTTAATTTTAATTTTTTTGACTGAAAATTGAAGTTTTTGGCTAAAAAGACATTTTTTTAAATTGCCTTTTTGGTAGAAAACTAATCTAATTTTTAAAACTTCGTTCTGTGGTTTTAAATATTTTTTTCCTAATCAAAAATTTAACTATTCTGATTTTTGTTGAAAATTGATATTTTTTGTTTGAAAGTTTTTCTTCTTTTTCAAAACTCAAATATGTAGTTGATAATTAATCTATTTTATTGAAAATTCGTCTATTTAGTTTAAAATTTAACTGTTTGATTGGAAATTACTTTTTTCTTACAAATTTTTTTTTTTAGTTGAAACTTCATTTATTTTGTTGATTATTCATCTTTTTGTTAGAGTAGTAATCTTCGTTGGTTCAAACTTACATTCTTTTTTTTTGTGAAATTTTTTTTACTATAGATTTATTATATTTTGGGTAAAAATGTATCAGTTTTATTGACAATTATTTTTTTCACTTAATATTTAACTACTCAAGTGTTTGTGAAATTTTTTTTTTAGTTAATAATTCGTCTGCATGGTAAAAATTTAATCACATTAGTTGAAACTTCGTTTTTTTTTATTTAAAAATTCATATTTTATATTTGAAAATTCGTTTTTTTTCTTCGAAATTAAAATTCTCTTTGCCTGACTATTTAAGTGTTTGGTTGAAAATTGGTTAAAAATTGTTTTTTTTTTTGACGGGTTTAAAATATTTTTTACCCAAAATTTAACTATTCTAATTTCGGTGGAAAATTGATATTTTTTGCTTGAAAATTATTCTTTTTATCTTAAAAATAATTTTTTTTAGTTGAAACTTCATGTATTTTGTTAAAAATTCGTCTTTCTCGTTAGAAAATTAATTTTCTTTGTTGATAAGTCAACTTTTTATTTGAAAAATCATCTATCTGATTAAAAGTTAATTTATTTTGTTGAAAATTGAATACCTCCAGGTTTTAATATAGTATGTTTATTTAAGATTGTGTCAGTAAAAATTTCTCTTACCTAAGATCTTCCAATTACTCTGCCCCCTCATAAGAAAAAATTCCCCTGCCTTATTTAAATTGTAAAATAAATTTTGAAAGAAATCTAAAAGAAAAAGTGATAACTCTGATGGAAATAAAAAAAAAAAGATGACCGAGAAAAAGTGAAATGGAATTTCGAAATTGTGATTTTGTAGCAACCCTGAAATTGATTTAAAGCTGCTGATATTTGAAGTAAGATGTGACTAAACTGGTATTTGAGTTTGAATTTTTTGGTGAAAGTTACGTGTTGGGAAGTACCATGTCCCGTTTCAGGCCCGATAGCAAAGCGATAACTGCACATTTACAAAGTACATTCGCCGGAGCCTACCTGCTGGTTGCTGACATTGAGCAGGCGCATTTTTGACATTATTCCGAGTAACATTTCTTTAGATTTTTTTTATTTATTTATTTTCTTTTTTCTTGTCTATTTTGGCCGCTCACAAACCGTCTGAAACCGACTGCCACCCTGACACTGCCAACACGTCCCCACAAACCCCTTGAGCTTCGCATTGTTATCTGTTATTTGTTATTTAAATATCTCATCACTTACATTATTAACAGTCATTAATTTATCAATTTATCACTTATCATTCATCCCACACCATATTTTCGAATAAGATTAATGACATTCACACAAAACAGGCAGAGAATGGTTTTGCTTTCAGGAATACTTTTAGATCTTTGGTCACGATTTTACGTATTTCTTATTGTCTCTATATTTTCCTTTTTTTTAGTTTTAACAGGGTGGCGACTTGGCCGGAAACCCCGGACAAATGAGCAGGAATTTAATAAAAAAAAAAAAAACGGAATTTTACTTCTGATTGTAGAAAAATTCAAGTTTTCATTATTTTAACCATTTTTTTCGATTTAAAAAAGTAATTTTTTACTTTATCTTGAGTATCGTATATTCATTTAAGGCCCCTAAAGTACAAAAATCAGAGAATTTCTGTGAGATGTAAATGTTTTTAAAAAATAAGGGCTCTCACTTTTTTAAATGAAAAAAAAAACACGTTAGTCACTTTTTATTCAATAAAGTAATTCCTGGGTTAATCCACTATTCATTTCAGGTCTACACCTATTTTTGAAATTATCTTGCATTCTTTGAATTATTTCAGGGCATTTATAAAGGTTCCGAGAAATTTTTAACAGATTTCAATAATTGTAAGGAATATTTCAGATTTTAGGGTATTTTTTAAAACTTTTAAGGCATTTTCAAGTGCTTTCAATCTGAATTATTTTAGGGAATTTTAAAAGATTCAAAGGGGTTTTAAAAATTAATTTCGTTAATTTGCAGTGATTTTAGAGCTTTTGAAATATTATAGGATAAAGAATTTTCTAGGCACGTTATTTTGTAAGATTTCCGAGGATTTAAATGATTTCCAGGCATTTTAAAGAATTTATTCATGAGAAGTGAGGTATTTTGTGGGATTTTAAATATTTGAAAAGATTTGGAATTCTCTTGAATTTTATGAATTCACTGGAAGTTTTTTAATTTAATTGAATTTCTATAAATTTATTCTTTCCTACTTAATTCAATGGATTAAAAATTATTTTTTTAAATAGTTAATTGAATTGATCCTGGGGATCAATGAATAGAATGATTCAAAGATTTGTAATATTGTAACGTATTTTTTTTCAAAAACCTTGGCATTTTCAAGAGCTTTAAAAATTGCAAAGAAGTACAAAGGATTTAAAATAATTTGGATCATTTAAAAAGGTTACAACCCATGTGATTTATAAAAAATCAATTTTTTTGGTAGAAAATTTCTGTCTAAAAAAATTTAATCTCCTTGGTAAACAATTATTCTTTTCATTTTAAAATACCAGTATTCTAGGTAAATATTTATCATTTTAGTTAAAAAATCGTCTTTTAGGTTGGAAATAAAATTACTTGATTAAGAATTAAACTCTTTTGTTAAAAATTAATTTTTATTGATCGAAAGATCATCTTTTTGATTAAAAATTTCATTTATTTGGTTCAAAAAATGAGCTGTTTGATTGAAAAATTGTTTTTCCTTCGAATGATAAGGAATTTTTTGTCGAAAATTAAACCATTTTGTTGAAAATTTATTAATTTTTTGGTTGAAAAGTATTATTTTGTTGTTATTATTATTATTTCATACTATTATCTCAGTTGAATGTTTCATAATTTTAGTTAAAAATTCATTTCTTTGGTTGAATATTCATTTTTTATATAAAAATTTAATTATTCAAGTTTTTGTTGAAAAATGAGCTTTCTGAGTTGAAACTGCGTCTATTTTGGTTTAAAATTAATTTTTTAAAGCTTAAGATTTAATTTTTTTTCAGTTTTGGTTTACAACTTATCTTTTTTATAAAAATTACCATTTTTTTTGTTTAAAATTTCACTTCCAGTTAAAGATTCATTATTATAATTCAAAATTCATCTGTTATGTTGAAAATTAATTGTTTAAAATTAAAAATGTGACTCAATTTTCTGTTTAAAATCTTTTTTTTTTTAGTTCAAAATTCATAATTTTAGTTCAAAAATCCTCGTTCGTCGAAGAACAATTTTTTGAATAAAAATTTAATTATTCAACTTTTGGTTGAATAATGGTATTTTTTAGTTGAAAATCCGTATTTTTATTATTACTTGCATTTTTTAATTAAAATTTAACTTGAATTTTTGATTAACAAATTATTTTTTTAATATGAAAATTCGTGTACTTTCTTAAAAATTTGACTTTTTTGTAGAAATTAATCCTCTTGGTTGAAAATTCAACTATTTCAGTTACAGGTTCATCATTTTAGTTAAAAATTCATGAGTTCGGTTGAAAATTTATTTTTTAAATTAAAAATGTAACTAAGCAGTTTTCTGTTGAAAATTATTTTTTTTTTAGTTCAAAATTAACCATTATTTAGTTGAATATTTGTTTGGCTTCACAATTTTTTTCTCTATTGCGTGGAACATTTTTCTTGGTAGAAAATTCAACATTTGAAAATTCAAATATTTTGTTGAATATTCTTTTTTTTTTTTTTTTTTATTCACAATTAATTTTTTACCTGAAAATGAAATTTTTTTAATTTTTGTTGAGAGTTTATCTTTTTTCATTTAAAATTCGTCTATTTAGTTAAACCCTTTGCATAAAAAATTAATAGTTGTATGTTGAAAGTTAAACTTTTCAAAATTTTTATTTTTTCGTTTTGAAAATTACCCAATTTGTTAAAAATTAATTTTATTGGTTGCAGATTCATTTTTTTATTTGTAAATTAAATTCTGCTTGAAAATTAAACTATAATATTAAAAAATATTTTACTAAAAATGATATTTTTGCTTAAAGATTGAAAATTAGGCGGAAAGCTCGACTGTTGGGTTAAACATTGATTTTTGTTAAAAATTCACCTATTTGGACAGAAAATTTGTCCTTTTGGATTTGAAATTTAGGATTTAAAAAATATTGTATTATAAATAAAAATAATTAAATTGCTAATTTATGAATTATTGAATTAAAATAATTTATTCGTTCAATTTTTAGTTTTTCTATCATAAAATTGATTCCATATTTGATTAAAAATTAATTTTGTATATTGAATCAGTTGGAAATTCGTATTTTCAGCTCAAAGATTAATATCTTCGCGGTTGAAAATTTATATTTTTTTGTTGAAAATTGAGCAATTTGGTTGAAAATTCGTTTCCTTTTGTTGTTCAAAGTTATCATTTTTATCAGAGTTTTTACCTGAAAATTTAAGAAATATTCCATTTTTGGTTGAAACTTTATCATGTATATTTGTATGCATATTTTGTTAAAAAGTCGTATTCTTTTAAGGTAGATATTCATCTTTTTTGATTGGAAATTATATTTTTTGTTTAAAATTCATCTTTTCTGATTTAAAAGTCTACTTTTTCCTTAAACATTCGATTTTTCAACTTAAAAACTGGACTCGTGATTGAAAATTCATCTTTCATGGTAGAAAAGTTAGCTTTATTTGTTAAAAATAAAAATTTTTAAATGAAAATTCAACTCCTCTAAAAATTTATCTTTTTCTCTTGAAAATTCAAATATTTTAGTTAATTTTCAGCTTTGTTGTTCGAGAATTCGAGCACTTGATTGAAAATGCATGTTTTATTAAAACTCTAATTATTGTTTTAAAATTTAACTATTTTGTTAAAAATTGATCTTTTTGGACTTCAAATAATCTTTTAAGGTAAAAAAAGTCATCCTTGGTTTAGAAGTAACTTTTTTGTTAAAAATACAACTGCCTTCGAAAAATGAACCTTTTTGACTTAAAATTTTTACAGTTTGTTTAAATCTTTAACTATTTTTTTTTGAAAATTCGTATATTTTACTGAAAAATTTCTTTATTTGTTTGTTAATGCAACTGGGTTTGGTTGAATTTTTTTAATTCGTCTTTTTTGAAAATTCTTTTTTTTATGTTGAAAATTTATCTCTTCGAGCATAAAATCTTATGCAACTGTTTTGTTAGAAATGAAATATATTTCAGCTTGCAATTTTAATAATTTAAAATCTTTCGTATTGAATTCAATTTTTTATCTGCATTAATTTTATTTTAAAGAATTTATAAACAAAAATCGTATTCTTAGAAAACGAAGTAGCGCCTAAAAACATTTAAATCTTTCGAAAACAAAAGAAGCGGATTTTTAAACTAAGGGATCAATTTTCAACTATAATGATAAATCTTCAACAAAATAAATTAACTTTCAAAAAAACATTTATTCATTTAACTCAAAATATGATTTTTTTTACCCAGAAGATTAATTTCCTGAAAATGGAAAAATTAAATCTTCAACGAAAAAGATGAATCTTCAACTGAACAAATAATTTACGAAAAATATGAGTTTAAAAAAAATGAGATACATATCTAACTAAGAAGTTAATTACAATTTTTTTAATAATTTAAAATTTTCAAAAACCATTGAGCTAAAATTAAATTTTAATTGCTTTTTTAAATTATTAAAAACGAAGTTTTAGAAATAATATATTATTCATTATTAATAATATATCATT
>JAAAKG020000008.1:639937-652597 GCA_010014905.2 Druon quercuslanigerum | reverse complement strand
AAATCTTTAAACTCATTTAAAATGCCCAAAAATATATTTTGTTTTAATTTCAGAATTCTTTGAAAAATCCCCAAATTTTTGTTTAATTTCGGAATTCTTTAAAATTCCGCAATTTTCTTTTTCAATCTTTGAACACTTTCAAAATCCCCGAAAATATATTTTTTAATCTCACAATTCTTTTTCAAAAAATCTACAAATTCTTTTAAAATACCTAAATTCTTGAAGAATTCCCAAATTCTTGTTTAATGCCAGAATTCTTTTAAAATTATTTCCTCAATTCTTTTTTAAAAATCCGAAAATTCTTTTTTAATGTCAGAGTTCTTTTTTTAATTCCTGAAATCTTTAAAAATTCCTGAATTTTGTTAAAATCTTTCAATTCTTTTAACATCCCTTAATTCTCCCAAATTATCTAAATTTTTAAAAAGCCCTGAATTTATATAAACTCCTTGAATATTTTTTCAATCCCCAATTTTTTTTGCAAATTCCTGAATTCTTTTGAAATCACCCAATTCTTTTAAATTCTTGAATTCATTTAAAATCTCTGAATTCTTCTAGAATCTCCGAATACTTTTTAACTCCCCGAATTATTTTTTATATCATTGAATTCTTTATTAAAAATCCAAGGTTTTTTTTAATCCACGAATTCTTCCAAAATCCGTAAATATTTTTTTTAAATATCGGAGTTTATTAGAAATCTATGAATTCTTTGAAAATTTCCGAATTTTTTGTTAATGCCAGAATTCTTTAAAGATTCCTGAACTCTTTTAAAAATTTTCCAATTCTTTTCAGTTCCCTTAAATTTCTTTAAATCCCAGAATTCATTTAAATTCTCTGAACTCTTCTAGAATCTCTGAATTCTTCTTGAATCCCGAATTTTTTTAATCCCTTAATTCTCGTTTAATTTCTGAATTCTTTTTAAAAAAATTCCCAAATTCTTTTTTAATTCACTGAATTCTTCTAGATTCTAAAGAAATGATCTAAATCTCAAAATTTTTTGAAATTCCTAAATTCGACTTTAATCCCCGAATTCTTTTATAATCCCCGAATTATTTAAAAATCCGTGAATTTTTTTAACCCTTTAAAAATCCCCAAAAAATGTATTTTTTAACCTCAGAATTCTTTAAAAATGCCTGAATTATATTTAAATCCCTTGAATTCTTCTAGAACCCCTGAATTCTTTTTTAATCCCCGAATTCTGTTTTATCTCCGAATCCTCGTTTAATGCCAATATTGTTTAAAAAATTCTTAAATTTTTTTAAAATTACTTTCTAAATGCTTATAAAAAAATCCCCAAATTGTTTTTTAAATCAATGAATTCTTTTCAAATTCCTGAATCCATTTTTAATCCCCGAATTTAAATTTAAATTTAATTAAAATTAAAATTTAAAAAGTTAAAGCCCCGAATTCTTCAAAAATTCCAGATTTTTTTTTTAAATTCTTGAAATCTTTAAAAAATCCTGAATTCTGTTAAAATCTTTAACTCTTTTAAAATCCATAAATTTTTTTAATTATCTGAATTTTTAAAAATTCCTGAATTCTTTTTAAATTCCAAAATTCTTTTCGAATTTATGAACTCTTCTAAAATCCCCCAACTCTTTTAAATTCCTGAATTCATCTAAAATCTCTTAATACTTTTTAAATCCCCAAATATTTTTTTTATATCATTGAACTCTTACAAAAAATCAGCGATTTTTATTTTAATCCACGAATTCTTTCGAATTCCGGAAATATTTTTTTTAATCTCGAAATTAATTATAAAGCGAATGACTATTTTCTGATTCCTTGAATTTTTCTAGAATCCCCGAATAATTTTTTAATCTCAGAATATTTTTAAAACCCTCAAATTCTTTTTAAATCCTTAAATATCTTTAAAAAATTGTGCATATTTTATTTTTCAATCTTTGAACTCTTTCAAAATCCCCAAAAATGTATTTTTAATCTCAAAATTCTTTGAAAATTGCTGCTCTATTTTCAAATTCCTTAAATTATTTTTAAATTCTCGAATTTTTAATAATTCCCTGAGATTTGTTGTTAATCCCCTTATTCTTTGAAAAATTCTTCAAAGTTTTTTTTTAATACCCTGATTTAAAAATTTCTAAATTCTTTTGAAATTCCAGAATTTTTTTTTTAATGCCTGTAATCTTAGAAGATTCCTGAATTCTGTTAAAATCTTTCAATTCTTTAAAAATTTCTCAATTCTTTTAAATTATCTGAATTTTTTTAAATTTCTCAATTCTTTTAAAATCCGGAAATATTTTTTTGAAATCTCGAAATTAATTAGAAATCGATTAACTATTTAAAATGTCCCTGAATTTTTCTAGAACCCCCGAATAATAATTTTTTAATCTCAGAATTCTTTAAAAATTCCCGAATTCTTTTTCAATCCAAAAATTCTTCAAAAAGCTATTAATTATTTTTTAAACTCTCGAATTTTTTTTTCTTAATTCCTGAATTCTGTTAAAATCTTTCAGTTCTTTTAATATCTTTCAATTCCCTTAAATTATCTGAATTTTTTAAAATCCCGGAATTCATTTTCGAATCCCTGAATACTTTTTTAAATTCCTCAAATCATCTAGAGCGATATGTGATTTTCCTCAAAGAGAGAGAGAGAGAGAAAGAGAGAGAGAGAGAGAGAGAGAGAGAGAGAGAGAGAGAAACAACAACTTTTACTTCCAAAAACCCTTGAAAAACTTGACTCGTAACTAGAAAATCGAGATAATAAATTTGAATTAAGCACGAGAAACTGCATATATCTCGAACCAATAATATTATTATTAATAATAATAATTAAAAAAAAACACAGTACTAAAAAATCAAAGATCTAAAAAAGAAAAGAGAAAAAAAAACAACAAAAAAAGGTGACTTTACACGGATCAGAGACAAAACTCTCTCTCTCTCTGCACTTCTTTTTTGAAACTTTCAAACAAAGAAGAATAAGAAGAAGAAGAAGAAGAAGAAGAAGAAGAAGAAGAAGAAGAAGAAGCGGAATCACTAAAAAAAAAAAAAGTCGGTGCGAAAATAAATAAGTATTTACAAAATATTTCATCGATTTTTATCGCATACTTTTAGTTTCATTTTAATCCGGCGACGGCGGCGACGGCGACGGTGGTTAACAAACATCGCTTTTCGGATCTCTCTCGCGAAAAAATCCCTTTTCAGTCTTGCACTCCCTAATGGTAACGGTCTTGAGATTGACGGTGACATCGGTGATGAAGACCTGATCGGCGACCGGATTTCTCGAGTGCCAATAATCCGTGCCCGGGCTCGTTATCGGAATATTGTAAATTTCTGACCTTGTCACGTATTCGGCGGTCGCCGTCGCCGCCGTCGCTGACTTTATCATTGAAACAGCACAACTGCTGCTATTACCACTGCCGCCGCCGCCGCCGCCTCCACCACTACTACTATTCTGACTACTGGCAACACAATTATTATTATTATTATTATTACTATGACTATTACTATTACTGTGATTATTATTATTATTGTTGTTGCTGCTGCTGTTATTATTGTTGTTATTGGTATTATTATTATTATTATTATTAGTGTGATGATGGTGACCGTTGACGATCGACGGCAGTAACCTGTTGTTGTTGGTGTAGGAATCGGTTGGACTGGGCGATTTGTGGCCGTTTGTTTCGGCAGCGGCTGTTCCTGTTGTTGCTGCTGTTGCTATTAACATTTGTGTTGGACCATTGCTAGATTTCTCCGCTCGCTCGGGACGTTTTTTCGTCGTCTGATGTTGCTGTTGTTGTTGTTGTTGTTGTTCCAGGAGGGGTGTCGTCTCGCTCTCCGAAGAGAGAGAAGTTTGAGTTGGATGGGAATGAGGATGGGCACGCGGCAGAGAGGGTGAGGGGCCGTGTGGAACATCGGCAGCCGCTTCATGTCGGGTTTTCTCTTCTGTCGAGGACGCGGGGGTTGTCGGGACTGCCGGTGATGGCTCCTCGGGTGTGGATTTCACACTGGAGGAAGACGGTCTCCTGCCGTTCACCTTCATGCTCTGAAATTGTAAAAGGTATACGAATGAAGGAATTTTTACCGAAACTATACGAGTTTACAGTCTGGCGGTTAAGACAGACACAAAAGAGTGAATAAGGGATCGTTCGTAAACTACGTTACTTCTTCATTTTCCGAATTCTTTTTTAAATCCATGAATTCATTTAAAAAATCCCCCAATTCTTTTTTCATGCCCTGAATGCTTCTAGAATCCCCGGAATTCTATTTGAATCCGTGAATTAAAAAAAAATCCCGAATTCTTTTTGAATTCCCCGAATTTTTAAATTCCCTGAATGCTTCTAGAACCCCTGAATTCTATTTGAATCTATGAATTCTTTAAAAATTCCCAAATTCCTTTTTAACCTCAGAATTCTTTAAAAGTCCATGAACTATTCTCCAATTCCCTGCATGCTTCTAGAACCCTCGAATTCTATTTGAATGCATGAATTCTTTTAAAAAATCCATGAACTCTTTAAAAATCCCCAAATTTATAAAAAATCCATAAATGCTTTTAGAACCCTTGAATTATATTTCAATTCACGAATTCTTTAAAAATTCCCGAATTCCTTTTTAATCTCAGAAATCTTTAAAAGTCCATGATTTATTTTTAAATTCCCTAAATGCTTCTTAGAACTCCTGAATTATATTTGAATCCATGAATTCTTAAAAAATTCCCGAATTCCTTTTTAATCGCAGAATTCTTTAAAAATCCATTAATTATTTTCCAATTCCCTAAATGCTTGTAGCACCCCCTAATTATATTTGAATCCATTAATTCCTTAAAAATACCCCGAATTCTTTTAAAATTTCCCGAATTTTCAAAAAATCCATAAATGCTTCTAGAGCCCCTGAATTCCATTTGAATCCATGGATTCTTAAAAAATTCCCGAAATTCTTTTTAATCTCAGAACTCTTTTAAAAATCCATTAATTATTTTCCAATTCCCTAAATTCTTCTAGAGCCCCCTAATTATATTTGAATCCATTAATTCTTTAAAAATACGCCGTATTCTTTTTAAATTTCCCGAATTTAAAAAAAATCCATAAATGCTTCTAGAGTCCCTGAATTCCATTTGAATCCATGATTTCTTTAAAAATTCCCGAATTGCTTTTTAATCTCAGAATTCTTTAAAAATCCATTAATTATTTTCCAATTCCCTGCATGCTTCTAGAACATCGAATTCTATTTGAATGCATGAATTCTTTAAAAAAATCCATGAATTCCTTAAAAATAGCCCGAATTCTTTTTAAATTTCCCGAATTTAAAAAAAATCCATAAATGCTTCTAGAGCCCCTGAATTCCATTTGAATCCATGAATTCTTTTCAAATTCCCGAAGTCCTTTTTAATATCAGAATTCTTAAAAAATCCATTAATTATTTTCCAATTCCCTACATTCTTCTAGTACCCCCTAATTATATTTGAATGCATAAATTCTTTTAAAAAATCCATGAATTCTTTTAAAAAATCCATGAATTCCTTAAAAATAGCCCGAATTCTTTTTAAATTTCCCGAATTTTCAAAAAATTCATAAATGCTTCTAGAGCCCCTGAATTCCATTTGAATCCATGAATTCTTTTAAACTTCTCGAATTCCTTTTTAATCTCAGAATTCTTTAAAAATCCATTAATTATTTTCCAATTCCCTGCATGCTTCTAGAACCCTTGAATTTTATTTGAATGCATCAATTCTTTAAAAATTCAAGAATTCCTTTTTAATCTTAGAATTCTTTAAAAATCCATTAATTATTTTCCAATTCCCTAAATGCTTGTAGAACTCCCTAATTATATTTGAACCATTAATTCCTTAAAAATAACCCCAAATTCTTTTTAAATTTCCCGAATTTTCAAAAAATCCATAAATGCTTCTAGAGCCCCTAAATCCCATTTGAATCCATGAATTCTTTAAAAATTCCCGTAATCCTTTTTAATCTCAGATTTGTTTAAAAATCCATTAATTATTTTCCAATTCCCTGCATGCTTCTAGAACCCTTGAATTTTATTTGAATGCATCAATTCTTTAAAAATTCAAGAATTCCTTTTTAATCTTAGAATTCTTTAAAAATCCATTAATTATTTTCCAATTCCCTAAATGCTTGTAGAACTCCCTAATTATATTTGAACCATTAATTCCTTAAAAATACCCCGAATTCTTTTTAAATTTCCCGAATTTTCAAAAAATCCATAAATGCTTCTAGAGCCCCTAAATTCCATTTGAATCCATGAATTCTTTAAAAATTCCCGTATTCCTTTTTAATCTCAGATTTCTTTAAAAATCCATTAATTATTTTCCAATTCCCTGCATGCTTCTAGAACCCTTGAATTTTATTTGAATGCATGAATTCTTTAAAAATTCAAGAATTCCGTTTTAATCTTAGAATTCTTTAAAAATCCATTAATTATTTTCCAATTCCCTAAATGCTTGTAGAACTTCCTAATTATATTTGAACCATTAATTCCTTAAAAATACCCCGAATTCTTTTTAAATTTCCCGAATTTTCAAAAAATCCATAAACGCTTCTAGAGTCCCTGAATTCCATTTGAATCCATGATTTCTTTAAAAATTCCCGAATTGCTTTTTAATCTCAGATTTCTTTAAAAATCCATTAATTATTTTCCAATTCCCTGCATGCTTCTAGAACCCTCGAATTCTATTTGAATGCATGAATTCTTTTAAAAAATCCATGAATTCCTTAAAAATAGCCCGAATTCTTTTTAAATTTACCGAATTTAAAAAAAATCCATAAATGCTTCTAGAGCCCCTGAATTCCATTTGAATCCATGAATTCTTTTCAAATTCCCGAATTCCTTTTTCATCTCAGAATTCTTAAAAAATCCATTAATTATTTTCCAATTCCCTAAATTCTTCTAGAACCCCCTAATTATATTTGAATGCATGAATTCTTTTAAAAAATCCATGAATTCCTTAAAAATAGCCCGAATTCTTTTTAAATTTCCCGAATTTAAAAAAAAAATCCAGAAATGCTTCTAGAGCCCCTGAATTCCATTTGAATCCATGAATTCTTTTGAACTTCTCGAATTCCTTTTTAATCTCAGAATTCTTTAAAAATCCATTAATTATTTTCCAATTCCCTAAATGCTTGTAGAACTCCCTAATTATATTTGAATCCATTAATTCCTTAAAAATACCCCGAATTCTTTTAAAATTTCCCGAATTTTAAAAAAATCCATAAATGCTTCTAGAGCCCCTGAATTCCATTTGAATCCATGAATTCTTTAAAAATTCCCGAATTCCTTTTTAATATCAGAATTCTTTAACAATCCATTAATTATTTTCCAATTCCCTAAATACTTCTAGAACCCCCTAATTATATTCTTTTTAAATTTACCCTATTTTAAAAAAAATCCATAAATGCTTCTAGAGCCCCAGAATTCCATTTGAATCCATGAATTCTTTTAAAATTCCCGAATTCCTTTTTAATCTTACAATTCTTTAAAAATCCATGAATTATTTTCCAATTCCCTAAATGCTTGTAGAACTCCCTAATTATATTTGAACCATTAATTCCTTAAAAATACCCCGAATTCTTTTTAAATTTCCCGAATTTTCAAAAAATCCATAAATGCTTCTAGAGTCCCTGAATTCCATTTGAATCCATGATTTCTTTAAAAATTCCCGAATTGCTTTTTAATCTCAGAATTCTTTAAAAATCCATTAATTATTTTCCAATTCCCTGCATGCTTCTAGAACATCGAATTCTATTTGAATGCATGAATTCTTTAAAAAAATCCATGAATTCTTTAAAAATGCCCGAATTCTTTTTTAATTCCCTAAATTCTTTAAAAATCCATGAATAATTTTAAAATTCCCTGAAGGTTAAAAAATGCCTGAAAATTGAAGATTCTTAAATTGAAAATATTAAAAATTGAAAAACATTAAGTTCAAAATATTCAGCATTATAGAATCTAAAATTAAAAAACCTTTAATTGAAAATATTTACAATTACAAATCTTGATAAGTAAATTTTCAAAATTGAAGAATCTTCAATTGAAAATGTATTTAATTGGAAATATTTCAAATTAAAAATCGTTTAAATTAAAGAATTTTTAATTGAAAATATTCACAATTGAAGAATCATAATCGGGAATTATAAATATTCCAAATTAAAGAGTTTTTAATAAAAAAGAAATTTAATTAAAGAATATTAATTTAAAAAGTTTCCAAATTGAAAATCGATTCGATTGAAAATATTCAAAATTAAAGTTTTAAATAAAAAAGAAATTGAATTAGAGAATAATAATTTAAAAATGTTCAAAATTTAAGAATCTATCATTAAAAATATACGAAATTAAAAAATATTAAGTTGAAAATATTAAAAATTGAAGAGTCTTAAATTGAAAATATTCATAATGAAACAATCTTACCCTGAAAATTTTATCCAAAGTAAAAAACTTTTATTTTGAAGAATTTTTAATTAAAAATATTCAAAATCAAAGAACTCTAAATTTAAACAATTTTAAATTAAAGAATTTTTATCTAAAAATGTTTAAAATTAAAGAATCTTTAATTTAAACTCGGCAAAACAGTAAAATCTTAAATTCCAAACACTCCAAATAAAAAATCGTTAAAAACCTTTAAACCTTTAAATGCAAATATTCAAAACTAAAGAATATTAATTACAATTATTCGAAATTTAAGCATCTTTCATTAAAAATATTCAACATTGAGGAATGTTTAATTAAAAATCGATTTGATTGAAAATATTAAAAATTTAAAAACGTTTAAATTGAAGAATGTTAATTGCAAATATTTAAAATTGAAGAATTTGGAATTGAAAATCGTTAAAAATTGCAGAATCTCAGATTGAAAATAATAAACGTTAAACAATCTTAAACTGAAAATCGTTGAAACTGAAAATTGTTCATACTTAAAATTGAAGAATGTTAAATTGCAAATATTCAAAATTGAAGATTTAAAAATATTTAAAATTGACGATTCTGGAATTGAAAATATTTAAAATTTAAAAATTTTAAATGAAAAATTTACAAAAAATGTTAGTTAAAAATGTTAAATTGTGAAATTAACAATATTTAAAAATAAAGAATCTGCAATTAGAAATATTAAAAATTAAAGAGTTTTAAATTTAAAATGTTAAAAATTTAAGAATCTTTCATTAAAAATGTTTCAAATTAAATAATCTTAAATTGAAAATCGTTAAAATAATAAAATCCTAAATTGAAAATATTCTAAATTAAAAATCGTTAAAATTGCAGAATTTTAAATTAAAAATCGTTAAAATGGTAGAATCTTATATTTAAAAATCTTAATTTAAAATATTTCAAATAAAAAAAAAAACCTAAATTGAAAATGTTTAAACATCTTTAAAATTTAGGAGTTTTTAATTTTAAATCTTCAACATTGAACTATTTAAAAAAATTTAATATTAAAAACCTTCACAAATATAAATCTCGAAATTTTGAATAATTTACAATTCAATATTCAGTCTTCTACTTTTCAAAATTTTGAAATTTTTAACATTTTATTTCAGTTTTAAATTACAAATCGATGAAATTTTAAATTTGAACCATAAATAAAAAACTTTTTTATTTTAAATATGTAAAAATAAAAACTCTAAAATTTTAATGATTCTTAAGATCAAAAGTCAAACTTTTAATTATAAATTTTTCAAATTAATGAAGTTTCAAATGTAAATCATCGGTTTTATAGAATTTGAATTGCAAAATTAAAAATAATATTTCTAATATATGATATTAAATTGACAGAATTTTGTATAGTAAAACAATTCTTGATTTAATATCAGGTATTTAAAAAATGTAATTTTGAATTTAAAAAATCAAAAGCCTGTTAATTTTGGAGAATTATCATTTAAATTTTTACAGTTTTCAATTTAAGTTTCGTCACTTTTGAATATTTTCAACTTAGTATTTTTCATTCAAGATTATTCCTATTTTCAATATTTTCAATTACATATTCTTCAATTCTGAATATTTTTCATTTAAGACTCTTCAATTTTTATTTTTTTAAATTGAACATTCTTTAACTTTAAATATTTTCAATTAAAGATACTTCAATTTTATCTATTTTAAATTTAATATCATTCAATTTCAAATATTTTTAATTGAACACTCTTTAAATTTCAATATTTTCAATGAAAGATTTTTTAAATTTAAATTTCTTCGATTTTGAATATTTGCAATTAAAATCTTTTAGTTTTGAATATTTTCAATTGAAAATTCCACAATTTAAACGATTTCTAATTTAAAATATTTTCAATTAAAGATTCTTTAATTTTCAACAACTTCAATAAAAAAAATTTCAAATTTAAATATATTTTGAACGTAATATTTTTTTTCAATTTGGAATATTTTCAATTAGAACTCTTTAGTTTTGAATTTTTTCAATATTTGTAATGAAGATTCTTTATTTTTTAATAGTTTCAATTTAAGATTTCTTAATTTTGAATATTTTCCATTTAAGACTTTTTAATTTTAACGATTGTTACTTAAACATTCTTTAATTTAAAAAGTTTTTAATTCAAGATTCTTTCATTTTATCAAACTTTCATTTTAAAATACTTTCAATTTAAAATTCTTACATTTTAATGATTTAAAATTTTTGGGTTTAAGGTTATTCTTATTTTTATTATTTTCAATTCTACATTCTTCAATTTGGAATATTTTCAAATTAATATTCTTACATTTTCAATATTTTCAATATTCACAATCCAAGATTCTTTAATTTTCAAACAAAGATTTTTCCGTTTTAACGACTTTTAATGTAAAATTATAGCACTTTAACAATGTTAAATTTTAAGATTATTCAAATTTGAATATTTAAAAAATAATATTTTTCAATTTTGTATATTTTGAACTTAATATTTTTCAATTTTAAATATTTTCAATTGAAGATTCTTCAATTTAAACGATTTACAAAAAAAAAGATGATTTAATTTTAATGATTTTAAATTGAACCTTCTTTAATTTGGAACATTTTCAATTTCAGATTTGTACCTATTCAATTTTAGATTCTTAAATTATAACAATTTAAAATTGAAAATTCTTTAATTTTAACAATTTTAAATATTTTTTAAATTTAATATTCTTCGGTTTGTAATATTTTCAATTTAAAATTCTAAAACTTTCAATATTTTCAATGAAAAATTCTTTAATTTTAATGAATTTCAATTTCGAATATTTTTAATCAAGATTCTTCAATTTTACCAACTTTCAATTAAAATTATTTTTATTTTGAGATTCTTTAATTTTAAATATTTTAAATTTTAGATATTTCAATTATAAACATTTTTAATTAAAATTTTTTTATTTTAACAAATTTCAAATGTATTTAGTTAAGGATTCTTCCATTTTAACGATTTTAAATTTAATATTCTTTAATTGTGAACATTTCCAATAAAGTAATCTTAAATTGTAACAATTTTTGAATATTTTTCCATTTAAGATTATACCTATTTCCAATATTTTCAATTCCATATTCTTCGATTTTAAATATATTTTCAATTAAAGATTCTTCATTTTAAAAATTTTAACTTCAAGTTTTTTAATTTTAACAATGTTAAATACTTTTAATTGAAGACTCTTCTTTTCTTAATATTTTTCATTTAAAATTCTTTAATTTGGAATATTTTTAATTTAACATTCTTACATTTTAAATATTTTAAATTTAAAATTGAAGATTCTTTAATTTTTTAATATTTTTTATTCAAGATTCTTCAATCATAACAGTTTTTCATTAAACATTTTTTTATTCTAACAAATTAAAAATATTTTCAATTAAAGATTCGTCAATTTGAACAATCTTAAATATTTTTGAATCAAGAATATTTTGAATTTAGGATTTTTACTGTTTCAATTTAAGATTCTTTATTTTAAAAAATTTAAACTTTAAGATTTTTTAATTTTAACAATGTTAAATACTTTTAATTAAAGACTCTTCTTTTTTTAATATTTTTCATTTAAAATTCTTTAATTTGCAATATTTTTAATTTAACATTCTTACATTTTAAATATTTTAAATTTAAAATTGAAGATTCTTTAATTTTTTAATATTTTTTATTCAAGATTCTTCAATCATAACAGTTTTTCATTAAACATTTTTTTATTCTAACAAATTAAAAATATTTTCAATTAAAGATTCGTCAATTTGAACAATCTTAAATATTTTTGAATCAAGAATATTTTGAATTTAGGATTTTTACTGTTTCAATTTAAGATTCCTTATTTTAAAAAATTTAAACTTTAAGATTTTTTAATTTTAACAATGTTAAATACTTTTAATTAAAGATTCTTCTGTTTTTAATATTTTCCATTTAAAATTCTTGAATTTGGAATATTTTCAAATTTCAGATTCTTCAATTTTACCAATTCTCAAATTTGAATATTTTAAATTTAACATTCTTACATTTTAAATATTTTCAATCGAAGATTCTTTAATTTTTAATATTTTTAATTCAAGACTCTTCAATTATAACCATTTTGCCCTAAAATTTTTTTAATTCTAACAAAGTTAAAATTATTTTCAATTCAAGATTCTTTAATTTTAAATGATTTTCAATTCTTCATTCAATTCAATTGGATGTTCTTCAATTTTAAATATTTTAGATTAAAAATTCGTCATTTTGGATAATTTTTAATTTGGAATATTTCCAGTTAAAGATTATTCAATTA
>JAAAKG020000008.1:628238-639837 GCA_010014905.2 Druon quercuslanigerum | reverse complement strand
AATTGGTTAAAAATTTAATAATTAAAATATTAAAAATTCTAGAATTAAAAAAAAAATTATTTTTAGTGTTTAAAAATATATAAAATTATTGTGTGTATTTAAAATAACAATAATTAAAACAATATATTTCTGGATGCAAATTTTAGTCAATTATTTTAATTTTAAATTCAAACAATAATTTCGGAATCTATAAACATTAAATGTAATTTTTTGTTAGAAAATTGTTTAGTTTATGTATCTTTAATACGTGGAATCTTGTGAAATATTCTAAAATGTTGTAAAGGGAGAAAAAAAATTCCCGAATCTTGAAAAATCCTTAAAATTTAGTTAACTTTTGAAAAAATTCTAAAATCTTTGAAATCTGTTCAAATTCTTGACATCCGCAAAATTGCATTTACACGGAAATATGATAAAATCCTTAAAAATTTCTTAAAAAAGGTTAATTTAAAAAAATTACGTAACACTCCCCCCCCCCCTAAAAAATACAGTTACCTAATTTATGAATGACCCCCAAATAAATGTTTTCAAATATTCCGAATGCAATACTCTCATCTAGAGACTTTCAAGCGAGCAAACTGGAAAAAAGCGATCTTCGCGTTAGTTAAATTTCGCAACTTTCACCGAAATTTGCTCTCAGCTCCAAGTTCTCTGCTTTTCTGTAAAAAAAAACATCTGAGAAAGACAAGTTTCGAGTTTGCCCGGGTGGATAAATTTTTTCACGTTCTAAAATACGTTTTTCCTCTTTCAACTGCGCAGAAAACACTGACGTTTCTGAGAGATGCGCAGTAGATCATAATTAATTGAGGCATGCGCAGTATGTGTCCACGATGGTTAGGGCTGCGCAGTAGAAATTTTTCCACCTGGCTTTCCACGCAAGATTTTTTCTCCGGAGGCTAAGTATACGTTAGGAAAAGAATGACAACGATATATGAAATAGGAAACTCTCTTGCGCAAGGATCGTTGTCGAGCGTTAAAGAAAAAAATCAACTCGTGAGTTAAATATGAATTTTTCTGTAAATATTATAAATAAAAAATTGCGAGCTGTGCAATGAACATCTTGCTGAACGCTACGATATCGATATACCGCATAAACGGTGAATATTATACATATAAATATTAATTTTAGGTACGACGCCCTAACGTGAATACACCATATAAATATATATAAATTATAAATATTATACATAAACACTTGGCTATACTACACGTATAATATATGTTATTATATCGCGGCGTGCAAGCAGTATGTGCATTTTCCAGCACAGAAAATTGGTATTTTGTGTACAAATGAATGAAATGTTGGACAGTTTTTGCTGTGACTCTTGCGCCGAGTCTCAGAAATCTAGTGGCGAATCAAAACAATTAAACAATTGTTCAGGATGTTCACTAGAGTGGGAAAAAATCGGGAAATGATGAGAAAGTAGTATAGCTGTGAATGGGCTGACTTACCGACCGAGTCGGTAAAGCAGGGATTTCAGTAAGTTGGTTATTTGATATTGCAGCTATACTACTTAAGGAATTTATTTCATTCTTAAGTTTTGGTAGAAAAAACTTATTCAATTTTGAATAATTTTAGAACGAAACTTGATAAATTAGACAATTTCAAATCTATATTGTTTGAACTTCAATCATTGTATCAACTATCCTCGTTTTATTTACTGACTTTCAAATTTGAATAATTAAAATAAAGGTGCTCTTCGATTTCGTAACTTGAGTTCAAAATGCCAAAGGCAAATTGTAAACACATATCTCGAGAGTAGAAAAAATAGCCAAGAAAATAATTCATCTTAATTGACAAATCATTCCTCTGCTCATAGACATTTTTTTAATTTTCTTGGCTTCCAGCAAAAGTTACGAAATGTGCGGACACAATTTTGCAGGGTTCGACGTTTTTTTCCCTTTTTCAAAAATTGGATGCGACTTTTTTTAAAGCCTTCTAGTCGATCCGGGCCCTGAATTTTAAGAAATCGAGGCGTAGTGAGATTACGAAAAAAATGCCGAATCGTTCACTGGATAAGAACGATTCTGCTTGTATAATATACTTTTAGCAGTAGATATAATAGCGGTAGTGGTAGAATAAAACAGTAACATTGGACAGTAGTTTTAATCTAAAAAGGCGCAAAAAAGTTACGATGTGTCGATATTTTAACCAATTCAAAATAACTCGATTTTTTCGAGTATATAAAACCGAAAAACGTCTGCCAGAATGACTTTTCAGACGAATCGTTTCTGCATTTGTTACCTGTTTTAGATCCTCTCCAAGTAGGTCAAATTTCTAACAATATCCAGCAAACGACAATCGGAACCTCAAACCTAGAAGTAAACATAAATAAAATAAACTCAAAACTGTTAAAACAGACTCAAAATAAAAAGTTTCGATTCTTTGTTGTGATATTTCAAAAAGAAAAATCGACTACAGGTTTTCTTCTTGGAAAACTATTAAAATTTTCTCTAAAACTAAACAACAACAAAAAAAATGAATAAAATAAATATTTCTCTGAGATTCAGAGTTGATTTAGCCTAGATCGAATTTTGTTATATTTACATTCATAATTTTTGTAAATAAAGGTCGTGACGCTCACGTGTTACCATTTGATCCTTTTTTACAATTTTTTTTTTGAAGTGCTGGCCAAATATTGGCTCCTAGGAATTTCACAATTTTATTAGTAAAATTGTAAAATTTGGATCGATGAACTTTATATACAAGAATGAACTTCTTTTTACAATGAAAAGGGGATAGAACAAATTGCAATAAAAAAAAATCAAGTCGCTATCTCATTGCTAGGCTCCTCGAAAATTGAGTGTTCTGTGCTTGTAAATAAGCGAAAAGAAATTCGAAGAGCTTAGGAATAAGATGGAAAACTCCTGAAGATGTAGACGAAGACCTGAAAAAAATGCAAACGCCGGGCAATTGACCAAATTGTCCAGAATGCGAAGAATTAAATGACAGCAATGAGATTACAGTTGAGTCTATAAAACATTTTCGAAAAAGTGCTCAAGTGGATAAAATATAAAAAGCTAGGATGAATAAAAATACATTTTGACGGACCACTTTTCTTCAGTTTTGTTTGGCGAAGGAAGAAAATGTTTTATAGACAGGTGTAACGAACTGAATTATTGTATTATGTAAATATAAAAAGCGACCGCGAGGCCCATCTAGGAAGCAAGAAAATTGTACATACCGCTAATTCTGCAAAACGCTCCTCGAAGTCGAGGGGCCTGCAGCTAAAAGGGTTTCCACGAGGAAGCAGGAGAAACAAAAAAAAAAAAAAAAGAATCGCTGTGAGCATTCTCTAAAACCCATCAGACACATGTCAGGAAAAAGTAAAACGCAACTGAAAAGCCAAGAGTAATGTGAGAACTAAAGGCTGTGCATGTAATTGGCTTTCTTGCGATTTAGATTTTTCTAGTATGTCTTTCTGGGATTTTGAAGCTGATTGTGTGATTTCTAGAAACGCTGCGTTTTCAATTTCGAAACAATGGTCTTTTTTGTTATTAGTTTATACGTCGTACGATTATCGCAATTTATTGTATTATTAATGAAATATTGTAACAAACAAAATACTGTTAACTATTCTTAAAAAAATTAAAACTTTTGTAAACTGATGTGCTTGGCTTATTAGATACTCTTTTTAGGATTTTAAAGGCGACGCCGGAAATCCTTGACCTTTGGCACCGCTCCCTTAAAAACTCACCCGCAACACTCGATCCTTCTCGTGTTACCATTTGATCCTTTAGGTGTTATTATTTGATCCTTGAAGTGCGACCATTTGATCCTTCACGTGCGACCATTTTATTTCTTAAGTGTGACCATTTGATCATTTGCGTGTTACCATTTGATCCTTCACGTGTGACCATTTGATTCTTTAAGCGTCACCATTTGATCCTTCAGGTGTTATTATTTGATCCTTTACCTCTGACCATTTAATTCTTTAAGTTAGTCCATTTCATCCTTCACGTGTTAGTTCTTGATCTTTCAGCTCTTATTATTTGATCCTTCATGTGCGACCATTTGATTCATTAAGTGTGACCATTTGATCCTTCACGAGTTACCATTTGAGCCTTCAAGTGTTATTATTTAATCCTTCACGTGCGACCATTTGAATTCTGAAGTGTAACCATTTGATCCTTCACGGGTTATCATTTGATCCTTCAGGTGTTATTATTTGATCCTTTACCTCCGACTATTTAATTCTTTAAGTTAGTCCATTTGATCCTTCACGTGTTAGTTTTTGTTCTTTCAGCTCTTACTATTTGATCCTTCGCGCGTGACCATTTGATTTTTTAAGAGTGACCATGTGTTCCTTCACGTGTGACCATTTTATCCTTTAGGTGTTACTATTTGATCCTTCACGTGCGACCATTTGATCCTTCACGTGCTACCTATTGATTCCTTAAGTGTGACCATTTGATCCTTCACGAGTTACCATTTGAGCCTTCAAGTGTTATTATTTAATCCTTCACGTGCGACCATTTGAATTCTGAGTGTGACCATTTGATCATTCACGTGTTACCATTTGATCCTTCACATGTTATTATTTAATCCTTAACGTGCGACCATTTGATTTCTTAAGTGTGACCATTTGATCCTTTGCGTTTTATCGTTCGATCCTTCACGCATGACTATTTGATTCTGTAAGTTAGACCATTTGATCCTTCACGGGTTATCATTTTATCCTTCACGTGCGACCATTAGATTCTTTAAGTTAGTCCATTTGATCCTTCACGTGTTAGTTTTTGATCTTTCAGCTCTTATTAGTTGATCCTTCACGTGCAGCCATTTAATTTTTTAAGTGTGACCATTTGATCCTTCACGTGTTACCATTTAATCCTTTAGGTATTACTATTTGATCCTTCACGTGCGACCTTTTGATCCTTTATATGTTACTATTTATTCCTTCACTTGTTACCATTTGATCCTTCAGGTGTTATTATTTTATCCTTCACGTGCGACCATTTGATTCTTTAAGTGTGACCATTTGATCCTTAATGTGTTATTATTTATTCCATCACGTGTTACCATTTGATCCTTTAGGTGCTATTATTCGATCCTTTAAGTGTTATTCTTTGATCTTTCACGTGTGACCATTTGTTTCGTTAGGTGTGACCATTTGATTCCATAGGTGTGACCATTTGCTCCTTCACGTGTGACTATTTTTAATTCATTAAATTTGTCCATTTGATCCTTCACGTGTTAGCATTTGATCATTCAGGTCTTATTATTTACAAAAAAAACATAGTAATTATAAACAAAACACATGCATAATTACCAAATACTTGAGTTTTCAACATATTTGATTGAAAATTAACTTTCTTGGTGAAAATGTATATTTTCTGGTTGAAAAATTCACAATTTAGTAGAAAATGACACTATTTTTTTAGAAATCAACTTTTTTGTTGAAAGTTCATATTTTTGGTTGAAAAATAATCTTTGGTAGAAAATTCAACTAAATTCAGTAGGAAACCAAACTATTTGGTTAGAATTCAAACTGTTTATTTAAAAATTTACCTATTTTTTTGGAAATTCGTTATGTGTTTTTCTTGATAATAATTTGTTTTTTTAACTGAAAATTTGACGATTCAAGTTTTGGTTCAAAAATTTATATTTTTTAATTGATCTTTATTTATGTATTATTCTTTTTATTTTAAAATTTATTTTTGTTCAACTCATCTTTTTTGGTCGAAAATCCCCTTGGCTGGAAAAGAACTGTCTTCTAAAACATTAATTTTTTGGCGTGAAAATTCAACAAAGCGGTTGAAAATACAACAAAATTTGGTTGTTTCGATAATATTCGGCTTTGATGTATCGACACGGATGTAAGATCTATTTTTTCTTTAGGTAAGTTTCACGTGTTCCAAACTTTGAACTTTGAACTTTGACCACAGGCATAAGACCTATAACCCTTTAACTCTGAACTGTGACTCGTGACCTTCGAATCTGAGTCTGAGACATATCACATTTGACCTTTGACATGTCCCTGAACTTCGGCTTATGACTTGTGACTTGTGAACCCATCACAAGTCATTTTTGTTTTCAGAACTTTGACTCACGACCCTGAGTCTGAGACATGAACTTTGACCTCTGGCTTATCTCTAAACTTTGGCTTATGACCCGTGAGCTGTGGAACTATTACCAATCACTGTTAACCTCTGAAACTTGACTCATGACCATTGACTTTGAGCCTGAGACATATCACCTTTGACCTCTGACATGTCCCTGAACTTTGGCTTATGACGTGTGACCTGTAAACTTACTAAGATCGAGAACTTTTTAAATCGACTTTTTTATTTAGTTAGGTTGAAATATCAATGAACTTGTCTTTTTATGTATATATTTACAAAGTTCTTCCTGAGTCTGGTAAATTACATAAAAGCTTAACATTAATGTTGCGTGGAAGCTTGGCCTTTTACCTAGTACTAAACAATGTTTGTATCAATTACAGTCTTCTTTACTCGAAAAAAATGACAATTGACGGATAAAAAGCATGTGAAAAAAAAAGATATTTTAGGTTTGACTTTCCTATAAACTTCCCAGTGAATTCGACCAAGTGCGATTTGTACTTCCAGCAATAAAGGAATCAAAATCAAAAAATTCTTTCTCTGCCGCCATTGATGCTTGTGTCGGCTGGCCGACTTTTCTTCCCAGAAGTCGAAATGGTGATACCTGGAAGCAAAATATGAATCTTGTTACATTTTGAAGATTTTTAGGAGTTCATAGGATCGGGCTATTATTCACGTTTTTTTGTTTCTTTCTTTTCCCACCCTTATAGCTTTGTTCGGACGTCCGTCCATTCATCCATAAGTACGGGAAATGAAGGAAGTGAGAGGTATGGAAGGAGGGGAAAAAGGGAAAATGAGAAGAAATGAGGAGAGAGAAAGTAGGGGAAATAAGGGATAAAGAAGTAAAGAAAATGTTGAGGAGAGGAGTGAGGGAATATTGGAGAAAGGGAAATATGCAGAGTTAATGGTAGGGAAAGTGTGAGTGGTAAGGAGATGGAAAAGCAGGGGCGATGAGGGGTTGAGAAGTAAGAGGAGTTGAGGGGATAGGAAGTAGATGCAATCAGGGAAGGGAAATAGAGGGAATCAGCAAGCACGAGGGAAATGGAAAAAATTGAGGAAAGGGAAAGTGAAAAGCATTTTGTGGAGAACTGTTCAGCGGAAGAGTAAGGATAGGCAGGTGAAGTAAGTAAAGGGCAAGTAAAGGAAATAGGGATGAGGGTAGTGGGGAAAATTATAGTATGGTAATTGGGGGAAGTAAGAGGAAATAAGTGGAGGGGAAGTAGGGTAAATTAAGGAAGGAAAATCAGAGAAAACAAGGTGAAATTAGGGTGGGCAGGCTACGGAAAATTACAATAATTAGGGAGAAATAGGGAAAATAAGGGTATAGGAAGTAAGGGGAAACATAGGGAGGGGGAGCAAGAGAAAATCAGGGCATCGTACAAGAAGTAAGTACAAGAAGTGAGAGGATATGAGGGAATAAAAAGTGGAAATTATTGGAGGGAAAGCACAGAAGATTGTGGAAAATGAGGGAAAGGGAAGTGGGGTAAATAATTAGAGGGAAAGCAGAGGAAATTATGGAAAATGAAAGAGGGGGAAATAAAAAGAGCAAAATTAAGAAAATTAAGGGATCTTGAAGGAGGGGGTGTTAAGAAAAATACGAAAAAGTAGGAAAAGTAAGAAAAATTAGGGTAGGGAAAGTGAGAAGAGATGCCTGGATAAGAAATAGAGATAATTAGGAGGTTGGAAGTTGAAAAAAAGGAAGCAGGAGGGAAAATAATGGGTGAGGAAGTAGGAGAAGTGAGAGAAAGTGAGGGGAGGGAAAGTAGGGATATTGAGGAGAATTGAGAAAAAATTTTGAGGCGAAGGGGAAATTAGGTAAAGGGTAAGTAAGTTGAGGAGCGTAAGGTAAATAAGAGGAAATTAAGGTTGGGTGTAGGGAAAAAAAGGAAGCGTAAGTAGTAGAAGTAAGAGAAAATAATGTAAGGGTAAATAGGGGAAATGAATAGAGTGAAAGCAGAGAAAATGAGAGGAGGGGACCTAGAGGGACATGAAGAATGGAGAAGTTTTGTAAGTAAGGGAAATGACGAAATATAAGGAGAAATTAGGAGAGGAGATGTGAAAAGTATGAGTAGTGAGGAAAGGATATGAAGCGGAGGAAGATTAGAGGATGGGAAATATGGGAAAAAAGGGAAAGGGAAGTAAAGGAATTGAGGTGGAACGATTTCAAATGAGGGGAGAGATAGTAGCAAAATGAGGGAAAATAGAAAAAATTAGGGTAGTGGAAACAGAGAGCATTAGGTGGAGAGAATTGAGGGGCAAAGAGGAGAGAGCAATTGAGGGGATATTAGGTGATTTTGAGGGGCGGTGTAACAGGGAAATTAAGGGGAAGAAAAGTAGAGGAAATTAGGGAAGGGAAGTAGAGGGAATCTGCAAGCACGAGAGAAATGGAGAGAATTGAGGAAAGGGAAAGTGAGAATCATTTTGGGGAGAACTGTTCAGCAGAAGAGTGAAAATAGACAGGTGAAGTAAGTGAAGGGAAAGTAAAGGAATTAGGGGTGAGCGCAGTGGGGAAAATTAAAGTATGGTAATTGGGGGAAGTGAGAGGAAATAAGTGGAAGGAAAATAGGGTAAATTAAGGAAGGAAAATCAGAGATAAGAAGGTGAAATTAGGGTGAGCAGGCTACGGAAAATTACAATAATTAGGGAGAAATAGGGAAAATTAGGGTATAGGAAGTAAGGGGAAACATAGGGAAGGGGAGCGACAGAAAATCAGGGCATGGTAAGAGATGGAAACTTAGCGGAAGAATTTGTGGCGAGGGAATGTGAGTGGATCGAAAGAAGGCAAAATGAGGGAAGAGAAATTTGAAAGAATGAAGGGGCGGTTAGTAGGGAGGATTTAGGGGAGTGGGAGTGAAAGGAAGTAAGGGTAGAAGAAGTACAAAAAGTGAGGGGATATGAGGGAATAAGAAGTGGAAATTATTGAAGGGAAAGCACAAAAAATTGTGGAAAATGGTGGAAAGGAAACTGAGGTAAATAATTAGAGGAAAAGCAGAGGAAATCGTGGAAAATGAAAGAGGGAGAAATAAGGAGAGCAAAATTAAGAAAATGGAGGTATCTTGAAGAAGGGGGTGTTAAGAAAAATACGATAAAGTAGGAAAAGTAGGAAAAATTAGGGTAGAGAAAGTGAGAAGAGATTCCTGGATAGGAAATAGAGATAATTAGGAGGTTGGAAGTTGAAAAAAAGGAAGCAAGAGGGAAAATAATGGGTGAGGAAGTAGGAGAAGTGAGAGAAAGTGAGGGGAGGGAAAGTAGGGATATTGAGGAGAATTGAGAAAAAATGTTGAGGCGAAGGGGAAATTAGGTAAAGGGTAAGTAAGTTGAGGAGAGGAAGATAAATAAGAGGAAATTAAGGATGGGCGTAGGGAAAAAATGGTGGAGTAAGTAGTAGAAGTAAGAGAAAATAATGTGAGGATAAATAGGGGAAATTAATAGAGTGAATGCAGAGAAAATGAGAGGAGGGAACCTAGAGGGACATGAAGAATGGAGAAATGGTGTAAGTAAGGGAAATGACGAAATATAAGGAGAAATTAAGAGAGGAGAGGATATGAAAAGTATGAGTAGTGAGGAAAGGATGTAAAGTGGAGGAAGATTAGGAGATGGAAAATAGGGAATATATGGAAAAGGGAAGTAAAGGAATTGAGGTGGAACGATTTCGAATGCTGGGAGGGATAGTAGCGAAATAAGGGAAAATAGAACAAATTAGGGTAGTGGAAGCAGGAAACATTAGGTGGAGATAATTGAGGGGTAAAGAGGATTGAGGAATTGAGGGGATATGAGGTGATTTTGAGAGGCGGTGTAACATGGAAATTGAAGGGAGGGAATGTAGAGGAAATGAAGAAAAATGAGGATAGGGGCAGTAGGGGAAATGAGTGTAGAGGAATTAGACGGAAGTATGGGAAACAAGGAAAGGGGAAACATAAGGGGAAATTAGTGAAAGTACAGAAATATTGTTTAGAAAAGTAGGGAGTTTGAGGGGAAATGTAAAGACGAAAAGTGAGGGAAAATGAGGGGAGGTGAAGTCCATTGGCAAAATAGGGGAAACTGGATGGAAAGTAGGGGAAATACGACGAGAAAAAGAAGACAAATCGGGAGATGATGAATGGGAGAGTAAGGAAAAATTAGTGGAAGTCTTAGAGGAGAGCAAGTGAGGGGAAATGAAAGGAGGGGAAGTGAGGGAGGTGGTAGGATAGGAAGTAGGGGAAGTGATGGAAAATAGGAGGAAAAGTAGGTGCTATAAAATCCGTTTTTTGAATTGTATGAAGCAATTTACCTTCTTCGACGTATAACTTTGAACATTGTGGCCCATGTAAAAAGCAATTCTCTGAAGAGAGAGGACAGATTTTAATCTCATTCTGGGATTGGGATTCAAGAGTCTCTTGAGAAGATCTGTGGCTCCTGGTGACAGATTTTGGGCACCAGGAGGCAACTCTCCACACACAAGGGTTTTCACTTCTTCCTCGGAGTCGTGAGAAATTACAGTTTTTGGGTACTGAAACAAAAAAAATACAATTTTTTTAGCATCTCTAGTTTTAGAACTCTCAAAACAGGGTAATAAAGTGAGTTTAAAGAAAAATTGCAATAATTGATAAACATCAGGAACAAAAATTTAAGTATCTAAGTCCGTAATTTTATTTTCACTGCCCCCCCCCCCAGCCCATATAATTTTAACAACCTCAGTTTTTGACTAATGTGTTGAAAATTCGTCTTTTTAGGTCGAAATTCAATCTTTTTGGTGAAAATTTTATTTTTTGACTGAAATTTTTTTTTTTGGCATACAATTAATTTTCTTTGTCAAAAAACTATATTTTTGGTTAAAAGTCCGCCTTTTTGGTAGAATACGATTCTTCTTGGTTTTAAAATTATCTTTTTGGTTGAAAATTCATATATTTAAAAAAAATCGTCTTTCATTGTTAAAAACATTTTTTGTCTTTTAAAAAATTCCACCTTTTGGCTAGACGATTTAACTAAGCAGATAAAAAATCATGTATTTTTTTAAAATTTAGCTTTTCTTGTAGAACAATAATATTTTTGGTTGAAAATTTATCTTTTTAGTTGAAATCTAACCATTTTATAAAAATTCATGTATTTAGTCAAAAAATTAGTTTTTTTTTGCTGTCTTATTTTTATAATATATAAAAAAATTCGTCTTCTAAAAAATTCGTCTCTGGCTTAAAAATTCGTCTTTTTTGGATAACATTTATTTTCTCGGTGAAAATTTCATCTTTTCGATTGATAATTCAACTATTTGGTAACAAATTCATGGATTTTGTTCAAAATTCGCCATTTAATGTAAACGAAACTGCTTAAAAATTGTTTTCTTTTTGTTTTGTTAAAGGTTTATTTTTTTAAATTAAAATTTGACATTTCTATTTTTGGTTAAAAACCTCTTATTTTTAGTTGAAAATTCGTCTTTTGTTAGAAAATTGATCTTCTTTAACAAAAACTCATTTTTTGTTACTAAAAATTCGTCTTTTTGGATAAAGGTTCAACTATTTTGTTAAAAATTCATCGCCCTTTGTTGAAATGAAAATTTGACATT
>JAAAKG020000008.1:599209-618481 GCA_010014905.2 Druon quercuslanigerum | reverse complement strand
TTTACTATTTTGTAGATTTTTTTTATTAATTATTGTTTTAAAAATGAAAATGCAACTATTCCTTTTTCATTGAAAATTGATCATTTACAGTTTAAAAGTTCCACTATTTAGTTTATAATTGATGTAATTTGTTTAAGATTCTGTTTTAGGTAATAAATTAAACTCGAAAATTAATATTTTTGGATAGACTTTTAATCTTTTTGGTTGAGAATTCATTTTTGGATTGAAAATTTGGATGAAGGTTAAACATCTTGTAGCATTTTTTTTCTTGTGTGCATAAAATTAATTTTTTTAAACTGAGAATTTAAATAATTGGTTAAAAATTCATATTTTTAGCTTGGAATCTCAACACTTTTACTATTTTGTAGATTTTTTTTATTAATTATTGTTTTAAAAATGAAAATGCAACTATTCCTTTTTTATTGAAAATTGAGATTTTTCAGTTTAAAAGTTCAACTTTTTAGTTTAAAATTGATGTAATTTGTTTAAAATTCTGTTTTCAGTAATAAATTAAACTCGAAAATTTATATTTTTGGATAGACTTTTAACCTTTTTGGTTGAAAATTCATTTTTGGATTGAAAATTTGGATGAAGGTTAAACATTTTGTTACATCTTTTTTTCTTGTGTGTATGAAAATTTATTTTTTTAAACTGAGAATTTAAATAATTAGTTGAAAATTCATATTTTTTGCTTGGAATCTCAACACTTTTACTATTTTTTAGATTTTTTCTATTAATTATTGTTTTAAAAATGAAAATGCAACTATTCCTTTTTTATTGAAAATTGAGATTTTTCAGTTTAAAAGTTCAAGAATTTAGTTCAAAATTGATGTAATTTGTTTAAAATTCTGTTTTAGGTAATAAATTAAACTCGAAAAATTATATTTTTGGATACACTTTTAATCTTTTTGGTTAAAAATTCATTTTTTAATTGAAAATTTGGATGAGGGTTAAACATCTTGTAGCATTTTTTTTTGTGTGCATAAAAATTAATTTTTCAAACTGAGAATTAAAATAATTGGTTGAAAATTCACATTTTCAGCTTGAAATCTCACAAATCAACTTTTGGGTTCAAAATTCATTTTAAGCTAATTTTTTTACCGAAAATGTAGCTATTCTATTTTTGTTAGAAATTCAATATTTTTATTTGGAAATTCTCTTCTCATCTTTTTTTTTTTAGGTTGAAATAAAGAGAAGAAAAAGAATAAAAAAAAATCAGAAAGAACAATAAAGAACAAGAAAGACCAAGAAAGAACAATGAATAAAAAAAAATAATAAGACAGAATAAGAAAAAGAGGAAGAAGAATTTTTGAAGTGACAACTTCTTATAGCACGGTGTGAACTCGCAAATCTGGTTAACGCTTCTTCTTTGCTTCCTCTCCTTCGCTTCTTCCACTTCTCTCCCTATCACGACTCTCTCAACCCCCCCCCCCTTCCAGCCCCCACCCCCTGTTTCTATCGGCCCCTCTCTTTCTCTCCGTCCTTCGATCTGACACTCATACTGTATAGCGGCATGCGCTCTTCTTCAAGGTCGTGGTTCGTACACGTGCGTGAATTTTTTTTTGATTTTATGTGTTATTACTAAAGTCTTATATAAATATTTGGTATATTTCAACTATTTTTTATGTCGAAAGAGTTAAAAAAAAACACTTAAATTAACATCTTATAAAGTTATCACTTCTGTTAGGTGTCTCACGACGGTTCATGTGCTTTTTTATTTACGTTGATGAATTTTTAACTAAATTGAACCTAAATTGGCTCATTTCGAGCAATAAGAAAATACCTGAGTCGCAAATCAGTTTTATGAGAAAATAAACCGTAAATAAAAAAAACCCCACTTCATCTTTGCACACTTGGGACTCTATTACATTTTAATCACTTTTCTAAGAACCCACACTTTAAATTCTCAGTTCTCTTGAAAAAATAAAGATGCATAAATACATTTAAAAAATAAAACTAAATAAAGAGAAGTAGAACAAAGAAAAAGAAATAGAAGAAATAAACAAAAAGAAGAAAAGGAAGAGGAAAGGAGAAGAAAGAAAAAGAGAACGTACAAGAGAAATAACAAGAGAAAGAGCAAGAGATATAAAAATAAAAAAAGGAACATCAAGAAAGAAAAAAAGGAAGAATTTTTTATTCAATTAGATGAATTTTCCACCAACCAAAGAAATGAATTTACAACTGGAATCGTTCAATTTTCAATTTAAAAAAATTAATTTTTAAGAACAACCCAAAAATCTTTAACCAAGTAGTTGAACTTTCAACCGAAAAAAATTAGTTTCTAAGCGAATAATGTACTAGTAGATATTTTAACAAAAAACTTATTAAAAACAAACAGTTTACTCAAAGCAAAAAGACGAATTCTTAATAAAACAATTGAATACTCAATCAAAGAGGATTAATTCTCAACTATATAATTAAATTTTTATTTTTAGAAAATCTATTAAAACATATGAATCCTTAAACAAGAAAGACGAATTTTCAAAACAATAATTTATTTTAAATAAAAGAGATAAGCCTTCAAACAAAAAAATCAATTTGCAACAAAGCATTTCAGCTTTTACGCAAGTAGTTGAATTTTTAAATTAAAAAATTAAAATTTTTAAAAAGATAAACAGCAAGAGAAGGACACGAAGAGAACAAGAGAGAACAAGAAATAACACGAAATTACAAGAAAGAACAAGAAAGCAAAAGAGAGAACACAAAAGAAAAAGAAAGAAGAAGAAAAAAGAAGAGAGACCAAAAAAGGAAGAAATAAGAGGAAAAATCAAGAGAGAACATAAATGAAGAAGAGAGAACAAGAAAAAACAAAAAAATAATATGAGAGCACAAAAAAGTAAAATAAATACAAAGAAAGAAGGAAGAAAAAAGACAAAGAGAGAACAACAAAGACTTAGAAAAAAGAACAAGTAAGAACTAAGAAGAAGAAGAAAGAAGAAGGAAGACGAAAAAAGAACAAGAGAGAGAAAAAACGAAGAAGGAAGAAGAAAGAGCATGAAAGAACAAGAGAAAACAAGAAAGAAGAATATATAATAAGGAAGAGCAAGAAAGAGAATAAGAGCACGAGAAAGAAACAGAAATAAAACGTAAGGAGAAGAGTGAACAAGAAAGAATAACAAATAACGTGAGATAACAATGCAGAAGAAGAAGAAGAAAGGACAAGACAGAAAAAGAAACAACACAAAATAATAAGAAAGAGAAAGAAAGAAGTTAGAAGAAAAATGAATAAAAATAAGAAAGAAAATGATTGCACAATAAAGATAAAGAGCTAAAAAGAAGGAAGAAGAAAGAACAAGAAAGAATAAGAATGAACATGAAAGAACAATAAGGAAAAAGCAGAGAGAACAAGAAAGCATAAAAAAGAAAGCGAAATAAAAAGAAAGAAAATGAGATAACAAGAAAGAACTGGCAAGAAGACGGGGAAAACGAAGAAAGAACCAGAAAGGACAACAAAACCAAATAGAGAAGAAGAAAAAGCATGAAAGAATAATACAGAAGAAGAAGGAAGAAGAAATAACAAGAAATAAGAAAAGTGAACAATAAATAACATTCAAGAACAAGAAAGAAAAGAAGAGCACATGAAAGAAAAATTAATAAAAGGAGAGAGAACAAGAGAAAAGAAGGAAGAAAAAGTAAAACAAGAGAGAACAATAAAGTCGAAGAAGAAAGAACAAGAAAGAAGAAGATAGAAAAAGAAAGAAGACGAAGAAAGACCAAGAAAGAAGGAATAGCAGGAAAGAACAAAAGAGAACAACAAAGATGAAGAAGAAAGAAAAAATGTAAACAATAAATAACATTAAATAACAAGAAAGAAACTGAGAGCACAAGAAAGAAAAAGAAAGAAAAAGGAAAAAGAAGAGAGAACAAGAGAAAAGAAGGAAGGAAAAATAAGAACAACAAGATAGAAGAATAAAGTCGAAGAAGGAAGAACAAGAAAGAAGAAGATAGAAATTGAAAGAAAATGAAGAAAGACCAGGAAAGAAGAAATGGAAAGAAGAAGAAATAGCAAGAAAGAACAAGAGAGAACAACAAAGATGAAGAAAAAAAAACAAGAAAGGACAAGATAAATGAAGGAAGAAAAAAGAAGAAATAAAAAAGAGAGTACAACAAAGACGAAAAAAGAACTATAAAAAAGAAGAAGCAGGAAGAACAATAGCAAGAAAAAGAAATAACAGGAAAGAACAATAAAGACGAAGAAAGAACAAGACAGAAAAAGCAGAGAGAACAAAAAGCACAAGAGAGAAAACGAAATAAAAATAAAGAAAATGACATAACAAGAAAGAACAGGCAAGAAGACGGGGAAAACGAAGAAAGAACCAGAAAGGACAACAAAACCAAATAGAGAAGAAGAAAAAGCATGAAAGAATAATACAGAAGAAGAAGGAAGAAGAAATAACAAGAAATAAGAAAAGTGAACAATAAATAACATTCAAGAACAAGAAAGAAAAGAAGAGCACATGAAAGAAAAATTAATAAAAGGAGAGAGAACAAGAGAAAAGAAGGAAGAAAAAGTAAAACAAGAGAGAACAATAAAGTCGAAGAAGAAAGAACAAGAAAGAAGAAGATAGAAAAAGAAAGAAGACGAAGAAAGACCAAGAAAGAAGGAATAGCAGGAAAGAACAAAAGAGAACAACAAAGATGAAGAAGAAAGAAAAAATGTAAACAATAAATAACATTAAAGAACAAGAAAGAAACTGAGAGCACAAGAAAGAAAAAGAAAGAAAAAGGAAAAAGAATAGAGAACAAGAAAAAAAGGAAGAAAAAAGAAGAACAACAACAAGAGATAACAATAAAATCGCAGAAGAAAGAGCAAGAAAGAAGATGATAGAAAAAGAAAGAAAATGAAGAAAGACCAAGAAAGAAGCAATAGCAGGAAAGAACAAGAGGAAACAGCAAAGATGAAGAAGAAAGATCGAGAAAGGACAAGATAAAAGAAGGGAAAAAAATAAGAAGTAAAAATAGAGTACAACAAAGACGAAGAAAGAACTGTAAAAAAGAAGAAGCAGGAAGAAAAATAGCAAGAAAAAGAAATAACAGGAAAGAACAATAAAGTTGAAGAAGAAATGTGAACAAAAAATAACATTAAAGAACAAGAAAGAAAAATAAATAAAAAGGAAAAAGAAGAGAGAACAAGAGAAACGAAGGAAGAAAAAAGAAGAAATAAAAAGAAAGTACAACAAAGACAAAGAATGAACAATAATGAAGAAGAAGGAAGAAAAATAGCAAGAAGAAGAAATAACAGGAAAGAACAATAAAGTTGAAAAAGAAAGAAGGAATGTGAAAAATAAATAACATTAAAGAACAAGAAAGAAAAGAAGAGCACATGAAAGAAAAAGAAATAAAAAGGAAAAAGAAGAGAGAACAAGAGAAAAGAAGGAAGAAAAAGAACAAGAGAGAACAATAAAGTCGAAGAAGAAAGAAGAAGAAAGGACAAGAAAGAAAAAGGAAGAAAAAATAAAAAATAGAAAGAGAGTATAATAAAGACGAAGAAAGAACAATAAGGAAGAAGAAGGAAGAAAAATAGCAAGAAGAAGAAATAAAAGGAAAGAACAAGAAAGAAGAAGAATGTACAATAGAAAATAAAGAACAATAAACAAGAAGAAAGTAGAAGAACCAAAAATAAGAAAGAACCAGAAAGAAGAAGAAGAAGAAGAAATCAGAAGAAAGCAGAAAATGATTTAAACAAAAAGAAGAAAGGATAATAAATAATCTTTAAGAATAAGATGATGATGATGATGATGAGGTTGATGACGAGGATGATGATGATGATGATGATGATGATGATGATAATGATGATGATGATGATGATGATGAAGAAGAAGACTTGGATCGCGTAAATTGTAAATTGTAAATTGTAAAAGAGGGGCCTCTCCGGTTTACTCAGCCGGTATAGCAGGAGGGCCGGGGGCCCCTAACACGACCCTACCTCGTCGGGTGGGTAAATGGGTATATAAGCCGGGCCCCGTCGATTCCGACTCGACACACACGACCCAACCTTCATCCCGATCGCCCACTTGCACTCTCCCTCGCTAAAATACCAAACGAGCTTTGTGAACGCACGCGCGCGATTCTGTTTCTTCACGCACTTTTGCTAACGAGTTACGACAGAAGACGTACTGACCAAAAAACACAAGTTTCGGTGCAACGAAAACTTCCAGTGAATCTTAACTTCGCTACAAAAACCAACAACAGTGAGTACAATTCAACAAAAAATACAAATTTACCTCCTCAAATTGCAACAACTCATTTTACACTCTTCAGTCTTCAATTCCCTCATTCGGGTACAAGTTTTCAACTTGCTAATTTTGGGAAAGAAGGGAAGAAATTAAACTGTTAACTTTGGTAAAGGAAGGAAGAAATTTTAGTTTCTTTCATTTCAGCTTTTTTTCATTTTGTGAAAAAAATTTCAACTTGAATGGCAAAAATTGGTAAAGTAATGAAGAAATAAAATTGTCAACTTTGTTTGGAAACGTTCAAGCTTTTTCCACTTTTTCAATAATTTTAAATCATTACATTGCAAAAATGGTTAAAGTAATTATTTTCAACAATTTGAACTTAGATTAAATTTTTTTAATTAATGAAGTAAGTGGAAAAGTAATTTATCTTAAATTTTTGAAGTACAATTTCAACTTAAATTGCAAACATTGCTAGTTTAATAGGGAAATTGATAAAATAATTAAAAGTTGGTAAAATAATGGGAAACAATTTCAAATTAGATTGTAATTTTTTCAAAGTAATGAAAAATTACAATTTCAACTTTTTCAAACCTTTTAACAACAGTTTCAACTTAAATTGCCAAAATTGTTAATTTAATGAAGAAACTGGTAAAATATTGACAAATTTATTTCACTTCAATTTTTTGAGAAACAATTTTAACTTTATTTGAAAAAATTAATAAATTCCCAAAGAAATTTGGTAAAGTAATAAAAAATTGGCAGATTCTTTAATTTCACATTTTATAATATCAATTTTTTCAAAATTTTGAACAAATTTGTAAAATAATGAAAAAATGGCGAAGTAATAAAAATTATCAGATTCTTTGATTTCAATTTCATTCATTTTTAAGTTTTGAACGACAATTTCATTTGAGATTGCAACCATTTTTCAAGTAATGAAGAAATTGTTAATAATAAAAATGGACAATTTCTTCCATTTCAAGTTTTAAACAGGTTTTTGAAAACAATGTCAAATTACAATGTTAAATTAGAATTTCAATTAATTCCAAAATTTCAAAAAACAGTTTAATTAATAAATTGGTAAAACAATGAAGAACAGACTGATTCTCTCATTTCAATTTTTTAACTTTTTCAACAACAATCTAAAACAACGTTAATGTAAAGAAGAAATATAAAATTGTCAACGCATGAAAACAATAAGAAAACTTGGAAATCTTTGTTATTCATAACAAGTTTGATCTCATTTCTTCAGTTCACAAACAGTAAAATTTAAAAGAAAACAGTTATTGCATTATATGTATTAATTCAAAAGTTGAGACATTAATGTGCAACGAGTTAAAAATATTTTTAAGTGCTGAATAAATTTAAAACAATTTAAACTAACAAATTTCTTTCATTTTAATTTTTTTAACCTTTTTAACAGCAATTTTAACTTAGGTTGCAAAAATTATTATTAAAGTTTGAAAGTATTATTAAAGGAATGAAAAATTATTTAAAAAGTGTAGACAAAGTTTAAAAAGTTTTAAATTCCCAATTCGCTTTTTCAGTTTACGAAAACGAAAATAGTCAATTAATGAAAGCAATCACAAAACTTTGAAGTCTTTGTTAGTCAAAACAAGTTTGATCTCAATTCTTAAGATCACAATTTTTTAACAACTCAAGAGTGCAGACAAAGTGCAACGAGTTCCAAGTCTAGAATTCGCCTTTCCAATTTGTAAAAGTGACAATTTATTTGCAATGTTGATTTCATCAGCTACTCTCAATAAACGAACAATCTTCATAACATTGCTATCAACAATCAGTGTTTCTATCGTGATAATGTGGTGTTTTTTTCTCTCTTAATCTTATTCGTGTTTAGTGGAAATTTAATTTCAAAAGTGGCGGTCAAGAGTGTTTTCAGTTCAGATTTCAGTGCACTGAGAAAAATATTTTCTTCAGGAAACAAAACGATTCGATAGCTGTAGCAGAAACAGAATTTTGTTTTACGAAGGAACGCAAATATTGTTGTAAAAACAAAAATTGCTTCTGCAGCAACCAAATCTTATCCAAGCCAAACATTTTTCTCAGTCATGCCATTTTCTTTAAACACATTTTGTTTTACGCATCGTCTCACGTTTTGTCAACAAGTGATTGCAGTTCACTATTTACCTTTTAAGATTTTAAAAATAAAATAAAAGATAAAAAGGAGTTGACTCGAGTGAATACTGTTCTAAATTCGCAGAAAAGAACGATTCGCAAAATTGCTCTATTTGCATATTTGTGTTCTTAATTAGGTCGTCGCTAATCAGCAATTAGCTTCGCCACTCTACCTCAAGGCCAGACAAACCATTTTTTCTCCCTTTTCCACTTAGCATGCAATTATCATAAAAAACGTTTCTTGCATTAAAAAAAACTAGAGCAAAAAGCAAACTTCGCAGTAGCCAACTTTGACGAGATCACGGATGAAATAAAGTTCGTAATACAAAATATAGATCTTTTATTCATCTTTTATCCGAAGCAATTTATTTCCGCAAATCATCACAACAAATCATTTCTTATCTCCTGTACGAAAGCTCTTTGATAAATTAGTTTTCTCCCTTACGAAGGAAATACCAAAATAAACCTGGCAACACAAATCAATACGGAAGATTAAATAACAGCATATTTTCGAAAGCAGTTGATATTTGTGAGCGAATCCCTTATTATTGAAAATCGCCATTCTTCAAATCTTTTCGACAAACTATGGTATATAATCAGTTTTAAAAAAACCTTCAAGGAAAAAAGGTTGCATCTTGAGTTTAATAACGAGTTTCGAAAACTCGTATAAAATGTATTTAACGAGGACTCTTGAGGTCAAGAGAAAAGAGATGAATTCCTTGGGTTTGTAAACTTTGAGATCTTCACTCTGAAACTCAAATGTAATTACAAACAGTTTTGTCGATGCCTGTTGCTAAGGACTTATCGATTCAACGTGACTCGCTTTTAGAAATGCTTATCTGAACAATCTTCTCGGAAAAATAAATCCCTTCTAATTGTAAGAAATATTTTGACCACGAATTATTTATAATTAACAATTTCGATCCTTTAGTTATGAATCAATGTTTTGGTGATTGCAAATGCATTCAAGAGATTTCGCAATAATCAGGAACGTGTCGATTATTTATGATACTGCGAGCTCTTGAGAAAAAAAAGTCAAGCTCGTTCGTATCGTTCGTATGCCGAGAATCAAAGTAAGATAATTGCGGTTGCGCTTATGCATGCAGGTGCGTAATAGCATTGCCAAACACAACCCACGTAAACCGAAGAAAAAACTGGATCTCTTAAAATAACCAGAGTCATCCATTTTGAAAATACGAAGGAAAGAAAGAAAGAGAAGCGGTTGAAAAATTATTTAAAGATTCATTCGGTTCAATGTCACTAAATTCAGTCCCCCTCGTCACCAATCCATGACAACTTGTTTCTTTGATCCGCTCGTTCCCTCTTTTAGCTCGTTGACTCGACCGTTCATTGCTACAGTTCCATTCATAGAGCACTATTTGTCGCATCATTCAATCGCTTGAACCTTTAAATGAAAGATTAGAGACAGGATTCCATTCGCATCAATGACCTCCGACCAATTTCTGATTTAGATTGTCCAAACGTCCCGAACAGTGTTCCTAATGTTGCATTGTGTCCCGCATTTGATTGTATAGAGCAGTAGCACAATCCGCTAACTTTGGGAACATTGGTCCCTAACTCCAAACATTCCTTAAAACTTTAGACTAAAAACGTTCTTTCTTTGCAGGTAGCATCATGATGAAGAATATTCTAGTCCTCTCGATATGCCTTCTGGCGGTGAAGACTGTCGTCACGATGCCAGTGGCAGAGGAGCCAGCGAAGGAGGGACTCATGGCTGAACCCGCAAAGGCTGCCAAAAGTGCTGAATCCGCGTTAGCTGAAACTTCCAAGCTTGAAGCCGTAAAGGCCACTGAACCTGTCGTTTTGAGCGACGAACCCGCAAAGGTTGTTCCTCTGACTTTGAAGCTTGCCGCAGACACTCACACCCATAGTCTGCGATCTGCCGATGCTGACAAATCAGCTGAGAGCAAGGAAAGCGACGAGAGTCTCGAAAGTGCAGAAAGTTCAGAGAGCAAAGAGGAGAAGAAGCCAGCAGAAGAGCCCATGAAAGAGGAGAAACCTTTGGTGCTCGAAGAGAAGAAACCTGAGATCGAGGAGTCAAAACCCGCAGCCACTGAAATCACCGAGAGCAAATTTGTCGCCAGATCTGAACCAGCTCAAGAGCCAGCTGCTGCGGTTTTGCCAGCTTTGTCAGTTGCTGATGCTGCAGCCCCAGCAGATACTGCCTCCGACGAGAAGAAAGAGGAACCCACAGAAGCCAGTTTGGCCAGACACGTCCAGCCAATTGCTGAGGAAAAACCACTAGAAAAGGCTGCAACCCCATTGGCTGAGGAGAAGGAAGTCAAGGCTGAAGAACCCAAGAAGGAGGAAGAGAAGCTCCCAGAAAAGGAGGAAGCCAAACGTGAAACTGTTGCCGAACCCAAACAAGGAGCCCGATCTGAAGAAGCCACCTCTGTTGAATCAGCCGAACCTGCCAAGATTGAGTCAACTGTTGCAATTGAGGAAACCAAGGTCCAGGAAACAGCCAAAAATGCCGAACCCGCTCTCAAGTCTGCCCCAATGGAAGCTGCCGTAGAGAAGGTAAGCCTGAATTTCGAACTTTGAATGGTATTAACTGCTTAAGCTTTTGGTTTTCTTTTCTCATTGATTTTTCATTTACAGAAGGACATCAAGCTTGAGGAAGCCGTTGTTGCTCCAGCACACATTGAATCCCAGGAGAATGCGAAGGCACTCCCAGCTCCAGAAGTCAAAGCTGAGGAAAAGCTCATCGAAGTTGCAAAGCCAGCGGAAGAGAAGGAAATGAAGGCCGAGGCTCTCCCCAAACCCGAGGAAGTGAAAGAGGCAGCAAAACCCGAAAGTTCGGAAGAAAGCCTGAGCAGCAGCAGTTCCAGCAGCAGCAGCAGTGATTAGTCCACAAAAAGCTCCTCTTAAGCGGCTAACTTGTTTACAGAAAATCGTATTTCATTCCGACGTATCTAAGTAAGAGAGTAAGTGTGAGAGTGAGAGATCAGTGTTGAATGCAAGCGAGAGAGAGAGAGAGAATGTGCGTGTCCCGGAAAGATATTGGGAACTGAACTCCAGGAACCTTTGCAGTAAATTCACTCCGGGGTTGAATGAACATTTACGGCAGTTTCAGACTGAGCCACTAGGCGGCGGAGCGTATAATTCGGTTCCCAATAGAGGGCGAGAGTGTGATTATCGATATATCGAAATATATCGATCGCGATCAATTCCGTAAGTAACGTTTCTTCCTGACCGGGATGGCCTCGGGTAGGATAGGGAAGATCTTTCTTCAATGAAGAAATTTTCGGACTCGGGGCCAACGCTCTGTTCGCCGGGACGAAGCTCGTGCTACCCGGTTTCCATTCCAATTTTTTTTTGTCCTCTTCCTAAAAGTCTGCCCGAGAAAGCGGTTCTTCCAAAATTTCTAGCGAGTAGTTACTTTAGTTCATAGTTGATGATTACTATTATTACAGCTATTATATTATTCCAGTACCGCTATTATTGACAATACAAAATTCGTGTACCGCTATTAATCTATTATTTGTACTATTACTATCATCATCGTTACAATAATAATTATTATTGCTATTATCCTGCTGTCGTTCCTTTCAACCCTTCCAAATTTCATTTTCAAGTCTCACCAAGCGCCTTTTTCACCATCCACGGATTAGATGCGCGTGCGCAAGGGGCGTGGCCCCAGCGGGCGCTTAGTGAGTTCTGTACAGAAAAACTGATAGTTCTTGATGATAAAAAATTGAAATAAAAATGTGAGCACGACTAATATAAGAAGTGATAATAAAGTGAGTCACGTAGGATTGATTAGCATTCCAGTTCTTCCTACAAGTCATAATGGGAGTCTTCCGCGATGTAATAAACTGCTCTGGCCAAGAGGTTCTTAATTATAATAATGCTGATTGAATAATTGATGCGGATTTTCCCGAGACATAAGTAGTCATTAGATTTTTAATTTACAAATTATTAGGTTGAATTTTGAAAGACACTTAATAATATTTTCCTGAAGGAAACTGAAGGTAAAGCTGTTGAAGATAGAATTAAAGTAATTAATAATGTCTTGCTTAAGATGTGCTGGTTGAGCGTCGAGGCGAGAAGGATGATGAACTTAACATTTCTCCTTTATAAGTGCGCATCAATTCATCAAAGGACAAATTAAAAACTTTAAGTGGGAGAGAAGAGCATAAGGTCAGTGGATGCAACAAAATGTCAAGGCGGTCGTTTGCAATGCAAGTGTGTTACATTTTGCAATAACTAACTTGTATCCTCTGGAAAAGAGCTGGGTACTTGCTACAAGCAGGGTGGCTACTAGGGTGGTCCAAAATTATTTTTTTCTTAATAATAATTTCTTAATAATTTTTTTTATCCCCCCCCCCCCCCAAAAAAGACGTTTTTGCAAATTTTATTCATAATTGTCAATATTAGCTGAATCGAGATGAAACTGAACATTTCTCTTCCACATTATACATAGAATATGAATAAAAGATTACTTTTTAAATACCCCCCCCCCCTCCATCTACATAAATATGTTTATAGGATACAAAAAAAATCCCATAAGTCAAAAAATGGATTTTGCGAGTTTTCGGCGCTAATTATGATTTGCTTGCGATTTTTAAAATGAAAATTGTTTCTGATACATAAAGACTTTATACTGATAATTAGATTTTTACATAAATTTTTAAAACAATTTATTATTGTTTTTAGTAATTTTCTCTTAGAATAGAGTCCAATTTCCAATTAAAGTAAGGTGATAAAAATAATTATTTGAACAAATTAAAAGTAAAAAAAAAAATCAATAATTCAAGTTGAAGAAAATAATTATTACTTAAATAATTTATTATGATTCTTAATAATTTGACTATTTATCACTTGGAGTCACTTAATAATTAATGAAATAAAAATATTAATATAATAAAAATATTAACGCTTTTTTCTGAAATTTTTAATTTTTGTCCACTTTTCAATTAGGGTCAAGTAATAATTAAGTCAAATTACCAAAAATAATCGTTTAAACAATTTATGATAATTTTTATTAATATTTACTATTTCTCATTGCTTAATGGTAGAAAGTTAGTGTTTTTCTGAAATTTTCAACTATTTTTTACTTTCAGTGACTTAATAATTAATTAAATGTATCAAAAATAATTGTTTAAACAAATTATTATTTATAACTATATTTATCTATATTACTGCCGGATAGTTGCAGAGGTTTCAGAAATGTTTCGGTTTGCTTTGCCTTTTTAGTTATAAAATAATAAATTAAAAAATTGACTGAATCATTTTTTAATCAATCTCTTTCCTTTCTTTAAATATATTTTTCTGAAATAAAACCGATACTTAAATTTTTTTTAATTCTCTGTATGGATCATCTTAAATGTGAATTTTCCTTGAAGTAGTTAACGAGAGCCATTTTGTTTGGATTTATATTCATGTTTATTATATTAATTTTGTTTAAAAAATTATGTTTGTTAAATTTTATTCATTCTAATAACACTTCGTGAAAAGTGGACAAAAAGTTTACTAAGTAAAAAGTATAAAAATAAAATTATTCGAATAGAATATTATTAACAATTATAATAAATTGTTTAAATAATTAACGCTGTTAACTTTAACAAATTATTTACTTCATGTTAATTGAAAATTGGACAATTAGTTAATTTTTTTTTAAAGTCGCGACTTTCTAATAACTATTTATAGAGAAAATTACTAAAAATAATAATAAATTGTTTCAAAAATTTATGTAAACCTTTAATTATCAGTATAAAGTAGTATTTTATGTATGAAAAACAATTCACATTTAAGAAACCTTCAAAACTTTTCATAATTAACGCCAAGAACTGGCAAAGTACATTATTTCCCTTATGGGATTTTTATGGAACTCTATAAAACAGACTTATGGGTGTTATTTGAAAAGTAACATTTTAGATAAAAATTAATATTTTCTTAATGAAAACATTAATTTTTAACAAAAAACGTTATTTCCAACCCAATTTTTATTAATTATTTTTATTATTTATTTATTTTAGTAGATACTCTAATAATTTGGTTGAATGGTAACATTCATCATTTTTATTGAAAAATTCATCCCTTTAGTTGAAAATTTCACTGTTTTTTGTTTAATACGTCTTTTTGGTTAAAAAGTTCATCTCTTTGGTTGAAAAATCAACTATTTAGTTAAAAATGTATATTTTTTTAATTGAAAATTCAACTATTTGTAAAAAAGTTTAAAAAATTTGTTACAAAATTATTTCTTAGTTTGAAGGTTCATCTCTTTGGTGCAAAAATTCAACGATTTTATTAAAAGTTTTTTTTTGTACCTGCGTACGGTTCCCCTACTACGCGCCTTGCCCTCACTCAGTCTGGGCGATTTTCATTTAATCACCGTCTACCTGCTTGACTTACCCTCTCCACTCGTCTTCCCTCACGTCCCTGACTGAGCCTGAGCGCTGTGTCGAGCCTTCTCAGCGGGAGGAAAGGGGGGGGGGGGGTGTCATAAAAAAGACTAAAATACCAAACAAAATGAGATAAATATTTAAGGAAAACAAAGTTTCAACCAAAAAAAGATTATTTTTATTTAAAACAATCAATTACAAATATAAAAAAAACGATTTTTCAGCCAAAGAGATGAATTTTCAATTACAATTATCAATATTCAACATAAACAAAGAATTTGTAACAAAAGTAGTTCAACTATTAAGTGGAGTTTTCAGAATAATATTAAGATTAATGATATAAATAATGATACCTAACCATTTTAATCTATATCATTTGAATTTATTATTGTTATTAGGTTTTTAAAGATTAGGAGTTTATACAATAATAATTAGAGAATGATCTTCAAATTCAATATATTATATATTAGAAGCTATTCGCTCAATTCCTCAAACTATTTTCATTTATTTTCATTTACCTAAAGAAGAATCTAAATTATAGGAAATTTTTCATTAAAATTTCAATAATAATTTATATTGTTATTATTTTTCGTGAAAATTTTCCGCGATATCGATACAATCAATTATGATTATGATTTAAGACATAAAATAAATAAAATTAAGACATCAAAATTATGAACAACTACGAAATGAAATAAAAAAAAAAAAAAAAAAAAAAGCTGGGAGTGTGGCATCTCCTGTAATCCAGCGACTTATATCTAAATTTAATTAAATAGTCAAAAATTACTAATAATTAATTACATAATATTGTTAAATTGCAATCTCATTACCCTCTGCGCGTGCGGCTAACAAGTTTCAGCGCGTCCAGCGCTTACGATTGTTGGCTCTCACGCTTCGCGCTCGATAATATATTTATCTTGCGCTACGCGCTCGGTATGTGTGCACAGACTTCTTAAAACTAAAAATCAAAGCATCGACATCATGAAGTTGGTAATTGTGAATTCTCTTTTGTTAAAGCTCCTTCGACTTTAACGAACACATTCTCATCGCGTTATTTTTTATGTGGTTAAAATTTGCATTTTCGATTTTTCAATAAAATTCAAACAGTTGTTATAATAATGTTATAGGGCATTCCCGCTGACAAGGCTCAACACAGCACTCGTGCTCAGTTAGCTACTTGAGGGGAAGTCGAGTGGAGAGGGTAAGTCGACTAGGTAGACGGCGATTAAATGAAGACTTCCCCTCAGCCCAAAAGCTGCCGTCGGAAAATAACTTTTTATAAATTTAGCAGTTGGTAATTTATAAAGAATTATCTTTATTTATCTATTTTAACGCATAAAAAGCAGAATATAAATTTGCATGGAGTCCATCTAAACAGTTTCGTTTTTCAAGTCTAACTTTAGGCATTTTTAACAGGGACTAAAACAGAAATTTGCAATTGTTTAAATGAAAACTTCTGTTTTCTTTTTATTAACCAAGTCTTCATTAAGCCTTAACCAAAACCTAGAAATTTTTAAATCAAAAAAAAAGAAAAATCAAGAAGAGTTGAATTTTTAAACAAGAAAGGTTTTTCAGTAGATAAATAAAAAAAAATCTCAACCAAACTGTTAAATTGAAGGAACAATAAAAAAAATATAATTTTTTTAAATTATATAATTTTAAGCAATTTGAAGCTAGAAACAGTAAACGATACATCAAAATTTGTTCAAAAATATATTAATTTTTAGTTTTTCTATGGATTTTGATAACATTTTCTTTTTGAAATTTTTTCAAATTCTTAGAAAGCTTCTCAATGTTGTGTTTACAATCTTAAAAAAGCTACATTATAATTGTTTCAACAATTTATTATCATCTATAACAATATTGTCTCGGAAAAATGCTGGAAGGCTGCAGGTTTTTCTTCAATTTTACACTTTTTGGTCACTTTTCATTTATAGTGAAGTAATAATTATTTACAGTTAAGAATAATGATCGTGTAACAAAGTTAATTATGATTTTTACTAAAAATTGCTTTAAATAATTCTAAAAAGTCGCGATTTTTCTAAAATTTTCAAAGTTTTGTCTAGTGCCGACATTTTTAACTTATTTTCAACTTTTCATTTAGATCGAAGCAATAATCAAATAAATGTGATGGAAATAATTGTTTAAAAAATTTATTATCATCTACAACAATATCTTCTCCATTTTTACTTATTTTCATTCTTTGAAGTGAATTTTACATAAAACTGCTATTTTGGATTTTTGAAGGCATTTTCCCGGCCTAGAGAGTTGGGCAGTCTTCATTTGATAGCCGTCAACCTGCTCGACTTTCCCTCTCCACTGAACTTCCCCTCACGTCGCGGCGCTGAGTGAGCCCGAGCGCTGTGCCGTGCCTTGTGCCCCCCCCCCTCCTCCCTTCCGCTGTCAAGGCACGACACAGCGCTCGGGCTTACTCAGCGATGCGACATGAGGGGTAGTCGAGTGGAGAGGGTAAGTCGAGCAGGTTTACGGCGCTCAAAAGAAGACTGCCCTATAGATACAATACAACCTTCGTGCTCATCACTTGAAGAGCAACCTTCTAATGCTCGGACAGTCACCATTTCTCTAGTACGATCCACTTTGAATTTATGATGCAGTAAAATAAACTATTTTATTTATAAATTATAAAGCTAGTGCTTTATAATTTCACACTAACAATATTATTCCAAACAAACAATATTATTATTTAAGAATTCTGTTTTTTTTTTGTTGAAAATTAAACATATTGCTTGAAGATTTAACCACTTTGTTAAAAATTGTTGTTAAAAACTTGATCTAACTTGAAATTTAGTTCAAAATAATTCTTTTGTTCTTTAAAAATCAATTTTTTCCATTCCATTTTTGGTTGAAGATTTATCGTTTTTAAATGACAATTCTGCTATTTAAAAGTTTGGTAAAAAGATTGTCACTTTTAAAATTAAAACTTTACTTTAATCACTTTTAAAATTAAGGTATTTAATTAAAAATGCAACTTTTTACTTGAAAATTAAGTTTTTTTCTAGTTCAATTATTTTGTTGAAAATTCAACTACTTCGTGGGATATTGAATTATTTTGTGGAAAATTAAACTTTTTAATTTAAAATTAACTTTTTTTTTGTAAAAAAAACTTGACTATTTGGATGAATATTTAACTATTTTATTAAAATATATGGTTTTCTAAATGAATTTTTTTAAAACTAGAAGTCGAACTATATATAGTTAAATAATAATATAAAGTAAGTAGTTTTCTACCAAAAAGGATGAAAGTTTAAAAATTAAATGAATTTTAAACAAAATAGTTGAATTTTTAACTCAGAAATATAAATTTGCAGTAAAAAAAGTAATTTTCAAAACAAAACAAACAAAAAAAACAATTTTCAAAAAAATAGTTAATATTTTCAGTCAAAGAAATCTTTTTTTTATTAAAGTAGTTCAAATTTCGAAAAAATATTAAAATGTGAATTTTCAATTAAAAAGTTCGTTGTTCACAGTAAGAGTTTTTTTTTAAATTAAACAAAAAGAAATTTTAGTTAAGAAGAAAAAATAATTTCAATGAAATTGCTTATTTTTGAAGAATTAAGTTTATTTTCAACAAATTAAATATATTTTCAACCAAATAGATGAATTTCCAAATTAAAAAGTTCCATTTTTAACCAAAAATAGAATGGCTTAATCTTAATTTAAAAAAAATAATTTTTAATTAAAAAAATGGATTCCCAAGGAAATAGTTAAGTTTAAGAAAGTTTAATTTAAACAAAAAAATGGATTTTTAACATAGCAGTTCAAATTTTAAAAAAGTAATAAAATGTAAATTTCCAAATAAATAGTTAAATTGTAAACAAAAAAAATTTGTTAAGAAGAAAAAATAATTTCTAACAAATTTTTTAATTTTCAACAATAAAGTTTATTTTCAACAGTAAAACATTAAATTTGACCAAAAAGTTTAATTTTTAATTTAAATAAGATGAAAATTATACAAAAATAAATCAATTTTTGAAACAAAGAGACGATTGCTCAACAAAATGAATATAATTTTAAACACGGTTGAGTTTTTAAACTAAAAGAGTTCTATTTTCAATCAAAAATAAAATAGTTAAATTTTCAATTTAAAAAAATTAATTTCTAATATAAATAAAACAAATTTTCAACAAAACAATTGTAAATTCCAGTGCGAAAATGATTAAGTCTAATCTAAATCTAGAACTGAAGTTTTAGTATCACCAATCAAGGTTGCTCTAATCATCAGTGGCTGTAAGCATTCTCTCCCACCATTGATATGCAAATGAGTCAAGAATCTTTGATAAGAACTCATGTAATCGGACCTCATAGGAAACAATTCAAAAAATTTCACAGCCTCCGTGGCGCAATGGCTAGCGCGTTCGGCTGTTAACCGAAAGGTTGGTGGTTCGAGCCCACCCGGGGGCGACTTTTTTTAATCTTAAATTTGCAATATTAGTTTTTCTTCATCGCAAATTTATTTAATTAGTGCTCTTCGAAAATATTTGACAAAACTTCACAGCCTCCGTGGCGCAATGGCTAGCGCGTTCGGCTGTTAACCGAAAGGTTGGTGGTTCGAGCCCACCCGGGGGCGACTT
>JAAAKG020000008.1:539458-587120 GCA_010014905.2 Druon quercuslanigerum | reverse complement strand
TCATTTGTTGAAAATTGAATTATTAACTGCTAAAAATTGAATTTTCAACTGTTGAAAATGAAAGAAAATTAATAGTTGAATTCTAGTGTTCAAAATTAAATAGGATTTAAAATTGAATTATTATACGCTGAAAATTGAAGAAAATAATTGAATTTTAGAGTTAAAAATTATATTGTATAAAATTGAATAAATGTGAAAATTCATTTGTTGAAAATTGAATTATTAACTGCTAAAAATTGAATTTTCAACTGTTGAAAATGAAAGAAAATTAATAGTTCAATTCTATTGGTTAAAATTGAATAGGATTTAAAATTGAATTATGAACAGCTGAAAATTGAAGACAAGTGAACATTCATTTGCTGAAAATTGAATTATTAACTGCTAAAAATTGAATATTCAACTGTTGAAAATTAAAGAAAATTAATAGTTGAATTCTATTGTTCAAAATTGATTAGGATTTAAAATTGAATTATGAACTGCTGAAAATTGAAGAAAAGTGAACATTTATTTGCTGAAAATTGAATTATTAACTGCTAAAAATTGAATTATTAACTGCTAAAAATTGAATTTTCAACGTTTGAAAATTAAAGAAAATTAATAGTTCAATTCTATTGGTTAAAATTGAATAGGATTTAAAATTGAATTATGAACAGCTGAAAATTGAAGACAAGTGAACATTCATTTGCTGAAAATTGAATTATTAACTGCTAAAAATTGAATATTCAACTGTTGAAAATTAAAGAAAATTAATAGTTGAATTCTATTGTTCAAAATTGATTAGGATTTAAAATTGAATTATGAACTGCTGAAAATTGAAGAAAAGTGAACATTCATTTGCTGAAAATTGAATTATTAACTGCTAAAAATTGAATTATTAACTGCTAAAAATTGAATTTTCAACTTTTGAAAATTAAAGAAAATTAATAGCTCAATTCTATTGTTTAAAATTGATTAGGATTTAAAATTAAATTATTAACTTCTGAAAATTGAAGAAAATAATTGAATTTTAGAGTTAAAAATCATATTGCATAAAATTACAGAAAAGTGAAAATTCAATGGTTGAAAATACATTTGCTGAAAATTGAATTATTAACTGACAAAAATTAAATTTTCAACTGTTGAAAATTAAAGAAAATTAATAGTTGAATTTTATTGTTCAAAATTGAATAGGATTTAAAATTGAATTATTAACTGCTGAAAATTGAAGAAGATTAATAATTAAATTTTCAAGAGTAGAAAATTGTATTGTTGAAAATTAAAGAAAACTGAAAATTCAGTTGTTAAATATTTGATTTCAGCTGTTGAAAAATTTGAAAAGATATTTGAATGTTTAAGCTGAGAATTTAATTGTTGAAAATTGAATTATTAATTGAATTATGAACAGATAATTGAAATTTAAATTGTTAACTGGCTGAAAATTGAAGAAGTTAATTAAATTTCAGAGTTGAAAATTCTATTAAATTTAATTTTTAACTTTTGAAAATTGTGAGAAGTTAAATTCTCATAATCAATGAGAATGTAATTGTTAAAAATTTAATATTCAATTGTTGAAAATAGGATAAAAATGATAATTTAATTAACAACAGTAAAAAATGCAAATATTGAAAATTGAAGAGATTTGAAAATTTAATTATTAACTGCAGCAAATAAAAAAAATGGGAAATTAAATTTTCAGCTTTTGAAAATCAGAGAAAGTTGAAAATTCATAAAAATTAATAATGAAAGAAAATTTAACATTGAGTTTCTAACAGTTGAATTTTCTTCTTTTTTTAACAGTTAAATTTATGAAAATTTAATAAATAAACCTTTTAATTCATAAAAAAAAATGTTGAAGAGGCGATTTTTTTCGAAAACTGGTCACTACTGGCAAATAATATTTTTTCCAGTACATTTTCATCAAAAAATGATCCTATTATTCTTTTTTTTAAGCTTCTTTTGCCCTGTGATGCCCTGTATGCTTATATTTTACTGATTTTGTAAATAACAATTTTAAATTTTATTTAAATAATAATTTCGATTGAAAATTCAGTCATTCAGTTACATTTTTTTTGGGGATAATCATATTATATTGTGAAAACGTTTTTAAATTTAAATTCTGATGCTTTTAAGTCATTATTGAATCCGAGAAGGACTTTGTAACCGAGAAATAAAATCGTTTTCAGGTGAGAAGAAGAGTTTGTTAATAATTATTGTCGATAAGAAAAAAAAACAAACCCTTATTACTGATTGTTTGTTTTTATACGTCGCTTGTAATTATCAAATGTTATGTACATATTAGATAGAAATGATCACGGTGATCGATTATACACAATAAAAGGGAGGGGGGGGGGGAATCCAATTCGGGGCTCTTTGTAGTAATATGTACGCAAAATGCAATACCAATTGTCTTGGCAAACGCAAAAGGCAATTAAAAACAATAAATTTCTTAAAATTGCTTTTTGCGCGGTTCCTGCGCGCTCTTGTCCCAATTAAAATTTTCATAACTTTCGCTAGATTTATCATTCAAAGAAACAAAACAAAAAAAAAGAAGATTATAAACGCCAGAGTAAGAAATAATAGTTTTTATACACATATTTTTGAGTAATGGTATTTATTTGTTGAATCATGGGAAGAGCTGTATGCTGTTTGTCTCAATAAAATTGCTCTTTGTTGTATTTTCTTGGAATAAAAAAAAATCGGTTCGGATTATTAAAATTCGGAAATATCCTACAATGGAAATATTATTTTACGGGACCTAAAACAATTACTTGTTCCTGTTTCGCGAAAATTTGTGTATAAGCAATGATATTGTACTTAATTAATTTATTATTACCTTCCTGTAGTTTTTGAAAACTTGATTTTTCATTAGCACTTGAAGAAAATTAAGTTTGATTTATTTTTAGATGCAAAAATGGAATTGGCCAAATTTGCTTTAGACAAAAAAAAAGAAAATAATAATAATATTGATAATGATAATGAAAAAATGCTTGTAAACGTATGCGTGCTTGAGTGGCCTTGTACTGAATTCTACGACACAGCATCGGCTCTTCGATGCAAAAAAACTCTGCCTAACTCTGTAATAATTTCACCTGAGGGAAAGTTCGACTTTAAGAAGCAGGAATTTACATTAGATTACAAAAATTTTTTTTTAAACTTGTCTCCTCATGTAAAATTATCGCAGATTTGTTTTCCATATTACACTAGTTTTATAAATATAAATATAATTATAATTATAATATAAATATATAAAGTATTGTACAGAATTATATCTAAGCGTGTTAATTTCTGAGACTCGAATTTCTTTTTTAAGTTCCCGACTTTGAGAAATTTGCAAGCTGGGGTTGAAACCTGTATGCAAATCAATAACGAGAATAATAATTAATGACACAGATGCTGTATATAATTTTTAGCGAATCAACGTGTGAAAATAAAGTGTATTTTTATTCCTTAAGATGTTTTTTTCTTCAGATTTTCGCTTGTTTTGTTGAAACATGAAGTTTTCTAATTCCCTTGTTAATTTCATTTTCAAGGATGGTTTCGCGCGAAATAAAAATGAAAATAAAAATATTTGTAACAAAGCATTTAGTTTTATACCTCATACGAAATTTCTCCTTTTTCCCCGTTTTCAAGAAATTTCTCCTTTTCCAATTTTTTCGCCTAAATGCGAACTGAATTTTATACTTTATAGTTACAAATGAGAAAATGCGAATCTTTTTTGCTGAAAATTAATTATTTTTGGTTTAAAAGTCTACTATTATACTTTTAGATCAGAATTAATTTCCTTTTATTAAAAAAATATACTATTTGTTGAAAGTTTTTATTTTTTTCTTCAAAAATTCGACTATTTGGTTGGAAATTTAATTATTTTGTTGAAAATTCAACTGTTTTGCCAAAAAGTTATGTTTTTTGGCCTCCAATTTAACTGTGGTTCAAAATCTTTATTTAGGATTGAGGCTTTTTTGAGTAGAAAATTCGTCTTTTTGGATTCAAAATTTATAAATTTTTAGTTAAAAAGTCTATTATTGTATTTAATTTTTGGTTCAGAATTAATCTCTTCTGGTAAAAAATTCTGTTTGGTAAAAAATTTAATTATTTTGTCGAAAATTAAACTATTTTGTTAAAAAAATCATTTTTGGTCGAAAATTCAACTTTTTAAAACAAAAAATATGTATAAAATATTAAGTATATGAATCTTTTTTGCTAGAAATTTTCTTCTCGGGTGAAAATTAACTTTTTTGTCGAAAATTAAACTGTCTTCTAAAAAAAATCATCTTTCTGCTTTGAAAATTCAACTATTGGGTTCAATCTTTTTTGTTTAAAAATTCAACCATATGGTTGAAAAATCGTCATTGTATGTTGAAAATTCAACTTTTTGGCAAAAAATTAAACTACAATTTTGTAAAAAAGATTTAAATTCAACTTTTCTTAATAGAAAATTTGCCCGTTTGGATTGAAAATGAATCTTTTTCTTTTTGTCGAAAAGTAATCTTTTTTTGGTTAAAAATCACTCTTTTATTTTTAAAAATTTAATTTTTACAGCTCCAAAGAAAACTGTCTTTGAAAAAAATTTGTCTTTTGGCTTAAAGATTTAACTTTTTGGTTAAAAATTCATCTTTTCTAGTAAAGTATATGACTAGAAGGTTAAAAATTTATTTTGTTTGAAAATTTAACTATTTTGTTCATTCTTTTTGGCCGAAAATTTAACTGTTTTATTTAAAATTTGACTTCCTGAATAGAAAATTTCTCGTTTTCGATAAAAAAATTCTATCTGGCTGAAAACTTAATCACTTATTTAAAAATTAAATTATTTTTTAACAATAGAACTTAACAATAGAAAAAGGTTCTTTTAGATTAATTTAATCTATTTTATTCAATTTTTTACCTTAAAAGTCGTGTTTTTTGGTCAAATAAAGATAAAAATAAAATATTTGTAACAAAGTATTAGTTTTATACCTAACAGAGGCCACACTTTCCCCTATTCCCTGTTTTTCTTCTTTTTCAACGAAATTTGCCTTTTTTTCCCCCGTTTTCAAGAAGTTTCTCCTTTTTTTATTGAAAATTTATTCTTTTTCGTTTAAACGTCCACTATTATATTTTTATTTCAGAATGAATTTCCTTTCATTAAAAAATATAATATTTGGTTGAAAATTTAATTATTTTTTTGAAAATTCAACTGTTTAATTAAAAAGTGATCTCTTTTGGCAGAAAATTTTAGTTATCTAAGAAGAAAATTTCTCCTTTTGTATTTGAATTTTTTTTTGCTGAAAATTAGTTCGCTTTGGTTTAAAAGTCTACTATCATATTTTCACTTACGAATTAATTTCCTTTAATTCAAAATTGAATTATTTGGTTGAATTCCATTTGTTCATAGAAAATTAGTCCTTTTAGATTGGAAATCATTTTTTTTTTTTTTTTTTTTGAAAAAATTAGTTCTTTTTGGTTCAAAAGTCTATTATATTTTTAGTTCAGAATTTACTTCTTCTCATTAAAAAATAAAATATTTGGTTGAAAATTTCATTATTTTTTTTGAAAGTTCATCTATTTTTTTAAAGAAGTCTTTTTTAGTTAAAGTATAAAAATTGTTCAGTGGATTTGAAAATGAACTTTTTCTGCTGAAAATTTAAATAACTTCTAAAAAAAATCGTGTTTACAGCTTGAAAATTCCTGAAAATTGTATTATTTTGTAGAAAAATCGGCTTCTTGAATAGAACATTCGTCTTTTTATATTCAAAATTGATCATTTTTGGTAGAAAAAAATTAATATTTGATTGTTAAAAATAAACCTTTTTGTTGTATTTATTTTTCGTTCTGAATTCATCTCTTTTGGAAAAAATTCAATTATTTAGTCGAAAGTTAAACTTTTTAAATAAAAAATTTATCCGTTAGTATTGAAAATTAATCTCTTTTGAAGAAAATTCATCTTTCTTGGTGAAATGTAAGGTTTTTATTTGTGATAATTCAACTTTTATTGCTTAAAATTCAACTCTCTTAAAAAAATTAGTCTTTTTGGCTTAAAACTCAACTTTTTGTTTAAAAAAAACATCATTTTTTAAAAAATTCAACTATTTTTTCAGAATTCGTCTTTTCGAATAATGAATTTATCCTTTCGGATTTTGTTGAAAATACAATTTTTTTATTTGAAAAGTCATTATTTTATTTATTTTTGATTCAGAATTCATCTCTTTTGGAAAAGATTTAATTATTTTGTCGAAAATTAAAATTTTATAAATAGAATATTTGTCCGTTTAGATTGAAAATTTATCTTTTTTTTTTTTAGAAAATTCATGTTTCTTTTGTATTCGAAATTAATATTTTTCATTGAAAATTAATTCTTTTTAGTTAAAAAATTTACTTCAGAATTTAGTTCAGAATGAATTTCCTTTTATGAAAAACTATACTATTTGGTTGAAATTTTAATTTTTTTTTCTTTGGAATCTCGAATATTTGGTTAAAAAGTACAAAAATAGTAGAAAAAATAGAAAATTCAAGTTTTTAAGTAAAAATTTGATCCTTTGAAATGTAAATGTATTATTTTTTCATATTTTTTCATTATTTGTTTAAAAATAGTTTTTTTAATAGAAAAGTTGTTCTTTTGGATTAAAAATTAACTCTTTTTTGCTGAAAATTAGTTTCTTTTGGTTTAAAAGTCTGCTATTATATTTTGAGTTTAGAATTAATTTCCCTTAATTAAAAATTGAAATATTTGGTTGAAATTTTTTATTTTAATTTAACTTTTTTTTAAAAGTTATCCTCTTTTTATATAAAAATTCAAGTTTTTAAATATAAAATTTGTGCTTTTAGATTAAAAATTAACTTTTTTTAATGACAATTCAAGTCTTCTAAAAAATTCGGATTTTTGGTTTCAAAATTTAAATATTTGGTTGACCCTTTTATTATTTTGTCGATAAGCCAACTTTTTCGTTGAAAATTGATCTCTTTTAGTCGAAAATTTAACTGTTTTATTGAAAATTCGTCATTTGTGATTTAAAATTTTATCTTTTTTGGCAGAAAAGTTTTATTTTTTTATTGTAAGTTTGACTTTTATGGTTGAAAATCTACTATTCTATTTTAAGTTCAAAATTCATACAATCCAACTTTTTTGCATTTTTGGAAATTAAATTTTTTTTGCTGAAAATTAATTCTTTTGGGTTTAAAAGTCTACCATTATACTTTTAGTTAAGAATTAATTTCCGTATATTAAAAATTATATTAGTTTTTAATTATTTTTTTGAAAAATTCAAGTATTTTGTTAAAAAGTTATCTCTTTTGGTAGAAAATTCAAGTTTTTTATGTAGAAAATTTGTCCTTTTGTACTGGAAATTAACATTTTTGTTGAAAATTAATTATTTTTAGTTACAAAATTTACTTTATATTTTTAGTTTAGAATTAAATTCCTTTTATTAAAAACTATAATAATATTTAGTTAAAAGTTTATTTTTTTTTTGTTGAAAATTCGAATATTTTGTTTAAAAAAGTAAAAAATTCAAGTTTTTTTAAGGAGAAAATTTGTTCTTTTCGATTGGAAATCAAATTTTTGCTGAAAATTTAAATACTTCTGAAAAATCTGTGTTTTTAGCTTCAACATGTAATTATTTTGTTAAAAACTCAACTATTTTGATCAAAAGTTATAATTTTTATCGCAAATTTAAATTTTTTGTTAAAAATTCATCTTTTCTGGTAAAAAATGTTATTATATGGTTAAAAATTTAATTATTTTTTTGAAAATTGAACTATATTTTGTTAGCATGTTTTTTGGTTGAATTTTTTTGGTAGAAAATTCGTCTTTTTGAATTCAAAATTTACCTTTTTTTTTTATTAAAAATGAACTTTTTGGTTAAAATGAACCTTTTTGTTGAAAAGCCAACTTTTCTGGTTAATAAATTTTATTTATTTTTGGCTTAGAATTTATATCTTTTGGTAAAAAATTCCATTTGTTTGAAAATAAGACTATTTTGTTAAAAAGATCATTTTTAGTTGAAAATACACAATTTTTAAATAGAAAATATTTCTTTGGTTTGAATTAATTTTATTTGGTAGAAAAGTTCCGGTGAAAGTGAATTTTTTTCGTTAAATATACTACTGTTCTGGTGGAAAAATCTACTATCCTAATATTTTTTTAAATTTTGATTCAGAATTAATATCTGCTGGTAAAAAATTCTATTTGGTTGGAAATTTTAATATTTTGTCAAAAATTAAATTACTTTGTTAAAAATGTATCTTTTTTGATCAATTAAAATTCAACAATTAGTTTTTTTGGTTTAAATCCACCTTTTATTGCTCAAAGTTCAACTGTCTTTTTAAAAAATCAACTTTTTGTTCAAAAATCATCTTTTTTATCTAAAGTTTAACTGTTTGTTCGAAATTCGTCTTTCTGAATATAAAACTCGTCCTTTCCTATTGAATATTCTTCTTTTTTGATAAGAAATTTGGCTATTTGGATGAAAATTGAATTATTTTTGAAAAATTCAACTGTATTTTTAAATATTTAATTATTTCAAAAAAATTATATTAGTTGAAAGTTATGTTTTTTGCTCAAATTCATCTTATATCTATATTTATACATTTAATTCATCTTTTCTGGCAAAAAAGTCTACTATATAGTTAAAAATTTATTTACTTTTTTCTAATATAACAATTTTTTTGAAATAATACTTTTTTGGCCGAAAACTTACCTGTTTTGTTTAAAATTCATATTTTTGAAAAGAAAATTCGTCCTTTCGGATTAAAATCATATTTTTTGGTTAAAAATAAACTTTTTGATTAAAAAGGGAACCTTTTTGTTGAAAACTAAACTTTTCTGGTTGAAAAGTTGTAGTTGAAAATTGTATTTATTCTTGGTTAAAAATTAATGGTTTTTTGGTAAAAATTTTAATTAGTTTAAAAATTTAATTATTTTGTCGACAATTCAACTTTTTTAAATAGAAAATATATCTTTAGATTCAATTAATCTTTTTTTGGTAAAAAAAGTCATCTTTCTCGGGTGAAAATGAACTTTTCCTGTTAAAAATTAAACTGTCGTAGAAAGAAATAATCTTTGTGGCTTCAAATTCACCTTTTTTTTGAAAATTAAACTATTTTGTTGAATTTATATTTTTTTATCAAAAATTTGACTTTTGGATTGAAATTTCTTTTGATCAAAAATTCTACTATTTGGTCGAAAATTTAATTATTTTATCTAAATTCAACTTCATTTTTAAAAAGTTATCTTGTTTGCTAGAAAATTCAAGTTTTGAATTAGTAAATTTGTCTTTTTGGATTGAAAATGTACTTTTTCGCTGAAGATTAAACTGTTTTCTAAAAAAACTAGGGTTTCAGCTTGAAAATTCAGCTATTTTATTGAGAAAATCTAATTATCATTTTTTTTAGAAAATGAAATTTTTCTAAATTAAAAATTTGTTCTTTTCGATTGAAAATGAACATTTTTGTTTAAAATTCAAATCTTTTAACAAAAATCGGGGGTTTGGCTTGAAAATTCAATTATTTGGTTCTTGGGTAAAGTTGCATATTTTTTGTTTGAAAATTCGACGATTTGGTTGAAAATTGCACTATTTTGTAAAAAAGGTATATTTGGACAAAAATTCAACTTTTTTTGGAAAGAAAATTTGTCCTTTTGGATTGAAAATTAATTCTTTTTAGTAGTAGAAAGGTCATCTTTCTTGGCTTTTATTACTCAAAACTTAACTATCTTCTACAAAATTTGTGCTTTTGTTTTAAAAATTCAACTATTTCGTTTTTAGTTAAAGTTCAATTTTTCATTTTCGCACAATGAAACATTTTGTTCCAAAATTTATCTTTTTGGTTTTATTAAAAAATCATTTTTTGGTGCTAAAAATGAAAATTTTTGTACAAACTTAAAGTTATCTTTTTTGTCGTTTTAGTTTCAACTTTTTTTAACGAAAAAATTTGTTAAAAATGAGCTATTTATTTTTGAAAATTTAATTGGTTTCTAAAAAATTCGTCTTTTTAGCTTAAAAATGCAACTTTTTTGTTAAAAATAAAGCTATTTTTATTTTATTCAACTATTTTGTCAAAAAAAAAAACATCTTTTTTGGTCCAAAAGTTAACTGTTTATGTTGAAAATTCTTTTTTGAATAAAAAAGTTGTCCTTAAGAATGCAATTCTTCTTTTTGTTAAAAAATGCTACTTTTATTATTTTGATCCAGAACTCATTTATTTTGAGAAAAAATTCTACTATTTGATTTAAAATCTAATTATTCTGTTAAAAATTCAAATATTTTGATAAAAAGTCATTTCTGTGGTTTGAAAAGTAATCTTTTTTGGAAGAGAAGTCATCTTTTTTGGTTGAAAAGTAACTGTTTTTGTTGAAAATTTCACTATTTGGTAAAAAATTCATATTTTTGGTTGAAAATTCATCAAAGTGATTAAAAATTAATTTCTTTGTTTAAAAATTTTTATATGTTGAAAATTCATTCCTTTTTTGTTTGAATTTTTTTTTACTAACTGAACGTTTAATAATTTTATTTTTGTTAGAAAATTTATCTTTTTAGTTGAAAATTCATTCATTTGGTTAAACATTAAATTTTTTTAGTAGAAGATTTATCATTTTAGTTGAAAATTTACTTTAATTATTCCATTGTTTGAGAACAATTTACCTTTTTTGATAGAACTGTTATCTTTTTCGTTAAAATATGTTGTTTTTTTTATAAAATTCATCATTCTTGGTTAAAAACGAGCTTACAACTTTTGAAAATTTAACTTTTATTGTTAAAAATTCATCTCTATACTAAAAAATTGTAATTATTTTGTTTTAAACTTTTTTTCGATTCAAATTCAATTTTGTTTAAGCAGAAAATTTGTTTTGTGGATTAAAAATTATACTTTTTTGTTAGAGAAGTCATCTTTTTTTATTAAAAATTAACTGTTTTTCTTAAAAAAAAGCGACTATTTGGTTCACAATTCATCTTTACAGCTTAAAAATTCCACTTTGCGTTTAAAAATGCAACCAATTCTTTGAAAATTTTAAACTATTTATTTTTCTTTTGGTAGAAAATTTGATTATTTGGTTAAAAAATAGAATTTTTGTTGAAAATGTAGCTAAATTAGTTAAAAATTCATGCCTTTGGTTGAAGAATCATCGCTTTGCTTAAAGATTCGTTTTTCTTTAGTTTAAAAAATCATTTTTGTTTTGGTTGAATATTATTTTTTTAATTGCAAATTGAACTATTACATTTATTTCTTAAAAATTGACGTTTGTTATATAGCAATTGATCTATTTGGTAGAAAATTAATCTTTTATTTGTAGAAAATAATTTTTCTTCGTAGGTAAATTTAACTACTTTCGTAAAAATTCAAATATCTTGATAAAAAAATTTTTTGTTGAAAACTCATACTTTTCAGTTCAAAATTCAAGTTTTTTTCTTTTAGAAATTTTGTTATAAAATTCCACAATTTAATTGAACATTAATGTTTTTAACTGAAAATTAAACCAAACCCGTTTTCTTTTGTTTGAAAAATCATTTTTGTTTTGGTTGGAAAATAATTTTTTAATTGCAAATTATTGGTTGAAAATTGAACTATTTGGTGAAAAATTTATCTTTTTTTTGATAGAAAATAATTTTTCGTTGTGACAATTTAAATATTTTCGTAAAAAATTCAAATATTAGGATAAATATGAAATTTTTGGTTGAAAACTTATAGTTTTAAGTTTAAAATTCAAGTTTTTGCAGAAATTTCGTCTTTTTCGTCTTAAGAATCCATAATTTTGTCGAAAATTGATGTTTTTGACTGGAAAATAAATTAAATAACCATTTTTAGTTAAAAACTTTTTTTAGTTGAAAATATAATTTTCTAACTTAAAATTTAATTGCATTTCATTTTTTGTGAAACAAATTTTTTTGTTGAAAATTCAACGGATTTTTAAATCAATCGTGTTTTTTCAAATAAAAATTTAACAATCTGGCTGAAAATTCAATTTTCTGTTGCTGAAGTTCAATCTTTGTTTTTTGAAAATTCTTTTTTCTTTGGGTTTACAAATCAACAGTTAACTAAAGCTTGTTGGTTGATTTCGGAATTTATTTCAACATGTTTGTGTGAAAATCAGCCTAAAAAAATTAGAATCTTAATAAAAAAAACTATTTTATTATTTGGTTGAAAAGTTTACATTTTTCTATCATTTGAAATATTAATCGAAATCTTTTTGATGCAAATTCAACTCTTTTGTTGTTGTTGAAAATTTGTCTTTCTGATTTCAAAAATCGATTTTTTTAGTAGAAACTGCATCTTTGTTGAATAAAAATGCTACTGTTCGGGAGATAAAAAATGATCAGAAAATCAATAATAAAACATCAATTTGCTATTGCCAATTGTTTTATTTGAAAAATTATTTTTGCCCAAAAATATATGGATTACGCGGAGACAATTTATAACTATTAGAAGCCCACTTGAACCGAATTCTACTACCCGAGGGAGATAAATCTCACGTAATATTTCCAATTTTGTAGAGGAAACTTGTAGCCAAAGTCCAGGATCTCTCTTCTATTAAATATTGTCGTAAATTCGTTTTGACTTTTGAAAAGTAAGTCCGATTCGAGAGGTTCCGTATTGATAGAAAAGTCCCGAGCAGTATCTTCAAAATCTTTGAGACTTCCGGCCGACTTCAATTGCGAGTCGAAATCCGGAAGTGAAGTCAGGGTCGAATCCGAGAAGCGTTCCCAACTCGGAGGACACTTGACGACAATTTGGTCCGTCGGTTTTTTCAAATCGTTGCACTCGAGATGAGAATTGTTGGAAGAAGTAACGACAGTTGGTGGTGGCGGTGGCGGCGTCGGCGCTGTGTTATTATTATTATTATTATCATTATTATTATTATTATTAATATGTGGCGGCAAGAGAAGAAGAATTTCCGAGTGGTCTGTGTTTGGAGATTCGCATGGGAGGAGGCGAGATCTTCGGGGCACGACAAAGACAGTTCCTGGCAGGTGACTTGCAATCAGGATCGAGCCGAGAATGGTGGCGACGCCGGCAACGTAGGCCGCGAGACAGACCGAGGAGACGCTCAGGAAGGCTTGAATGACGGGCATCAACCTGAGGCCGTCTATCAGGCAATTCAGTTCCGTATAGGAGAACCAACCTCGTCTACTTCCCTCTTTGTAGGACAAGTCCTTTTCCAATTTGCGCAACCGTTCCCAGAAATCGTTGTTGTGTACAAAAACTGACCAGTTCTGTGAAAAAAGGAACAAAATTCAAATGGTTAATTGTAAATTAACTTTATTTTTCGAATACTCAACAATTTCAAGTAAAATTCGTCTTTTTTTGGTTCAAAATTCACCTGTTTGATTGAGCGTTAAATTACTTTGTTAAAATTCCACTTTTATAGTTGTAAATTTATCATTCTAGTTGAAAGTTCATTTGGTAGATTGAAAATTGAACTATTATGTTAAAAGTTCGCCTTTTTTGCTTGAATTCAACTGTTATTTATTGCAAATTAAATTTTTTTTTTGTTGGGAATTCAACTGCTAAAAATAGTTGAAAACTCATTTTTTCAGGTTAAAATTTAAATATTTTGTAAAAAAGTAACCTTTTTTTCGCGAAAACTCAGGTTTTTTCTTGAAAATTCGTCTTTTTTGGTTGGAAATTCAACTTTTTGATTGAAAGTTGAACAATTTTGTTAAAATGTAATTTTTTTGTTTGTTAAAAATTCAATTGTTTAACTAAATGTTCGACAAATTTGTTAAAATTCTATTTTTATAGTTGTAGATTCATAATTTGAGTAGATAATTCAACTATAATGTTAAAAAATCGCCTTGTTTGCTTGAATTCAACTGTTTTTTATTTTAAATTAAAATCTTTTTTTTTTATTGTGAATTTAATTGCTTCGCTGTAAATTAACTTGTTGGTTCAAAACTTTTTTTTCAGGTTGAAAATTCAAATATTTTGTTAAAAAGTAACCTTTTTTTCGCGAAAACTTAGGTTTTTTCTTGAAAATTCGTCTTTTTTGGTTGGAAATTCAACTTTTTGATTGAAAGTTGAACAATTTTGTTAAAATGTAATTTTTTTGTTTGTTAAAAATTCAATTGTTTAACTAAATGTTCGACAAATTTGTTAAAATTCTATTTTTATAGTTGTAGATTCATAATTTGAGTAGATAATTCAACTATAATGTTAAAAAATCGCCTTGTTTGCTTGAATTCAACTGTTTTTTATTTTAAATTGAAATCTTTTTTTGTTGTTTGAGAATTTAATTGCTTCGCTGTAAATTAACTTGTTGGTTCAAAACTTTTTTTTCAGGTTGAAAGTTCAAATATTTTGTTAAAAAGTAACCTTTTTCGCGAAAGATCAGGTTTTTCTTTGAAAATACGTATTTTTTGGTTGAAAATTCAACTTTTTGATTGAAAATTGAACAATTTTGTTAATATTTAATTTGTTTGTTAATTAAAAATTCAATTGTTTGATTAAAAGTTCGACAAATTTGTTAAAATTCTATTTTTATAGTTGTGGATGCATAATTTTAGTTGAAAATTCGTCTAGCGGTTGAAAATGTAACTATTATGTTAAAAATTCGCCTTTTTTTTTGTTGAATTCAACTGTTTTCTATTTCAAATTAACATCTTTTGTTTTTGGGGATTCAACTGCTAAGAATAGTTGAAAACTGTTGAAAATTCATTTTTTTCAGTTTAATAATTCAAATATTTTGGTTAGAAATTCAACTTTTAGCTTGAAAGTTGAACAATTTAGCTAAAATTTAATTTTTTGGTTGGAGATTCATTTTTTTCGAAAAATTACATTTTTTGTTAAAAAGTCTTTTTTTTTGTTTATTAAAAATTCAATTGTTTAACTAAAATTCTACAGGTTGTTAAAATTCAGTTTTTTTGGTCGAATATTCATAATTTTTGTTGGAAATTCGTCTAGCTGTTCAAAATTAAACTATTGTTAAAAGTTCGCCTTTTTTAGTTGAATTCAACTGTATTTTATTCAAAATTAAAATCTTTTTTGGTTGGGAATTTAACTGCTTCGTTGTAAATGAACTTTTTGGTTGAAAATTCATTTTTTTTACGATCAAAATTCCAATACTTTGTTAAAAAGTAACCTTTTTTATAAAATTTAGGGTTTTTATCACAAATTCTTCTTTTTTGGTTGGAAATTCAACTTTTTGATTGAAAATTGAACAATTTTGTTAAAATTTAATTTTTCTGGTTGGCGATTCATAATTTTAGTAAAAAATTCATCTGGTGGTAAAACATTCAACTATAATGTTAAAAGTTCGCCTTGTTTGCTTCAATTTTTTTTTTCGAAAACTCAGGTTTTGCCATCAAAATTCGTATTTTTTGTTGGAAGTTCAACTTTTTGATTGAAAATTGAACAATTGTGTTAAAATTTAATTTTTTTGGTTGAAGATTAATTTTTTTCGAAAACTTACATTTTTTTGTTAAAAATTCAATTGTTTGATTGAAAGTTCGATAAGTTTATTAAAATTCCACTTTTATAGTTGCAGATTTATAATTTTAGTTCAAAATTCATCTGGTAGATTGAAAATTGAACTATTATGTTAAAATTTCGCCTTTTTTGCTTGAATGCAACTGCTTCTTATTTCAAATTAAAATGTTTTAACACTGAATTATCAAATATTATGTTTTTGGTTCGCAATCCATCTTCTTTGGTTTAGAATTGAACTTCTACCTTGTAATTTAACTTTTTTTCGAAATGTCAAGACTTATAGTAAAAAGAATTGTATTTTTTGGTTAAAAATTAACCAGTTTATTTGAAAATTAACCTGTTTAATTGAAAGTTTAATTGTTTGTTAAAATTTAATTTTTGTTTGAGATTCATAATTTTGTGTAAAAATTCGCCTTTTAATGTTGAAAATTCAACTATTTGGTTGTAAATCAAGTTTTGTTTACTGAAAATATATATTTTCAGGTTAAAAATCCAACTATTTTGTTAAGAAGTTAATTTTCTTTGAAAATTCAAATAACCTGTTTAAAACTTGTTATATTTGGTTGAAAATTTAACAGCTGGTTGAAAATTTAACCACTTTCTTAAAAATCTCAAATTTTTTATTGAAAGTTGAACTACTTTATGAAAAAGTAACCTTTTTCAAAAACTCAGATTTTTCTTTAAAATTCATCTTTTTTAGTTGGCAATTCAACTTTCTGATTGAAAGTTAAACATTTTTGTTAAAATTTAATTTTTTTTTGGTTGGAGATTTTTTTCTCTCGAAAACTCACATTTTTTGTTAAAGTCTTTTTTTTTGTTTGTTAAACATTCAATTGTTTAACTATAAGTTCAACAACTTTTTAAAAATTCCACTTTTATAGCTGTAGATTCATTATTTTAGTTGAAAATTCGACTGGTAGATTGAAAATTCAACTATTATGTTAAAAGTTAGCCTTTGTTGCTTGAATTCAACTGTTTTTATTTCAAATTGAAATCTTTTTGCTTTGGACATTTAACTGCTTCGTTGTAAATTAAATTTTTGGATGAAAATTAATTTTTTCAGGTTGAAAATTTTAATATTTTGTTAAAAAGTAACCTTTTCTTCTCGAAAACTTAGGGTTTTTCTTGAAAATTCGCCTTTTTTCATTTATTTCTACTGTTTTTTATTTGAAATTAAAATCTTTTTCGGTTGGGAATTCAACTGCTTCGTTGTAAATTAACTTTTTGGTTGAAAATTCATTTTTTTCAGGTTGAAAATTCAAATATTTTGTTAAAAAGTAACCCTTTTTACAAAACTCAGGTTTGTTCTTGAAAATTTGTCCTTTTTGGTTGGAAATTCAAATTTTGATTGGAAGTTGAACAATTTTGTTAAAATTTATTCTTTTTTTTTGTTGGAGATTCACTGTTTTTGAATACTCAGATATTTGGTTGAAAATTTCGTCTATTCGGTTGATAATTAAGCTGTTTTGATTGAAAGATAAACTATTTTCTTAAAACATCATTTTTTAATATTAAAGATTCATAAATATAGTGGAAAATTCGTCTGATACGTTAGATTGAACTATTTTGTTAAAAATTCGCCTTTTTGGGCTGAATTCAAATGTTTTTTATTGCAAATTAAAAGATTTTTTGGTTGAACATTCAACTGTTTTTTGGCTAACATACCAACTATTATATTTGTAATGTATTTAAATTAGCTTTTTTGGTGAAAATATATATTTTCAGGTTGAGATTCCAAATATTGTGCTGATAATTCAACTGTTTGATTGAAAGTTAAACTACTTTCTTGAAATTTCTTTTTCTGATGTTGCAGATTCACAATTTTCGTTGAAAATTCATCAGTTTAGTTGAAAATTGAATTATTTGGTTAAAATTTTTTATTTTTCGGTTCAAGTCGACTGTTTTTTCATTTCCAATTAAGATCTGTTTTGGCTAAAATATTAAATTTTTGTTGACAATTCATCATTTTTTGCTGAAAATTCAACTATTTGGTTGTAAATTAACTGTTATGCTAAGAATATATATTTTCAGGTTGAATGTTTAACTACTTTGTTAAAAAGTACATTTTTCTTTTAAAGTTCAATGGGTCTGTTGAAAATTTCTTATATTTAGTTGGAAAATAAACTGCTTGATTGAAAGTTGAACTACTTTGTTAAAACTTCATGTTTTTGTTAGAGATTCATAATTTTAGTTTAAAATTTGTCTGGTACGTTGAAAATTGAACTATTATGTTATAAGTTTGCCTTTTTTGTTGTAAAAAACTGTTTCTTATTTCAAAATTAAATCTTTTTTTATTCAAATAGCGACATTACATTTTTCTTTTAGAATGGAACTTTTTTGTTGGAAGATCAACTGCTTGGGTGTAAACTGCTTTTTGGTTAAAAATTAATTTTTTTCAGGTTGAAAATTCAACTATTTCGTATAAAATTCATAACTTTAGTTGAAAATTCAAATGCTTGGTTTTAAATTCCCTTTTTGGTTGAAAATTCATACTTTTTGGTGGAAAAATTCAACTACTATTTTCTTAAAAAGTAAATACTTTGTTCAAACTTCGCCTTTTCCATTAAATTCAACTGTTTCTTTTCATGTTAAAAATTCAACAGCTTTCTAGAAATTTCGTCCTTTTGACAATAAATTCAACAATTTGGTACAAAATTAAACTGTGTTGTAGAAAATTCGCTTTTTATCAAATATTAATTCTCCCCAATGAAAATTTAACTGTTCCATTTTTTTTAAAGAATTGATCTTTTTTATTTAAAAATTCAACTATGTAGTTAAAAAAAGTTAGAAACGAAAAAATAAATAAAATAAATTCGACTTTTTTGTAGAGAATTGATCTTTTTGATTGAAAATTCAAGTATGTGTTTGAAAGATTATGTATAATTTTTTTAAATTGTTAATTAAATTTTTTTTAAATAGCAACTAAACTCCTTGGTTTAAAGTCAATCTACTTTCTTGAAAGTTTATTTATTGGTTGAAGATTGATCATTTTAGTTGATAGATCGTCTGTTTTTTTGTTTTGTTTTAAAAGTAATTTTGTTCTAAAAAATTAATTATTCTTTTAAATGTTCAAATGATTGGTTGTAAATCAATTTTTTTGTTGAAAATGCATATTATTGGGATGAAATATCAATCATATTTTAGAAAATTAAACTGTTTTGTAGAAAATTGATTGCTTTTTTAAATTAAAAATTAATTCTCAATGAAAAATTGTAACTACTACATTTATGATTAAAAATTGATCTTTTTTATTTGAATATTCAACTATTAGGTTAAAAAAAATGTATGAACGAAAAAAAGGAACTAAAAATATAATTCAAATACATTTTTAGTTTAATTCATCTTTTTGGTAGAAAATTAATCTTCTCGGCTGAAAATTCAACCATTTAGTTAAAAAAATATTTGAAGAATTAAATTAATATAACTACAATATAATTAAAATAACTTGAAATTGTTAAAAAAATTATGAACCTTTAAAATATAATAACTTTTGTTTTAAAATGTCAATTTATGTATAAAAAACGATCAGAAAACCGGTAATTGTACAAATAAAATTTTTTTAAACTATTAAATCTAATATTATTACATTAAAAATATTAATTTCCGGTGTAGAAGTAAAAAATATATATTTTATTAATTTATTAGGTAATTTTAATTTTTTACTTTAAGCATGCAAGAATATTTAAAAAAAAGTTTTGTGAATTAAACTCGATCAAAAATGACGAATTTTGCCTAAATCAAAAGAAAATAATAATAATGCTTGAAAAAAAATCGCGACTTTAAAAGAAAATGGACAAAATTCTCAAATATGGGGAGGATTAAATGTAGTAGTTTGAAGAATAAAAATTTTCTATACATACGATTGCATTAAGGAATTCCATTTCCAAACAATTCATTTGGGGTAGAGTCAAATCGCCAGATTTTGCCCATTCTGCGTTAAAGACTTCATCTTCTTCGCCATCGTCTTGCAAGAATTTACTCGCCACCATCTGCAAATATTTGTCAAAAACTGAAATTCCAAAGAATAAAAAGCTCCTAAAAATTAAAAAAATTTAATATTTAAACAAATTTTCATGGCCAAAAATCTTGCTTCGAGCGGAAAATTAACTATTAACTCAAATTTAACTATAAATTACTTTTATAAACAAAATTTTCCGTTTACTAACCTCATATTTTTAAAGAATTAAAATTGGAATTCAATGTCTGTTTAAACTATTATTATTTAGTTTATAAATAATTTAAATAATCTAGTGAATTAATAAGACCTACGAAAAATCCAACTATTTTTCGTTGAAAGTTAATACTTTTTGTTTTGAAGGACTACCTTTTTTTGGTTTAAAATCTTATTATTTGGTTAAAACTTTAATGATTTTCTTTGATAATTTGTTTTTATTTTCATTGAAAATAAATGATTTTAACTGAAAATTTGAACAGTTCAATTTTTAATTACAAATTCAACTATTGTTTTAGAAAAGCCATATTTTTGGCTTTAAAATTCAACAATTTGTATAAATTCTTTTCATTCATAACCAAAAGATCTTTCTTAGATGAAAAATTAACTTTTTTAATGAAAATTAATTTTGTTTAGTTAAAAATTAAAATATTTGGTTGAAGAATCATTTATTTTGTTAAAAAATTTCTCTTTTGAGTAACAAAGTAATCTCTCTGTTGAAAATTATTTAGTTTTTTAAAAATCTAGCTAAATAAATTATTAAAATAATAAAAATAAATAAAATAATTTTTAATCAAAAACCTATATTTTCAATCAAGAAGATTAATTTTCTACCAAAAACCACAACATTTCAACAAAATAAATGAACTTTCAAGTAAAAAAGATTATTTTTATACAAAAAATGAAATAGTTTAGTTTTAAGTAAGAAAATTATATTTTCAACTAAACTGACGAATCTTCAAACAAAAAACAACGAATTTTAAAAAATTATTGGTTTTATATTTATTTTATTTTTTTATTAGATGTATTTTCTTTTCATTTAAAATACATTTATTTCGTTGTAAATTAACTTTTGTGTTAAAATTTTATCTTTTTTAGTTTAAAATCTAAATATTTGTTTGCACATTTATGCTGGTAAACAAAGAATTTTTTTTACAAATTATTCGTTTTATATGAAAATATTTTTTTTTACTGAAAGTTTAATTATTTCATTATTGAAAATTTATCTTCAGTAGAAAATTAAACTTTTCTGTTGAAAAAATCGTATTTTCGGGTTAAGAATTCCAATGGTTTGTTGAAAATCCGCTTGTTTTTACTTAATATAATTATTTAAAAATGAAAATTGGAATATTCTATTTGTGGTAAAAATTTATCTTTTTGGCTGAAAATTTATCTTTTTTTAATTGAAAATACATTTATTTCGTTGCAAATTAACTTTTCTGTTAAAAATGTACCTTTTTTTAGTTTAAAATCTAAATATTTATTTGCAAATTTATGCAATTTGCTGGTAAAGAACGAATTTTTATTACGAATTATTTGTTTTATATGAAAATAATTTTTTTTTAACTGAAAGTTTAATTATTTCATTATTGAAAATTTATCTTTAGTAAAAAATTAAACTTTTTTGTTGAAACAATCGTATTTTCGAGTTGAACATTCTACTGGTTTGTCAAAAATCCGCTCTTTTTTATTTAAAATAATTATTTTTAACAGAAAATTGAAATATTCTATTTTTGGTCAAAATTTGATATTTTTTGTTTGAATATTTGACGATTTTATTGACATTTTTTTTTGTCGCAAATTGATTCTTTCAACTGAACATTTAATTCTTTAATTTTTTGTGGAAAATTGATCTTTTTTAATTGAAAATAAATTTATTTCAATGCAAATTACCTTTTGTTTTATTACTTTATCTTTTTTAGTTTGTAATCTAAGTATTTGTTTACAAATTCATATATTTTGCTGACAAACATCGAATTTTTAACAAATTATTGATTGTATATGAAAATAAATTTTTTTAACTGAAAGTTTAATTATTCCATTTTTTATTGAAAATTTATTTTCAGTTGAAAATTAAAACTTTTTTGTTGGAAAAATCATATTTTCAGGTTGATAATTCCACTTATTTGTAGAAGATTCGTTTTTTTGGCTTCCAATTATGACTGCTTTGTTAAAAATACGTTTTTTTTCTGTTTAAAATAATTTTTTTCAACAGAAAATTAAAATAATTCATTTTTCGTTAAAATTTGATCTTTTTTTATTAAAATATTTGACGATTTTGTTGAAATTTTTATTGTCGCAAATTGATTCTTTCAACTAAACATTTAATTCTTCAATTTTTTGTTGAAAATTGATCTTTTTTAATTAAAACTACATTTATTTCGATGCAAATTAACTTTTGCTTTAACATTTGATCATTTTTAGTTTACAATCTAAATATTTGTTTGCAAATTCATGTATTTTGCTGGCAATCTTTTCCGTTAGAAAATTAATCTCTTAGTTAAAAATTAATCTTTTCGGTTAAAGATTCAACTAGTTTGTTGAAAATTCATTTCAGAAAAAAAACCCTACTTTTTTTAAAATAAAAAATTCAGTTACTTGGTCGAAAAGTAACTTTTTTGGGGAGAATTCAACTATTTCTTTTCGAGTTTACCGATTTTACAGAAACTTCTTTTTTTTATGGAAATTAATTTATTTTTGTAGCTGAAAATTTAACGGTTCCATTTTTGTTTTAAAAAAACGTATCTTTTTTAGTTAAAAACTTAACTGTTTGTTTGTTAATTAGGTTTTTTGTTGAAAATTAAACTGTTTTCCGTAAAATTCGTATTTTTGGGTTTAAAACTAAAAAATTTGGTTCCTTTTTTTTTGTTCAACCAAAAAAATTTGTGATAGTTGAAACATTACCTCTTTGGTTGAAAATTTATCTTTTTTAGTTAAAATATGATTTTTTTTAAGTTGAAAATTCATCTATTTGGTTAGAAATGCATTTATTTTCGTGAATATTAATCTTTTCAGCAGAAAATTCATCTACTTTGTTGAGAATTTAAGGATTCTTTTCTACAAAACTCGTCTTTTTCTCATTAAAATTTAACAAATTTGGGTCAATTTTTTTATTTCGGTACCGAACCTTTTTCTCGGTTGAAAAACATCTCTTTCATTAAAAATTGAACACTTTTAGATGAAAATTAATCTTTTAGTTGAAAATTCAACTACTTGGTTGAAAATTATTTGCTTTCGTTTAAAAATGGTCATTTTCGTACAAAATTCATCTTTTTAGTTGAAAATTAAACTATTCGGTTAAAAATTTATCTATTTTTTTGAAATCTGTTTTGTTTGTTTGAAATATTTCATTCTTTTTAGTTTAAAATTAATCTTTTTGTTTGAAATATCAACAATTTCGTTAAAATTTAATTTAATTTATGGAAAATACAACATTTTTATATCAAGTCCTATTAAATCAAAGCTTTTTCAATCCAATTTAACAAATTAGCAAAATTAGTTTTATTTCAAAGAATTTATCCCTCTATTTTCGTGAAAAAAAATTTATTTATGTCCCCTCTTTTGCAAGAATTTCAAGGCTGCAAAACTTGTTATCGATACACAGTGGCAAAAAATGATATCTTCAGCATTTTTTAATAAGTGGCTCGTCGACCCACAAAAGATGTTTAGTCCGCAAATTTTATACTCACAAGTGTTACAAGGAAGAGTTCGGAAGGTGCCACTCGCTGCAAATATTCGGGATTGCAATCCTTCAATCGTTCAAGGTAAAGAAGTGCCAAAACAAAAGAACAGGGAGAAACGCAGGCATTTCGTGAAATTCGACTCGCTTCCTCAACATCCAATCTTTCAAGCGTTCGACCACACTTTACTTCCGTAAACAATTCCGCAGCAAATTCTATAAATAGACATTGTTATTTTATTACGTAACGAATTTGCAAAATATTACTTATTACTTTTTTCCTTTTCACATTCGTCTTAAATAAAGTAAAGTGAGACAGTATGTAAAAATTATTAGTATAATATAATTTAGGAAAGCTATTCTACAGATATTAAAATCCAGTAAATAAAAAAAACCGATTTAAAAGAATTCAAAAGAATAAGTATCTGGAATTCCTGTTGAATCCGGATTTACTGTTAGCTTTAAAATTTTTTTAAATTAAACATTTATGGTTTAGAATTTATTACATTTAGTTTAATAGTCAAAAAAAAAAAATGGATTTTACCATTTTTTTACTGAGAGGTTGTCCACAAATTACATAAGTAATAATAATCAATATTAGACTCCTGAACTTTTAACCGAATAGATTTTTTTTAACTAGAAAGATGAATTATCAGATTAAAAACTCAATTTACCACACCAAAAAATCGATTTTTCAACAAAATGGTTAAAGTTTTAATCAAAAATATGAACTTGAAGCCACAAAGATTAATTTTCTACAAAAAAGATGAATTTTCAATAAAACACATACATTTTCAACTAAACATGGAATATTAGTTTTTCAGTTAAAAAAATTATATTTTTAACTAAAATGATTAATTATCAATTAAAAAAGAACGAAATTTCTACGATATAATTAAATTTTTAACAAAAAATGAGTTTTCAACTAAAATTATAGATTTTGAAACAAAAATTGTAACCACAAACTTATATTTTCAATGAAGAAGATTAATTTTCTACCAAAAACGAGAGTTTCAACAAAATACACGAATTTTCAACTGAAAAAGATTATTTTCCACAAAAATTTGTATTAAAATAATATTATTTAAGTATAAAATAACGTATTTATTTTCAACAAAATAGTTCAATTTTTAATAAAAAATATGAATTTTCCACCAAGAAGGTTAATTTTCTACAAAAAAAGATACAATTTTTCAATAAAATAAATGGATTTTCGATCAAGAATGGAACAGTCAATTTCTGAGTTTAAAAAATTATATTTTCAACTAAAATGATGAATCTTCAATTTAAAAAAAATGAATTTTCAACGGAATAATTAAATTTTTGACGAAAAAATAATTCTCAACAAAAAATTCTCTAAAAAAAAGAAAATAAATAAAATGATTTTTAATTATAAATTTCTATTTTCAATCAAGAAAATTCATTTTCTACCAAAAACGACGGAGTTTCAACAAAATACATGAAATTCTAACTAAAAATTATTATTATATGAACATAAAATTACGTAAGTAATATATGTAATAATTAACAATATTATACTGATAAGATTTTCACCGAGTAGGTTATTTTTAAACTAAAAAGATAAATTTTCACTTAAAAATGGGATGGTAAAATTGTCAATAAAATACATGAATTTTCGACAAAGAATGGAACAGTCAATTTTTGAGTTAAAAAAATTATATTTTCAACTAAATTGATGAATCTTCTAAAAAAGCAAATTTTCAACGGGTAGTAAAATTTTTAACGAAAAAATAATAAATTATAATTTATAAATATAATTATAAAATAAAAATAAATTATAAAGTTATATTTTCAATCAAGAAGATTAAGTTTCTGATAAAAACGACGGAGTTTCAACAAAATACATGAAATTTATTTATTTATTTTTCAAATAAAAAGATAAATTTTCAATTAAAATTGGGATAGTTAAATTTTCAGTTGAAAAACTTAATTTTCAATTAAAAAATCGAATTTTCAACAAAATAGTTAAATTTTTAAGAAAAAAGGTAAACTTCCAACAGAGAAGGTTAATTTTCTACAAAAAAAAAGACAAATTTTGAATAAAATACCTGAATTTTCAACCAAGAGTGGAATCGTCAACTTTTGAGTTCAAAAAATTATATTTTCAACTAAACTGATGAATCTTCAATTAAAAAACAACAAAATTTTAACAAAATTTTCAACTAAGAATGGAATAGTCAATTTTTGAGCAAAAAAATTATCTTTTCAACTAAAATGATGAATCTCCTGAAAAAACAACGTATTTTTAACGAAATAGTTAAATTTTTAACGAAAAAATCATTTTAAACATAAATTATCAATTTTGTACAAAAAAAATTAAAATAATTTTAAATCAAAAACCTACATTTTTAATCAAAAAATTTATTTTCTACATAAAACGACGAATTTTCAACAAAATACATACATTTTTAACTAAGAAAGATTATTTTTCTACACAAAAATTCGTCTTTTTGGATTACAAAATCAACATATTAGTTCAATTTTTACTAAAAAATCTTTCTTGGTTTAAAACTCAACTCTTTTGTTGAATTTTTTTTTGTTTGTTAAAAATAATTGATAAAAGTGATCATTCTTTTTTTTCATTCATCTTTTTGGTCGAAAATTTAATGATTTTTTTATAAATTCGTTTTTATTTTTACTGAATAAAAGTTATTTTAACTGAAATTTTAACTGTTTAATTTTTGGTGAAAAATTTAACTATTTTTTTTGCAACTTATCTTTTTTTAGAATTAAAATGCTTTCTAGAAAATTCATATATTTGAATTTAAAACTAAAAAAAATTGGATAAATTTGTTTTCTTTCTTGACCAAAATATCTCTCTTAGTTGAAAAATTTACATTTTTTGTTGAAAGTTGATCCTTTTTAGTTAAAAATTCCATTTTCCAATTTGGCTGAACATTTATTTACTAAAAAAGATTTTTTTCACAAAAAATGAAATACAGTTCAATTTTAAGTTAGAAAAGTATATGTTCAACTAAAATTTTTTACTAAATAGTTTAATTTACAACTAAAAAAAGTTTTCAACTAAAAATGGAATTTAATTAAATCTTCAGTTAAAAACATCAATTTTCGACAAAATTATGGAATTTTAAGGCGAAAAAGACAAAATTTCAGCAAAAAACTTGAATTTTTTAGTCAAAACTATAAGTTTTCAACAAAAAAATTCATATTTATCCAAATATTTTAATTTTGTACGAAAAATAGTTAAATTTCTACCAAGAAAAATTATTTTCTCTAAATAAAAGACGAATGTTCCACCAAATAGATCACATATTATCAAAAAAACGTCAATTTTCAAGAAATAAATGTAATAGTTTAATGTTCAGTTAAAAAGTGAATTTTCAACCAAATTATGGAATTTTATGACGAAAAAGACAACATTTCTCCAAAAAATACTAAAAAATTAAACTAAAAAAGATATGTTTTTAACAAAAAATTTCATATTTATCGTAATATTTGAATTTCCTATAAAAATTGTTTAAATTTCTACGAAGAAAACATACTCTCAACCAATAGAAAAATGAATTTTCAACCACAAAAATTAATTTTCAACCAAAAGAAGAATTATTTTTCAAATAAAAGCAAAATGATTTTTCAAAGAATGGCATGAATTTTTAACAAATTTATTTGAATATGTAATACAAAATTTATTTTTTAACGAAAAATAATCCAATTTTCTACCCAAAAAAATACGAATTTTTCACCAATAACGGTAATAGTTAAATTTCCAATTAAAAGATTATTTTCAGTTAAAAAATCAATTTTCAACAAAAAAAAATATTAAATTTAAGCAAAGAGATAGAACCTCAACCAAAAGCACGAATGGAATTTGTTACATTTTCAGTTAAAAACACCAATTTTTAACCACATTATGGAAATTTAAAAAGAAAAAGATAAAATTTATGTAATAAAAAGAATTTTAAACTCAAAAATATACGTTCTCAGCCAAAAATTTCATATTTATCATAATATTTGAATTTTCTACGAAAATTGTTTAAATTTCTACCGAGAAAAGTTAATCTCTGCAAAAAAAATGTAGTTATTTTCAAATAGTTAAATAGTTAAATTTTCAAACCGTAGCACGAATTTACTTGAAGTTTCAAATTTATTCAACAAATTTATTTTTCAACGAAATAATTAAATTTTCTAAAAAATAACAGAATTAAAAAAAATGAATTTTCAAATAAATAGATAAATCCTTAACCATAAATAAACACGAATTTGTAAGAAATTTTATTTAATTTCCAATTTACAATAGTTAAATTTCTAACAGGAGAAATTACTTTCTACAAAAAAAGTGGAATTTTCGACGGAATAGTTCAATTTTCAAACAATAATGTCAACTTTTATTTATTTTTTTCAGTTACAATCATAAAATGAATTTTCAACTAAAAGAAACATTAATTTTCAAACAAAGCATACATTTTTTACGAATTTAGTTGCATTTTTAACTCCAAAATATGATCGAATACTGAACAAAATATTTGAATTTTTAACCATAAAGATTGATATTTTTGTTTTTTTCACAAAATTCTTAAATTTTGAACAAAAGAAAATCGTATCTTCTTTCAAACTTAAATTAGGACATTTAGTTATCTTACCTAAATGTATCAAATCTTCGTAAAGGGGCGAGCGACGGGGGGGGGGGGCAGATAAAATTTGATAGTATCTAACATGGGGGAGGGGGTCCAAATGTCAGATAAACGCCTAAAGTAATATGTGAATGACCCCTAAATTATTTTGAATCTTTTTTTTTACTTCCCGAGATAATATGATATTCGAAGAAAATAAGTAAGAACTTACCAGTTACTGGCAAACTGAGACAATCTGTAACAGGCCGTTTCGAGTAGTAAAGTGTTTTTGAAATTCGAGACAAGAATTCGTCGTTGTGGTTAAACCTCTGAAAAAACAGATGTGTTATAAATAATTGTTCCACCAAATCACTGAAACGTGCGCTGTGCAACAACAGATTTATCACCTTAAACTTCGTAGGCGACTTTTTACTCTTCGAAATGTTCGGCATTTTCGCTGAGATCTTTAAATAAATCCAAAATTTCGGGTATTTTCTTACACGGGAATTTTCGTGAATCAACGCAGCTAACACGGCTTTATTTGGACAAAAATAACCAACAGACAAGCACCATCACCACTCCGCCACACGACTACTGCGAAGATGAGGCAATCAGAGGCAATCGTGTAACTGTAAATTGTAATATGCTAACTATTTTAGGTTATGTGATTCACGATTTTGACCTTCGAGGGCGCTCAATTCGAAACGGGGGCGCAAAAATTCAAATATTTCATCAGATATTCTAATTTATAAAGAAAGAATTGCTGAATTATGTGAATTTTTGGCACAGTTTTCGAAGATGAGAAATATCCACAGGTGATTTCACTTCTCAAACCTGTCAAACTCTCAATTTATATCATTTATAAAAAACTGCCCCTCCCACTTTGAAGAAACTCGATAATTCGATAGTTTCTCGATTCCACACATTCGCGGCTACCTTCGCGATTAATGTAGGTTATTTGACAATTGACATATGTCATTTTTTTGATTGCGAAATTAGTAACATAGTTGATTCCAAAAGACAAACAACGGATGAAATTAGTTTCTGTAACTTAGCCGGAAAGTTAAAAAATTAGTGACAATGTGGTGTCAGTGATGCGTTTAAAAGGAAAGAATAACGCAAAGTTTCATAGCGTCTATAAGGTGCTTTCCCGTATATGTCGTAAGTACTCAATTACCTAATTACGTCTCGTGACGGACATAACCAAATTTGTCAAGATTCATTATTGCGGTCTCCTTTATTTCTCTGCTTCCATGTCGTTTATTTGATACATTAAACATAACCATAATTCGGACCAGTAGACTTTTTAATTGTACATTGTTTTCAGTGAACTCCCCCCATTTATGTGAGATTTATTTCACTTTTTTGTTTGTCTTGGACATAATAGGGTAGAAACGGTATGGGTTTTATAAAATCATCAATTTTTCCACACAGTGAATTCTCTGTTTCGAGATTGATGTTCCTGAATTTCTTTGCGAACATGACTTTCGGTTTTTCCATCGAACTCAAATATATACTTGCGTTTGTTTAAAGTTTATAATTAATAAACAATGTGGTATTGCCAAAAAGATATTTTTCTCTTCAAATTATGGAAATTAGGTTGTAATAAATTATTCTATCGAATATGACGCCAGGGCCTAAAATGTTGCGTAGACCGATACACTTTCTGTAGTTCGATTGATAGGTATTTTTTCGATGAAAAATTAACTATTTGGTTACAAATTTATGTATCGTTTTGAAAATGTATATTTTTTTGGTAGAAAATTAATTTTTTTGTATAAAAAAATCAACTTTTGGATTAAAATTTGTATTTTTTTATGGGAGATTTATCTTGTTCTTTAAAAAATAAACTATTTGGTTATAAATTCATGTATTTTGTTTCAAAATTGATATCTTTCTATTAAAAATTTAAACTGTTTAGTTGAAAATTCATGTTTTTTGTTGAAAATTGATCTTTTTTCTATAGAAAATTAATCTTCTTGATTGAAAATTCACCTTTTTAGTTAAAAAAATCAACTATTTGGTAATAAATTCATGTATATTTTTTTTTTATTTTTAGTAGAAAAATAAACCACTTAATTAAAAATTCATGTTTTTGTATAAAAAAATCAACTTTTGGATTAAAAGTTGTATTTTTTATGGGAGATTTATCTTGTTCTTTAAAAAATTAACTATTTGGTTACAAATGTATGTCTATTGTTGAAAATTTGTCCTTTTTGATAGAAAATTAATCCACTTGATTAAAATTTTATCTTTTTCGGTAAAAAAAAAGTATTTAATTAAAAGTTGCCTTTCTTTCTAGAAAATTCATCTTATGGTTTCAAAAATCAACTATTTAGTTATAAATTCATGTATTTTGTTGAAAACTTGTCTTTTATAAAAACAATTAATCTGATTCATTGATAATTTATCTTTTTATTTAAAAAATCATGTATTTAATTGTAAATTCCTTTCTTTTGTTGAAAATTGTTATTTTTCTATAGAAAAATAATGATTTTGATTATAAACTCATATTTTTTTATAAAAAAATCAACTATTTGGTTGAAAATTATTTATTTTTTTGTTAAGGATGCAACTATTTTCTTTTTAATTCGTCTTTTTAGGATGAATTGAAGTGTTTTTAATTATTCTTCTTAATTAAAAATTCGTCTTTTTTATGAGAAGTCAACATTTCGATTAAGAAGTTGTCTTTTTAATAAAAATATTCATCTTTTTGTTTAAAAAATCAACTATTTGGTTATAAATGTATGTATTTTTTAGAAATTTGTCTTTTGCAATAGAAAATTAAGTTTCTTGGTTGAATATTCATATTTTTGCATAAAAAAGAAACTATTTTGTTGGAAATTTCTCATTTTCCATAGAAATATTCATCATTTTGTTTTAAAAATCAACTATTTTGTTATAAATTCATGTCTTTTGTTGAAAATTTGCCTTAATTTATAGAAAAGTGTTCTTCTTGATTGAAAATGCGTATTTTTTAAAATAAAAAATCAACTATTTGATGAAAAAACTGTTTTTTTCTTTATAGAAAATGAATCTTTTTCTTTCAAAAGTCAACTATTTATTTATAAAAAATTATGCATTTTGTTGAAAGTTTGTCTTTTTCTATAAACAAATTAATCTTATTGATTGAAAATTCATCTTTTTGTTCAACCAAATCAACTATTTGGTTATAAATTCATCTAATTTGTTGAAAATTGGTCTTTTTGAAATAAAAAAATTAGTTTTTTTATTAAAAAGTTGACTGTTGGGATAAAAATGCATGTATTTTTTTTTGTAAATTTGTCTTTTTCTACAAACAAATTAATCTTATTGTTTGAAAATTCACCTTTTTGTATAAAAAATAAATTAATTTATTAAGAAATTGTCTTTTTCAATAGAAAATTAAGCTTCTTGGTTGAATATTTATATTTTTGCATAAAAAATCAACTCTGTGGTTATAAATTAATGTCTATTGTTAAAAATTTGACCTTTTTGATGGTAACATTAATCTTTTTGTTTAAAAAACCACCCAGTTGGTAATAAATTTATGTATTTTGTTGAAAATTCTTTCTATCTCAATAAAAAAATAAAGCACTTGATTAAAAGTTCATCTTTTTGAATAAAAAATTTAGTGTTTGGTTAAAAGTTTTATTTTTTATGGGAAATGTATCTTGTTCTTTAAAAAATTAACTATTTAAGTTGAAAAATTCATTTCTCTTGTTGAAAATTTGTCCTTTAAGATAGAAAATTAATCCACTTGATTAAAAATTTATCTTTTTGGGTATTTTGTTAAAAAATTCTCTTTTTAATAGAAATATTCACCGTTTTGTTAAAAAAAATCAACTATTTGGTTATAAATTCATGTACTTTGTTGAAAATTGGTCTTTTTTAAATAAAAAAATTAGTTTTTTTAATAAAAAATTAACTGTTTGGATAAAAATACAAGTACTTTTTTGTAAATTTGTCTTTTTCTATAAAAAAATTAATCTTATTGCTTGAAGATTCACCTTTTTGTATAAAAAATAAATTATTTAATTAAGAAGTTGTCTTTTTTAATAGAAATATTAATCTTGTTCTTTGAAAAATAAACTATTTAGTTATAAATTAATGTGTAATGTTGAACATTTTACTTTTTCGATAGAAATATTAATCTTTTTGTTTAAAAAATCCACTATTTGGTTAAAAATTCATGTATTTTTTAGAAATTTGTCTTTTTCAATATAAAATTAAGCATCTTGGTTAAATATTTATATTTTTGCATAAAAAATGAACTATTTAGTTGAGAATTTCTCATTTTTTATAAAAATATTCATCGTTTTGTTTTAAAAATCAACGGTTTGGTGAAAAATTCATGTATTTTGTTGAAAAATTGGTCTTCTATAGAAAAGTGTTCTTCTTGATTGAAAATTCGTCTTTTTGTAGGAGAAATCAACTATTTGATGACAAATTTGTCTCTTTCTTTATAGAAAATGAATCTTTATCTTTCAAAAGTCAACTATTTATTTATAAATTTAAGTATTTTGTTGAAAGTTTTTCTTTTTTTATAAACAAATTGATCTTATTGATTAAAAATTAATTTTTTTGTTTAAAAATCATCTATTTGCTTATAAATTAATGTCTATTGTTGGAAATTTAATCTTTTTGATAGAAACATTAATCTTTTTGTTTAAAAAATTAACCATTTGGTAATAAATTCATGCATTTTGTTGAAAACTTGTCTTTTATAAAAACAATTTATCTTATTCATTGATAATTCATCTTTTTGTTTACAAAATCAACTATTTAATTGTAAATTCCTGTCTTTTGTTGAAAATTGATCTTTTTCTATAGAAAAGTATTCTTCTTGATTGAAAATTCATCTTTTTGTATAAAAAATCAACTTTGATTAAGAATTTATCTTTTTTGATAAAAATCTTAATCTTTTTGTTTAAAAAATCAACCATTTGGTAATAAATTCATGTATTTTGTTGACAAATTTTTTTCTTAATAGAAAATTAAACCAGTTGATGAAAAATTCATCTTTTTGCATAAAAAATCCACTGTTTGCTTAAAAGTTTTATTTTTTAATGGAAATTTATCTTGTTCTTTAAAAAATTAAATATTTGGTTAAAAATTTATTTCTATTGATGACAGTTTGTCCTTTTTGATAGAAAATTAATCCAGTTAATTAAAAATTTATCTTTTTGTTTATTTTGTTAAAACTTTATCTTTTTTGATAGAAACATTCATCATTTTGTTTAAAAAATCAACTATTTGGTTATAAATTTATGTATTTTTTAGAAATTTGTTTTTTTTTTTACAATAGAAAATTACGCTTTTTGGTTGACTATTCATATTTTTGCATAAAAAATGAACTGTTTTGTTGAAAATTTCTCATTTTTGATAGAAATATTCATCGTTTTGTTTTAAAAATCAACTGTTCGGTTAAAAATTCATGTCTTTGGTTGAAAATTTGCCATTTTCTATAGAAAAGTGTTCTTCTTGATTGAAAATTCGCCTTTTTGTATAAAAAATCAACTATTTGATGAGAAAGTTGTCTTTTTCTTTATAGAAAATGACTCTTTTTCTTTCAAAAAACAACTATTTATTTATAAATTCATACATTTTGTTGAAAGTTTGTCTTTTTCTATAAGCAAATTATTCTTATTGATTAAAAAGTCATCTTTTTGTTTAAATAATCAACTATTTGGTTATAAATTAATGTCAATTGTTAAAAATTTGACCTTTTTGATAGAAACATTAATCTTTTTGTTTAAAAAATCAAACATTTGGTAATAAATTTATGTATTTTGTTGAAATTTCTTTCTTTCTCAATATAAAAATAAACGAATTGATTAAAAATTCATGTTTTTGTATAAAAAATCAACTGTTTGATTAAAAGTTGTATTTTTTGATAGAAATATTAATTCTTTTGTTTCAAAAATCAACTATGCGGTTATAAATTTATATATTTTTTAGATTTTGTCTTTTTCGATAGAAAATTATTTTTATTCATTAAAAAATGGTATTTTTTGTATACAAACTTAGCATTCTTGATTAAAGATTAATTTTTTTTTGTATCAAAAATCAACTATTTGATGAAAAAGTTTTCTTTTCCTTTATAGAAAATAAAGTTTTTTTTTCAAAAGTCAACTATTTATTTATAAATTCCTGCATTTTGTTGAAAGTTTGTCTTTTTTCGATAAAAAAATGATCTTTTTTAGTAAAGATTCATCTTTTTGTTTAAAAAAATCAACTATTTGGTTAAAAATTAATCTGCTTTGTTGAAACTCTCTTATTTATATAAAGTTTATCTTTTTAATATAAATAATCTTCATAGTTGAAAATCCATCTTTTCGTTAATATATTTATTTCATTGAAAATTTAAGATAGAAGATTGATATTACTGCGTTGAAAAATGAAACTATATTAATAGAAGAATCAACTATTTGGTATAAAAATAAACTTTTTTTGTTAAAAAACAATATTTTCGGGTTGAAAATCGAACTTTTTTTCGTAGAAATTTTGTCTTTTTGGCTTGAATTTCCAAATTTTGAATCTAATATTTTTTCTGTGTATTGACTGAAAAAATTTTCTGGGTTAAAAATTAAACTATTTTGTTGAAAAGTCATCTTTTTAGATTAAAAATTCATCTATTTTTGTAGAATTTTAATCACTTTTAGTGAAAAATTCCACTGTTTGGTTGTAAGTAATTTTTTTAACAATCTTTTTTTTTTTAATTAAATCTTTTTTTTATCCCCTGATCAAACCCCCTTTTTTCTTTTAAGATTGGAATATTTGGTTAAAAATACAACTTTTTTTTGTTGAAAGTTAATGTATTTTGTTGAAGATTGGTCTTTTTGTGAGATAAAATTAATCTTTCTTGTCTCGTGGCGGATATGACAAATTTTTCATGATTAATTATTACGGTTTCCTTTATTTCTCCAGTACCAGTAGGCCTTTTAATTCTACATTATTTTAATTGAACTTTGTCCATTTAAGTGAAAATTATTTCTCATTTCTTTAATTTTTGACTTTCGAGTTTATGTTCCTGATATTAATTTTTTATTGGTTTATTTACTTGGTTGAAAATTTGGTTTATTTGATAGAGAAATTGTTTTTCATTTTCGTCAGTTTTTTTAGGAATAAAACTAATCTTTGTGGTTAAAAATTCACACTTTCTGCTTTATTTAAAAATGCACTGTTTTTATTGCAAGATCCATAATTTTAATTGAAAATTCATTACTGTGAATACAAATTTATGCTAAAATTTAAAGGTCAAAGTTGAACTTCGTTAAAATTTATTTGATTCATTAAAGATTCATCTCCTTGGTTAAAGATTGGACTATTTTATCGGAAATTGTTTTCTTTTTGTTGTTAAAAATTATTTAATGCGTCTTAAAATCTAAGAATTTATATTTTTTAACTAGAAATTCAACTATTTGGTTCAAAATTCATGTATTTTGTTGAAAAATTGTCTTGTTGGTTGAAATCAACTGTTTTTCATTAAAAATTGAGGTATTTTTATTTAAAAATAATGTTGTTGAATGAAAATTTAACTTTTTTGCTTTAGGTAGAAAATGTATTTTTTTTTGTTTAAAATTAAATTGACCAAATGTATCCATTTGTTTAAAATAATTATTTTTAACTCTCTAGTTTGACTATTTCATTTTAGGATATAAGCGTATCTTTTTAAGTTAAAAATTGAACTATTCTATTAAAAAAGTCATCTTGGCTCAACATTCACCGTTTTGTTTGGAGATGCAATTATTTAGTTAAAAATTTATGTATTTTGTTTTTGTAAGTTATCTTTTCAATTAAAATTTGTTTTTTGTTTCAAGATTAATTTTTTGAACTGAAAGCTGAGCTTTTTGGTTTAAAATTGCTATTTTATCTTGACAATATATGTTTTTTATAGATAAAAATAATGTTTTTAGCTGAAAGTTGAGCTTTTCTATTTAAGATAAAATTGATTTTTTATGGTTGAATATTCAACTACTTGAATACAATTTACAATTTTTGTTTAAAAAATTAATTTTTTTAACTAAAAATTAAATTATGCCATTTTTTGTTCTTGAAAAATCAATCTTTTTATTTAAAAATTAAACTAATGAGTTTAAATTGGTGTCTCTTCATAAAAATTAGTTTAAACAAATTTTTAAATAATTTTTCGTTCTTGAAAATCAATCTTTTTATTTAAAAATTAAACTAATGGGTTAAAAATTAGTTTTCCTTCATAAAAATTAGTTTAAACAAATTTCTAAATAATGTTTTTAACTGGAAGTTAAACTATTCTGTTTTGAAATGAAAAATTATCTTTTTTTTTGTTGTTGAAAATTCAACTATTGGGTTAAAAATTTAATTATTTATTTGAAAATTTTATTCTGTTTAAGATAAAATTGATCTTTTTTGGTTGAATATTAACCTGTTTGAAAACAATTTACAATTTTTATTTAAATATTTGTCTATTTTGTTCTTGTTATACTTATCTATTTTGTTGGAATTTAATTTTTTGGTTTCAAATTACTTTTCTAAACTAAAAGTTGAATTATTCCATTTTTCGTTCTTGGAAATCAATCTGTTTATTTAAAAATTAAACTAGTTGGTTTAAAATTCGTTTTTCTCCATAAAAATTAGTTTAAACAAATTTTAAAATAATTTTTCGTTCTTGAAAATCAATCTTTTTATTTAAAAATTAAACTAATCGGTTAAAAATTGGCGTTTCTTCATAAAAATTAGTTTAAAAAAATTTAAAATAATTTTTTTAACTGGTAGTTTAACTGTTCTATTTTGGGTTGAAATTTTGTTTTGTTTTGTTGAAAATTTAACTATTTGGTTAAAATTTTAAGTATTAATATAAAAATTCATCTATTTTGTTCTTGGAACTTATCTGTTATGTTAAAATTCCTTTTTTTGGTTAAAAACTAATATTTTTGACTGAAAATTGAACTATTCGATTCTTTTGTTGAAAATCGGCCTCTTTTATTTAAAACTTAATCAATTTAGTTTAGAGTTGATATTTTTATTAAAAATTAGTTTTTTTTTAATGTTAAAAATAATTTTTTAAACTGGTAGTTAAACTATTCTATTTTGAAATGAATAATCATATTTTTTTGTTGAAAATTGAACTTTTGGGTTAAAAATTTAATTATTTATTTGAAAATTCATCTATGCTGTTCTTGAAACTTATATGTTTTTTTTGAAAATTCGTTTTGGGTATGAAAACTAATTTTTAAACTGAAAATTGAACTATTAAATTTGTTTTTTTGTTTAAAATTTATATTTTTTATAAAAAATTAGTTTTTTGTAAGTTAAATTTTTTTTTAAACTGGAAGCCCAGATATTTTATTTTTTATTTCGCTTGAAAATTTAACTATTTAGTTAAAAATTCATCTATTTTGTTCTTGTATCTTGTCTATTTTGTTTGAAAATTTATTTTTCTTGATTGAAAATTGAACTGTTCCATTTATTGTTGAAAATCGTTTTATCAAATTAAAAAATTAAAGTATTTGTTTCAAAATTTAACTGTGTCCTTGAAAAATCGTTTTTTAAAGTTTAAAATCATTTTTTGAACTGGAAGTTAAACTAATTCCATTTTGGGATGCAAATCTATTTCTTTTTTGGCTAAAAGTTCAACTATTTGATTAAAAGTTCGATAATTTTGTTGAAAATTCGTCTTTTTGCTGAAATAATAAAGTTTTGCCGAAAAATTGACATTTTTGGTAGGAAATTTAACTATTTACTTAAAAATTCGTCTATTTTGTTCATGCAACTTAATTATTTTGTTGAAAATTCGTTGTTTTTTTTTTTGAAAATTAAACTATTCCATTTTTTGTCAAAAATCTAACTGCTTTATTTAAAAATTCAAGTATTTGGTTTAAAATTGAGCTTTGTCCTTGAAAATTAGTTTTTTAAAAAACTTTTCTTTTTTGGGATAAAAATTGATCTTTGTTGGTTAAAAATTTAACTGTTTGGTTAAAAATTAAACTATTTAGTTAAAAATTCATCTATCTTATTTTTGTAGATTATCTACTTAGTTGAAAATTCTTTTTTGGTTAAAAATAATTTTTTTGAATTAATAATTGAACTAAAGCATTGTTGGCTTTAGGTTTTCGGCACACAATGGTGGCCCTCATCAGTGAGTTTTATTCAATCTTATAAGAATTTGTACCAAATATTTGGCATAATGACGCGATTTTTTTCCAATAGAAGAGAAAAGCAAGATTTTAACGTCAATGTTCAAAACTCAGTTTTCAGTAAACATTGACGTTTGGTACAAATTCCTGTAAGATTTAATAAAATACTTTATTTTTGAAAAATCGTTTTTTTTAAGTTTAAAATACTGTTTTTGTAAATGGAAATTTAACTAATTCCATTTTGGGATCAAAATCTATTTCTTTTGTGGCTAAAAGTTTAACTATTTGATTAAAAGTTAGATAAGTTTTTTAAAAATTCGGCTTTTGTTTTGGCTAGAAAATTAAACTTCTTGGTTTAAAATTAATCTTTTATGATGAAAATTCGTCTTTTTGCTGGAATATTAATAGTTTGTAGAAAAATTGACATTTTTGGTTGAAAATTTAACTATTTAGTTGAAAATTTGTCTTTTTTGTCCTTGTAACTTAATTATTTTGTTGAAAATTCTTTTCTTTTTTTTTTGAAAATTGAACTATTCCATTTTTTGTTGAAAATCGAACTTCTTTATTTAAAAATTTAAGTATTTGGTTTAAATTTGAGCTATGTTTTGACTGGAAGTTTAATTATTCCATCTTGGGATGAAAATTGTTCTTTTTGGTTGAAAATTTGTATTGTTAGGTTGCAAATTTAAAAATGTAATTGAAAATTCAAGTATTTTTATGAAAATTTGCCTTTTTGAGAGAAAATACACCTTTTTGCTTAAACATTCATCTTGTTGGTTGAAAATTCCCTTCTCTTTCTTGAATTAATTGTTTAAATTGAAAATTTACGAGTAAGCCTTTTAATTTTAAATTAATTTAATTAAATTCTCCCCATTTCATTCTGAATGAATTCTCTGTTTCGTGTTTATGTTTCTCATTTTTTTGCGAGTCTTTCTGTTTTTGCTTCATACTGAATAAGATGTTTGCCTCCATTTACTATATGCTTAAAGTTGTTTAAAATTATTGTTTGAATCTGGATCACAAACATCCGGATTAAACTTAATTAATGAGGGCCAAAAATGTTAAGCAATCTGACACACTTTATTCAATCTGAAATCAAAAAGTATGCAGTGGAAAATTATCTTGATTTTGTAAACTAATTTTCCAGTTTTTTAAACCTAATTTTAAAAACGTATTCAAAATTTGCTTAAATGTTAAATTAAAAATGAAACTATTTTGAAGAAAATTCATCTTTGGTTGAATTCAACTGTTTTGTATTTAAAATTAAAATCTTTTTTGGTTTAAATGTTGACTTATACATAACATTTGTTTGAAAATTTAATTAATTGTTTATTGAACTATTTGTTTGAAAAATCGTCTATTTTATTGTAAATTTTCATTTTTTGGTGGAACATAAATTTATTTTGTTGTATTTTTGTTGTTGAAAAATTAGGTTTTTTAACTGAAAGTTTAACTATTCTGTTTTTGGTTGAAAAGTATATTCTTTTTTTAATTTTAAAAATTTGTATTTTGTGGAAATTTTTCCCTTTTTGGTTGAAAGTTCATCTTTTCTTTTGCTTGAAAATTTATTTTTTGCCTGAAAATCTAATAGAATCTACTTAATTGTAAATTTTGATAGAAAATTAATTTAGTTTGTTAAAAATTCATTTTTTTGATGATAATTTTACTATTTTATTAAAAATTCATGTAGTTTGTTGAAATATTTTTTTAAATTGATCTTTATTGCAGAAAGGTCATATTTTTTATTGAAAAGTTAACTTTTTGGTTTAAAATTTGTCATTTTTGCCAGAAATCTTTTTGGTTGAAAATTTTTTTATTTCGTAAAAAGTTCATCTATTTTATTGAAAATTTATTTTTATTTTTTGCAATTGTGTTCTTTTTTACCCGGACTTACTTTTTTTTGACTAAAAAATTAACTTCCATTTTTTATTAAAATGTCATCTGTTTTATTTCATAATTAAGCTCTTTGGTTAAAAATTCATTTATTTAAAAAAAATATATTTTTCGTTTAGAGAATTAATCTTTTTGGCAGAACATTAATCTTTTTTGTGAAAAAATTAACTGTTTGGTTGCAAATTCGTCTACTTTATTGTATACTTGTGATTTTAGATAGAAAATAATTAAATTTTTTGAAAATTCATCTTTTTTTGTAAATTTGTTTTTTAATTGAAACTTTCATTATTCGATTTTTGGTTGAAAATTATATATTTTTTCAGTAAAAAACTCTTGGAATTTGTTGAAAAATTGGTCATTTTGGATATAAAGTTTATCTTCTTGGTGGACATTAATTTTTTTAACGAAAAATTCCAATATTCCAGTTTTGATTAAAACGTTATCTGTTTTATTTAAAAATAAAACTATTTGGTTAAAATTTCATGTATTTTGTCGAAAATTATTATTTTTTGTAAAAAATTAATATTTCTGGCTGAACATTTATCCTTTTTTTGTTACAAATTCTTTTATTTTGTTAAATCTTTTTTTTTTTGATTTAGAAAATTAATCTTCATTTTTGAAAAATCATCTTTTTATTAATAATTCTCAATTCTTTGAAATTCTTTGGCATTTTTTAAATTGCTTGACTTGTACTAAATTTACTTAATTTAATGTTTTTTTTACTTTTTAAAAATATTAATTTGTTTGGTCTTTTGAGTTAATTGATAAAATAAATAAATGTTTAAAGGATATGTAACATTTTAAGCTATTTTTTTCAAATTCCTTGGCATTTTCAAGAGCTTTAAAAAAATGTAAAGGATTTGAAGTATTTCAGGAAATTTTAAACAATTCCCAGAATTTTGTTTATTTATTTCTATAGTTTAAAAAGATTTTAATGACTGTAATACTTTAGGGTATTTAAAAAGATTCCAAGCTATTTCCAAGAGATTTAAACAATTTCAAGGTATTTTCAAGGGTCTTAATAATGTTAAGGAATTTTAATTTTTAAATAAATTTGCAAGATTTTATTTACAAGAGGTGAGAGATTTTGTAGAGTTTTAAAGATTTTAAGAGATTTGGAATTGACCCTGAATTCTTTGGAATTCTCTTGAATTTTATGAATTTACTTCAAGTTTTTTAATTCACTTAAATTTCTATCAATTTACTGTTTTCTATTTAATTGAATCGACTTTTTTAATTTAAATTTTTTTAATTAAATTGACCCTGTAAATCACTTGATAAATTGATTAAAGGATTGAAAATATTTTAACGTATTTTTTTCAATTTCCTTGGCATTTTCAAGAGCAAAGATATTTTTTTATCGATTTTTAGTAATTTAATGGGATTTAAAAGGATTTGAAATACATAAGGATATATTTAAAAAAAAACTCAGGCGTTTTCAAGTTTCAAGAGCTTTCAAAAGATATCAAAGGATTCGAAATATTTAAAGGAATTTAAAAATATTACCAGAAATTTTCAAAAGATTTAAACAATTTCAAGGAATTTCAAAGGGGTTTAATAATTTTAAGGGATTCTAATATTTTAATGGATTACTAAGAATTTTTTAAGATTTTTATTATAAATTAATTTTTCCATGCTTTTGCATTGTTTTCAATTCAGTTGATTGCTTTTTAAATTCAGGTTGATTTTTTCAGCATTTCATCTACTTCTTCTCATTTCTTTTAAGTTCCTCTAAATTCACTGAAAATGTATTGTCATTAATCATATTTTTTTCGATTCTTAAAATTGTTCCAATTTATTTGAATTCTTTTAAATTTATCTCGAATTGTTCTGTTTTTTTCTGAATTGTTGCTTTCAAAGATTTAAAAGGATTTGAAATTTTTTTGAAATTGACCCTGAATTCTTTTAAATTCTTTGGAGTTCTCTTGATTTTTTTTTAATTTGCCAGAATCCTTCTGAATTCACTTAATTCGACTTAATTCAGTTAATTTTTTTTAATTTTTAAAAGTTTTTATTTAAATGATCCTGAAGTCTATTAAACTCACCTTGAATTTTTAGGTATATTAAAAAAAAAATCTTTGAATTCCCTTGAATTTTTGTGAGCTTATTTCAAAGTTACTGAATTAAATTAAATTTTTTTTTGAATTATTATTTTATATATATAATTTTGATTTTTTTCATTCATCTTGAATTTTTATTAACTTTATTGAATTCTGTCCTTTCGTCTTAAACTCTTCTAAATTCAATCCAGTTTTACGGAAATCAATGACATTTTTTTAAAAATTTTTTTCAGTTTATTCGTATTCTTTTAAATTTGTCTGGAATTTTTCTGTAATTATTAGTCACTTCTTGTGTTAGAAATTATTAGGCTTTCAAAGATTTAAAAGGATTTGAAATTTTACTTGGAATTCACCCTGAATTCTTTTAAATTCTTTAGAATTCCCTTGAGTAGTTTTTCATTTATTAGAATCAGTCTGAATTCACTCAATCCGGCTTAATTCAGATTTTTTTAATTTTTAAGAGTTTTTATTTAAATAATCCTGAGGTCTATTAAACTCACCTTGAATTCTTAGACATTTCATTAAATTCTTTGAATTCTCTTGAATTTTTGTTAGCTTACTTTAAAGTTACTGAATTGAATTAAATTTGAAAAAAATTATTTTGAATAATTTTGATTTTTTTTAAATTCACCTTGAATTTTTATGAATTTCATTAAATTCTTTCCGTTTCTTCTAAAAATCAATCCAGTTTTACAAGTTAATTTTTCTTTTTGAAATTTATTTTTTTATCTGAAAACTTAACTACTCCATTGTTGCTTGAAAATGTCTCTTTTCATTAATTAAAATTAATTAATTGTATTCATTTCAACTATTCGGTTCAAATCTTTTTTCTGTCGTTTATTTTTAATTTTTTGGTTGGAAATTAATTTTTTAAACTGAAAACTCTTTCTTTTAGTTGAAAATTTAACAAAGTGGTTAACAATTCGTATTTTATTAGAAAATTAATCTTTTTAAATAAAAATTATCTTGTTATTTTTTAAATTTATCGATTTATTTAAAATTCAACTATTTTGAAAAAGTTTTTTGTTTGAAAATTCAACTATTTGGTTGTAAATTTTTAGTTTGGTTATAAATTAATTTTTTTTAAAGTCAACCATTTGGTTCAAAATTTCTCTTGCTTTCTGAAACATTCGATTTTTTTTAGTTTGAAAGCTTTTTTCTTATGGCTTTATTTCTTTTGTTGAAAATTCGTCTTTTCTGGTTCAATATTTACATGTTTTTAAGTGATAATTAATCTTTCTTTGTTAAAAATTCTACTAGTTTCTTAAAATGTTAGTGTAGTAATTTCAAAGTTACTGAATTCAATTAAGTTTTTTTTTAAATTGATTTCAATTAATTTGATTTTTTCTAATTCACCTTGAATTATTATGTATTTCAATGAATTCTTTCCTTTCCTTCTAAAAATTCATCAAGTTTTAAAAGATAATTATTCTTTTTGAAATTTATTTTTCTTATTTGAAAACTTAAATACTCGATTGTCGCTTGATAATTTATCTTTTCTAAATTAAAAATGAATGAATTGTATTAATTTCAACTATTTGGTTCAAATCTTTTTTCTCTCGTTTTTTTTTGTTTCAATTTTTTGGTTGGAAATTAATTTTTTAAACTTAAAATTTAGCCATTTCGGTTTTTGTTGAAAACTCTTTTTTTTTTAGTTGAAAATTTAACTAAGTGGTTGACAATTTGTATTTTATTAGAAAATGAATCTTCTTAGATGAAAATTAATATTGTTATTTTTTTAATTCATCGATTTATTTAAATTCAAGTATTTTGAAAAAGTTGTTTGTTTGAAAATTCAACCATTTGGTTGAAAATTTCTCTCTCATTCTGAAAAATTATATATTTTTTTAGTTTGAAAGCTTTTTTCTTTTGGTTTTATTTGTTTTATTGAAAATTCTCCTTTTTTTGTTGAATATTTACATGTTTTTAAAAGATAATTAATCTTTTTTGTTTAAAAATTCTATTAGTTTCTTGAATTTTTTGTGTGTTTATTGCAAAGTTACTGAATTCAATTAAACTTTTTTCAATTATATTGAATTAATTTGATTTTTTTAATTCACCTTATATGTTTAGGTTTTTTATTGAATTCTTTCCTTTAATTCTAAAAATCAATCCAGTTTTAAAAGTTAATTTTTCTTTTTGAAATTTATTTTTTTATCCGAAAACTTAACTACTCCATTGTCGCTTAAAAGTGTATCTTTTCGTAATTAAAAATTAATTAATTGTATTTATTTCAACTATTTGGTTTAAATCTGGTTTCTGTCGTTTTTTTTGTTTAAATTTTTTTTTGGAAATTAATTTTTTAAACTTAAAATTTAATCATTTCGGTTTTATTTCTTTTGTTGAAAATTCGTCTTCTGGTTGAATATTTACATGTTTTTAAAAGATAATTCATCTTTTTTGGTTGAAAATTCTACAAGTTTCTTGAAATTGTTGTGTGCTAATTTCAAAGTTACTGAAATCAAAAAAAAAATTTTGAATTATTTTGAATTAATTTTATTTGTTTTAATTCACCTTAAATTTTTATGAATTTCATTGAATTCTTTCCTTTCCTTCTAAAAATCAATTCAGTTTTAAAAGTTAATTCTCTAAATCTAAATCTGATTGACAATTCGTATTTTATTAGAAGATGAATCTTCTTAGATGAAAATTAATCTTGCTATTTTTTAAATTAATCGATTTATTCAAAATGCAACTATTTTGAAAAAGTTCTTTGTTTGAAAATTCAACTATTTGGTTGTAAATGCAACTGTTTGGTTATAAATTAATTTGTTTGAAAATTCAACCATTTGGTTGAAAATTTCTCTCTCTTTCTGAAACATTTGATTTTATTTTTATTTTGAATGCTTTTTTCTTTCGGTTTTATTTCTTTTGTTGAAAATTCGACTTTTCAGGTTAAAGATTTGCATGTTTTTAAAAGATAATTAATCTTTTTTGGTTAAAAAATCTACTAGTTTCTTGAAATTTTTGTGTGCTTATTTCAAAGTTACTGAATTCAATAAATTTTTTTTGAATTATTTTGCAATATTTTATTTTTTTTTTTAATTCACCTTAAATTTTTATGAATTTCATTGAATTCTTTCCTTTCCTTCTAAAAATCAATTCAGTTTTAAAAGTTAATTCTCTAATTCTAATTCTTAATTCTCTAATGTATCTTTTCTAAATTAAAAATTAATTAATTGTATTAATTTCAACTATTTGGTTCAAATATTTTTTCTGTCTTTTTTAAACAAATTTTTTGATTGGAAATTAATTTTTTAAACTTAAAATTTAACCATTTCGGTTTTGTTTAAAAACTGAGAACTCTTTTTTTAGTTCAAAATTTAACAAAGTGGTTAGCAATTCGTATTTTTTTAGAAAATGAATCTTCTTAAATGAAAATTGATTTTGTTATTTTTTAAATTCATCGATTTATTTAAAATGCAACTATTTTGAAAAAGTTGTTTGTTTGAAAATTCAACCATTTGGTTGAAAATTTCTCTCTATTTCTGAAAATTTCGATTTTTTTTTAGTTTGAAAGCTTTTTCTTTTTATTTTATTTTTTTTTTGTTGAAAATTCGTATTTTCTGGTTGAATATATACGTGTTTTTAAAAGATAATTTATCTTTTTTTGTTGAAAATTATACTTTTTTCTTGAAATTTTTGTGTGCTTATTTCAAAGTTACTGAATTCAATTAAACTTTTTTTAATTATTTTGAATTAATTTTATTTTTTTTAATTCACCTTAAATTTTCATGTATTTCATTGAATTCTTTCCTTTCCTTCTAAAAATCAATCCAGTTTTAAAAGTTATTTTTTCTTGTGGGAATTAAATTTTTTATCTGAAAACTTAACTACTCCATTGTCGCTTGAAAAGTTATCTTTTCTAAATTAAAAATTAATTAATTTTATTAATTCCAACTGTTAGGTTCAAATATTTTTTCTGTCGTTGTCAACTGTTAGCAAATTTTCTTGGTTGGAAATTAATTTTTTAAACTTCAAATTTAACCATTTCGGTTTTGGCTGAAAACTGAAAACTCTTTTTTTTTTTAGTTGAAAATTTAACCAAGTGGTTGACAATTCGTATTTTATTAGAAGATGAATCTTCTTAGATGAAAATTAATCTTGCTATTTTTTAAATTAATCGATTTATTTAAAATGCAACTATTTTGAAAAAGTTCTTTGTTTGAAAATTCAACTATTTGTTTGTAAATGCAACTGTTTGGTTATAAATTAATTTGTTTGAAAATTCAACCATTTGGTTAAAAATTTCTCTCTCTTTCTGAAACATTTGATTTTATTTTTATTTTGAACGCTTTTTTCTTTTGGTTTTATTTCTTTTGTTGAAAATTCGACTTTTCAGGTTAAAGATTTGCATGTTTTTAAAAGATAATTAATCTTTTTTGTTTGAAAATTCAACTATTTGGTTGTAAACGCATTTGTTTGGTTATAAATTAATGTTTTTGAAAATTCAACCATTTCGTTGAAAAATTCTCTTTCTTTCTGAAACATTCGATTTTTTTTAGTTTGAAAGCTTTTTTCTTCTGGTTTTATTATTTTTTTTTTTGAAATTAAATTATTTACATGTTTTTAAAAGATAATTAATCTTTATCGGTTGAAAATTTAACTAGTTTCTTGAAATTATGTGTGCTTATTTCAAAATTACAAAATTCAATTAAGTTTTTTAAAAATTGATTTCAATTAATTTGATTTTTTTAAATTCATCTTGAATTATTATGAATTTCATTGAATTCTTTCTTGTCTACTTAAAATTGATCTAAATTTATTTCAATTTTACGGAAATGAATGGAATTTTTGTTATTTTAAAAATTGTTTTTAATTAATTTGAATAAATCCTTAGAATTTAACTTGAATTTTTCCGAAATTTTCTGAATTTATCCTGAATTTGTTAGCTTTTGAGCGGGAAAAAAGTAGCATAGGGACAAAATTTGAGGTTTGCAACTGGTAATTATGATTGTATGAATTAAAATTGGATTGATCTGTGAACAGGTGCTGTGGATAAAGGTCAACTCGATGGTTTCATGGCTGATGGTGCAGTTCCTCCCCTGAAAAATGGCAATAATTCAAAAAACAGCACGGTGTTTGCAGGACAGAACAACATCAACAATGTGAAGGGGGTCGGAGTGGCAGGAGGCAGCCCCGATGTGGCGAATACGGTGCATGTGGCCGGGCAATATGCCCCGAAAGTCCTAAGGAATTTAAATGCTCAGAGACTGAAGAACCAATTCACCGATGTGTGTCTTGTCGCCGGGGATAGTGTGATTCGAGCTCACAAATTGGTCCTGGCGGCCGGAAGTGCTTACTTCAATGCTATGTTCACGAGCGGACTCGTTGAAGAGCAGCAGGACTCTGTCGAAATTCACTCCGTCTCCGCGAAAATACTCTCAATCCTGGTCGACTTTATTTACACAGGAAATGTCGACATTACTCAGGATAATGTCCAGGAACTGTTCGCCGCTGCTGATATGCTAGAACTCGAAGAAGTTGTTGCCGGATGCATTGCTTATCTCGAGCAACAGCTTCATTGTACTAATGCCCTTGGAATTTACAGGTAAATCAATCAATCAGTCAATAAAATTTATATATTTATAAATGAGATTTTCATTTTTCAATTAGAACAATTCATTTGTTTAATCAACTGTTTGGTTTTAAATCAATTTTTTCCCCTTCAAAATTCAACTATTTTGTTAAAAATTATTCAACTTTTTTTCTTTCGATAACTCAGATTTTTGTCCCTTGGAATTTACAGGTTAATCAATCAAGCAATCAATCAATCAATTAAATTCGTAGTTGATAAATGAGATTTTCATTTTTCGATTAGACCAATTCATGTGTTTAATCAACTGTTTGGTTTTAAATTAACTTTTTTATCCTTTAAAATTCAGCTTTTTCGTTCAATATGATTGAACGTTTTTTTTCTTTCGCAAACTCAGATTTTTGGCCCTTGAAATTTACAGGTTAATCAATCAATCAATCAATCAATCAGTTGAAAAATCAACTGTACGACTGAATGTTGA